>JAUTXW010005180.1:0-472500 GCA_030620095.1 Kuschelorhynchus macadamiae | reverse complement strand
TCAATATTGAAATCCCCAGTTATTATATAATAATTTTCCTTTTCAAAGAAGTCATGCAAGAAAAGGTCAAGGCTGCTGATGAATCTCTCAAAGTCTCCGCTTGGGCTACGATATATAGTAACAATAAACAGTTTGGATCGTGTTCTTTTAATGTTTATACAAAGCTCTGATATACAGATTTCAAAGACTTTTTCTACAGATTTTATATAGTTAACTTGGCGTGTGGTAATATCATCCCTATAGTAAATACAAACGCCCCCGCGGGAATATTCCCGCCTACAGAAATATGACACTAATCGATAATTCTCGATATTTGTTAGTTTGACTTGTTCGATGTTTAGCCAATGTTCGCACACACAAAAAATGTCTATTTTTCCTTCTTCCAGCAAGATACTCAATGCGTCAGTCTTCTTGCACAGACCCTGGACGTTTAGATGCATAACAAGAATGTTATCTTTTTTAATAGTTCTTGATTTCTTAATATTAGAGTGTTCGATACTGTAACCACCACTTTTTATTGCCCTGTTAGTTGGCTGTTGTATAGGATCTTCCACGAAAAAACAAACTACTATCAGGTATTTCCATCACTCCACAAGTTTCTGACTGTGGCGATCTGTCTTCACCTTCCTCCTCGATGCTGTCTGGGGTCATGTTATTATTATTGGTCTCTGTTAATGTGTTAAGTCTTTCAAGAAAAACTCGATGCTCAAAAGAACTTTCTTGATCCTCCATGATAGGTAACATTTGATCGATGTATATATGTTTCATAAGTTTTCTTTTACTGACATAGTTTGTGAATCTATGCATCTTGCCATACTTAATGTGAAAATGATTTGCGTTCACCAATTTAATTCTGTTTTGCTCCTGCTTCTGGATCATTCTTATTAGTCTCTGGTTCTGTTCTGCTATAAAGGAATTCAATATCTTTCGTCTTGGGTCAGTATATGCCGAAGTAACAAGTACCATATTTGTACTTTTGGCAATAATGAGTAGATCATTGATTGTGCTGACGGTGAAAGATTTTCCCTGTATGCAATTTTCGGGGCCGATGAACACTAACAAAAAGTCGTTGTGTGTTAATTTAGTTTTATAATCATTACAAATTGTGGTGATGTCCTCGATGGATGCTCTTGTTCTATATTGTACATTAATGTCTAACCGATTTTCTGAGAATTGCCTAAGCTGTTGCCCACAACCCCTGATCATATCATCCCCCACAATGAGTAGTTGTCGCCGCCTATTGACAATGGAAATTCGGTCATGGACAACAGGGTCCTTATTTACATTACTTTCACTTATGGTGCTGGGGAGGTTTACAACTGATGAGTTTCTTAAGGACTGCCCACCCTGATCTTTACTTTCTTCTGTCTGAGTTGAGGCGTTTTTGTGTATGCTTAACAGGGCATATTGTAGCCTGGCCATTTCATGTTTCATTGGTACTAGTTTCACTTTGTGAGGTTTGAGTTTCTTGTTCTTTTGTTAAGTTTGCTAAGGTTTGAGTATATGTAGTTTCAAATGATGGCTCTTTTCTCAACGTGTCTGTGGCTTGCTTTGCCAATCTTGTTTTCAGAATATCCACTTCATTTTGCATTTCTTCAAGTTTCTGCTTGTAATATGTTTCCATATCAAAGACGTCGTCTTCAAATGCAACGGACCTTTCTCTAAATTTTTTATGGTGTTTTTCTTGTTGTTCAATTTGTGATGTCAAATCGGAGTTCTCTCTTTTTAATTTCTGTAGAAGTTCCCTTGTAAATTCTTCGCTGATGGCGTTATCTTTGCAGATTTGTGTGCAGTATATTTTGTACTGGCCCAAATGATGCCAATTTTTCCTACGATTCCAACATGATTGATGGTCTATCTTATGATATATGTATATATATATATATATATATATATATATATATATATATATATATATATATATATATATATATATATATATATATATATATATATACAGGGTGATTCATGAGGAAATGTCAATACTTCAGGTACATATTCAGGACCAAAAAATTAACATAAAAGTCTATATAAATAAGTGTACGCAAGGCCTTAGTTCTCGAGATACAGGGTGTTAAAGTTTTTATTTAATTTTCCTATTTTTTAAATAAAATCTATGATAATGTAAATAATGGAGTGAAAATTGATATACGGGGGTTTATTGGTATGACAAATTCGAATCTAATATTAGTATTGCTCTTACTTGTAGGGGGCGCCACCTACATGTGTTTCTACACCTTCGAACAATCACAACTTTTTGGTACAGCCTTGTATTACATTTTTGAGTAAAACAAATTATTCCCTTGCCATTTCTACGTCAAAAAAGTATACCTGTTAAAAGTGGATACAAGCAACCGTTTTCGAGATATTTGGATTTAAAACAATTTCGGCGCATGTAATTTTTTATCGCAAAATTTTAAAAGTTTGTTATTTTGTTCAAATTTAAACGCATCTTGGCACAAAAGCTTTGAAATGAAAGACTAACACATTTTTTTGAGGTGTGTATTCAGTGCCTCAGACATAAACTAAACAAAAGGTACTTAATTTTTATTAAAATTGTTATTAAGTGGTTTTTAATAAAATCTAGGTTACGTTTTATAATTTTCAAAAATTCCACCATTTGCTTCTAAGCACAGGTCAGCTCTATGGTGTATAGCTCGGGTTGCTCTGTGGATACATTCGGGCGCATTTCTTAGTGTTTGTGCTGCGTTTGTTATCCGATCCAATAATGCTTCTCTTGTATTTACTTTAGTGATTTGAACCATCCCCAAAGATAATAATCCAAAGGATCAAGGTCTGGCGATCTAGGTGGCCAATTAAACGGACCTCCCCGACCAATCCATCGGTTTGGAAAGTTTTGGTTTAAAAAATCTCTTACAAGTAAACTGTAGTGTGCAGGGGCTCCATCATGCTGCAAATACATGTTTTGTCTTACATTAAGGGGAACATCTTCTAATAGATTTCGCAAGTGATTTTCAAGAAAGTTTAAATATTTTTCTCCTGTAAGACTACCGTCGATTATAAATGGACCAATTAAATGACCATTTAACATTCCACACCACACATTAATGCTAGATTTATGTTGGAAATTATGTTCTACTGTAACGTGAGGATTTTCATAGGACCACCGGTGTTCATTGTGAAGATTATTTATACCATCACGCGTGAACTGTGCTTCATCAGTGAACAAAACATACCTATACAACCTTCGATCTTCATTAATCCAGTTACAGAATTGCATTCTCAACTCAAAATCACCCTCCTGCAAATGTTGAACCCGTTGTAAATGAAATGGGTATAAACAATTAATGTGAAGATTTCTCCAAGCAGACGATAAGTATCTGCAATCCGCCTAGTGCTTATGCTTGGATCATTTTCGACGGCATTGAGTATAGCCTCTTCTACTTCAACGTTGGGTCCCGATTCCCTTTCAGATACAATTTTCGCATTTGGAAACATCCCAGATTCTCCAGCAGTAGTGAAAACTTGTTGAGAAACTCTTCTATTTGGCACCCTTCTATCTGGAAAACGACGCTGGTACTCCGCGACTGCTTGAATTGCGACCCCATTGCAGAAGCCATAGACGAATATCATATCTGCATATTCACGATACGAGAATATCACAGGCATAATGACGTATTTAGATCTAAAGTTTCTTAAATGATTATTGTCAGATAATAAAAGTTATGAACAGAAATTGACAGTGACAAAATTTGATCTTATTATTAACTGATATTACTCTTGCTAAGTAACAGGAAAAACGATGAGAACACCAACCAGCAGTTGTTCTGCCAGGCAAGGCACACTTCTATTTTTTTACAATACATGCATACTTTATGTGAATTTGATAAAAAAAATCACATGCGCCGAAACTGTTTTAAATCCAAATATCTCGAAAACGGTTGCTCGTATCCACTTTTAACAGGTATACCTTTTTGACGTAGAAATGGCAAGGGAATAATTTGTTTTGCTCAAAAATGTAATACAAGACTGTACCAAAAAGTTGTGATTGTTAGAAGAAGTAGAAAGACATGTAGGTGGTGCCCCCTACAACTAAGAGCAATACTAATATTAGATTCGAATTTGTCATACCAAAAAACCCCCGTATATCAATTTTCACTCCATTATTTACATTATCATAGATTTTATCTAAAAAAATAGGAAAATTAAATAAAAACTTTAACACTCTGTATCTCGAGAACTAAGGTCTTGCAGACGCTAATTTATATAGACTTTTATGTTTATTTTTTGGTCCTGAATATGTACCTGAAGTATTGACATTTCCTCATGAATCACCTTGTATATATATACATGCTAATTTAACTGAATAAAATAAAACATGATGAACGAAAGTTTAAAAAAGTTACAGATTATAATAAAATTAGGAACCTGTTAGGGGCCGAAATCTGGATGAATGTATTAGAAACTAAAAACGTAGATCAAGCTTATCAACTTTTTATAAATAAAATTCGAAGCTGTATTGAACAATCAACTCGGAGTATAAAATTAAATAGTTTAAACAGAAAGAGAAAGCCCTGGGTTACAGAGGGAATAATTAAATCTATACAAAAAAGGGATTTATTGAAAAAAGCCCTCAATAAAAATTATACATTAGAGCAGTTTAATCAATATAAACACTTTAGAAATACACTAAATAAAACAATAAAATTAGCAAAAAATTTATATTACAAAAACAAACTAACAGAATCCAAAAATAATTACAAAAAAATATGGGAAACTATAAATGAAGCTACACGAACTCAGAAACAAATTAGACAAAATAAATTTGAAATCGAACACGAGCAAAAACTCGTCACAGACGATGAAAGTGTGGCTAATCTTTTTAATAACTTTTTTGTTACAATTGGCTCTGATATTCAAAAAGAAATACAAAATCCACAAATTGAAAATCTTCGTAGTAATAATAGAATAGCTGAATCCTTTTTCTTACAACCTGTAATGAAAAATGAACTAATTCAACATATCCATTCACTTAAAAACAATTCCTGTCCAGGAGACGACCAAATTACTTCCGAACTTATCAAAAATATTCATTTAAATATTTTGAATCCACTTAAATATATAATTAACCTTTGTTTTTCATCTTGCGTCATACCACAAGATTGGAAGGTCTCTATTGTTACTCCTGTGTTTAAAGCCGGAGACCCAGGTTTGCTCACAAACTACAGTCCAATCTCAGTAATAAATTGCTTCAGTAAAATATTTGAAAAATGTCTTAAAAAACGTATAGTAGAATTTCTAGAAAAAAATAATCTTATGTATATAAGGCAGTATGGATTTAGAAACAATAAAAATACAGAGGATGCAGTTTTTAACTTTGTAAAAGACATATATAATAATATCAAAAGAAAAAGAAAAATTTAGCAATATTCCTAGACCTCAAAAAAGCTTTCGATACGGTTTCTCATGGGATATTATTTAACAGATTAGAAGATATTGGAATAAGAGGCGGTCCACTGCAATTATTGCTTAATTATTTACAAAACAGAAAACAAAAAACAAAAATAAATAATTCGTTTAGCGCCTATGCAACAATTACGACTGGAGTGCCCCAAGGTACAGTTTTAGGCCCAATACTTTTTCTAATTTACATTAACAACATGAAATCTGCAGTTAATAATTGTAACGTAATATCTTATGCTGACGACACCGTATTACTATTTAGTAGTGACTCTTGGAAAAATGTTTTTGAAGAGACGCAAAATGGATTCAGGGCAATACATAATTGGCTTAATAATAGTCTTCTAAGCTTTAACTTTAGTAAGACATCTTTTATAACTTTTTCTGCAATAAAGACTGATCAACCTACTAAAAATCGAATTTTTCTGCATTTACAAAATTACCAGAATCTTGTTCAAAACTGTAATTGCTTAAGTATTACAAAAGTGGAACATACGAAATATTTGGGAATTATGATTGATCAGCACTTAAAATGGAATCAACATATCCCATATCTATGCAGCAAAATTAGAAAGACATATTATAAACTATACCAACTACGAGATATATTATCTACGAAACTACTCATTTTATTCTATAAATCGTTAATTGAATCTATACTTAGATACTGCATTGTTATTTGGGGAGGGGCATATGATAGTATTTTACATATATTACAAACTTGCCAAAATAATGTGCTTAAAATATTACTACGCAGGCCGCGATTATATTCAACATCTGAATTATATTCTAACAGCGAATTGTTTAATTTGAGGAATTTATATGTGTATTCCAGTTTATCGTATTTTTCAAAGAGCAGGGATTTATTCCCAGCTGTAGCACATAACCATCTTACTAGAGCAAATCACATAGATAATTTAGAAATACCTCTGTTACATAATTCTCTCTGTCAAAGATTTTTAACTTATTTGATACCAAAAATGTACAATATCTTACCCATTCATATAAGAAATGCGATCGAAAGTAAAAAATCATTTAAAAAAGAACTAAAATGATTTATTTTAATAAATTCATCATCATTTTCTAATTTATTTTAGATTTTACATTTAAATCCAGATTTAAATAATATAACATAACCTTTTGTATTATATCAGATAAACTAAATTATTTCATATTAATAAGCTGTTAGGCAAATGTTGACTTTTTGCCCTGTCTGTCATTTCGCCCTCCCATCTGCCCGCGCGATCTATATGTGTGTCCTTGAGCCGAAACATAGGTGAATATTAAAAACATTTTTTTTTATTACTTTAAGATGGGGAAAAGTAGCACGCAACCTGTTATTATACAGATTAGGCAAAATTCCTCATCCAATTCATATATATTTTTGAAAGGAAATTAATAATAATTGCAATTATAAACTGTTGTACCTATATGTGAATTGTATTACCTAAAAATTGTAATCGAACTTTGTAATATAATGAATTTGAATGTATATATATGTATATATATATATGTATATATATGTATATATATATATATATATATATATATATATATATATATATATATATATATATATATAATATATATATAATATATATATGTATATATATATAAATATATATATATATATATATATATATGTATATAATATACATATATATAATACATATATATAATATATATAATATATATAATATATATAATATATATATATATATAATATATATAATATATATATATATATATATATATATATATATATATATATATATATATATATATATATATATATATATATATATATATATGTTTCGATTCCTGAAGGAGTTTTGTCTTACTTAGCTAGATGTTAATTGTTAATATAGATAATAATTAATAATATATTTTGCAGCTATAGTTTATCCTCTTGGCGAATTGCCAAAATAAAATGTCTGATACGTCGGAGGGTCCTTCCGAGCGACAGAATGATAAAGATGACAACATTTGTCGGGATTTTGCCCGTGGCATATGTGAGAGAAAATTTTGCAAATACAAGCATGATAATGAAATTCGCCCATTGAATTTCTGCCATGATTTCCAGAATAATATTTGCCCAAGACTCAATTGCAAGTAAGTTTTTCATATTATTTCGCAAACTTTCAGAAACAAAAAGCAAAAAATCTGTACAATTTAGAAGTTTTGAAAATGAAATTTTAAACCGTAACACCCGTATTCACTAAAGAGGTTTAAATTTAGACTAGGTCTAACTTGACAGTTATAGGTTTAAGATGACTTTTTTAACAATTAAACATATAATTTTTCTAAATGTCAGAATTAAAAATGACAGTGACATAAGCGAAACATAACTGGCGAACTAAGAGTTTTAAGTAACATGGCAACTAGACCTGGTCTAACTCTTCAGATTTTTAATGACTACGGAGGTTAGTGTTTCCGGATTAGACTAAGCGCTGAACAACTCGCGTTAAGTGTCGAAACTGGGCAGTGTATAGGTATTTTAAGGCTTCATTTGTCGACCTAAATAGGTAATGATTTGAGTGAACGTTCGTCGGTTATATCAACGCCTATTATTTTATTATATTATTTTAATAAACTCTGCAGCATTACAAAGAGCTAATTGGCTAAGTTCGTGGATATAATAATTTTCTTTAAGAGAATCGACCTTTATTGGATCAATTGAAAGCAAATATTTCGCGCCAGTGAAATGATTTCGTATTTATCACAGAATATGTTTCTCTATTTTTCACTTTATTGTATATATGTGATTTATCATAAAATATCCACAAGAATCTCAATTTGTGATAACCCGAATATTAGAATGTATTGAAAGTCATCAGATTTCAATTATTTGTAATGTTGATATCTACTTTAAGAAATACACATTTTTTTCCAAAAACATGTAATCTTTCCATATATCCTTCCCTAGGTCTGACTGTTGTTCACAAGGATGAAATTGATTATGTTTTACTTCTTATAAGTAATTCTTATATGCCAAATACAATTGTATACTTTGTAACTTAATAGCTATTTACATACTAAGGGAGGATAATAGTGCTTTTCCAGGAGGAAAACATTTTCCTTCTGAAGTATCTATATAGTTTTTTTCTACTACTACCATCACCGTGTTGAAATCGCCTTGTTGCTATGACATTTTGGGGAGGAAAAAACTTTTTCCTCACCGGGAGGAAAAGAACCTTAGACTAAATAAAAGTTACCGATTTAGGAATAGTAAAAAATAAAGCGCGGGCAATGCTAAACGTCTCGCCTCGTCTCAGTAGAATTTATAAATGAAAAAGGAGTGGCTGGTTGGTTCTATTTACGCGATGCAGCACATAGGTGTAGTGTGTAGGGAGTTATGAATTAGGACATCTCAACTAAATATCCACCAATATGAAACAACTTATTTATATATAGTAATATGAATTGAATTTCGTCAACTTGGTTAAACTCAATATAGGTAAACTGAAACTGACCGAATGAAAAATATTGCATTGTACATTTCTAGAACCGTCTTAAATTTGGTTGCTTGGGGCAAACCGAAATATACATATTCAAAATTTATCAAAAAATATAACTAGGTTTAGTAATTTTTTGAAGGAGAATTGATATCTACAAATCAGATAAATTATTCTCCTAGTCGAACTAAAAAAATTCATTTTTCTTACCATTGTATTTATTGTTAAATGTGTTAAGAATTATTAAAATTATGCTTCAGAAAATGTAAACAAATAGTTTATTTAAAAAGATATTCAAAATGTTCAAAATTGGGTGCGTAAATACTGTAATAGAAAGATCGTTATGGAAAACTTTTAAAAAGCTGAAAAAAGAAACTTGCTATTTAAACTAAATTTTAACGCGCCTTCCTTTTTTTTTCTGAAATATCAGATTTAAATTTGAGATTTTATAATAATTTTGGATAATCGTTAGCATTAAAATATAAAAGTTTTCTAATTACAAAGTGAAAAAAGTATGTTTTTCTTTTTGTTAAACATTAAAAACATTCCAAGGTATAACGTAAACTTTAAATTTTTTCTCGCACATATCTTTAAAACTGTGCCTTAAAAAAGAAGTTATAAATAAAGAAAAAATGTACTGTCACATCCGATTTTTGATCTGTTCATGTAAAGAAAAAAAAGTCATTTATTTTCTATAAATAATATCAATGAAATAGTAACTTAGTAACAAAAAGACAACTGGATTTATTGTTTCCAAAAGTTAAAAAAATCGGTAAGTTAGGCTTTACCCAGAATATTCCTGGTAGTGGATACACATTGCTTCACATTCCTTTATAAAAGAACGGGTTTATAACGAGGGAAGTTCCGGTTAATTTATTTTTCTATTATTGTTATCATTCTTATTGTTATTATTATTATCATTTATGTTTCATAATTTTAATTACAGTTTATGAAAAAAAGATTATGTCATTTCTTCTTTTCCTCTATAAAAAGAAGGTTTTACTTCAGAAAATGGAATCTGGCCGAATTTTATTAAGTCATCATTTTGTTTTACCATATAGGATTCAAATTAAATTTTACCAGTTTTTATATATATATATATATATATATATATATATACATACATATATATATATATATATATATATATATATATATATATATATATATATATATATATATATATATATATATATATATATATTATATTATCATTTTTTTCTGTTGAAACGTGTATACATACCTCCAAGTGACCTATTTACATATTGTAATAACAAACAATAATATTACGGTTTATTGAACACTTCCCTTCGGCCGTTTTTAACATTAACATAAGATAAAATTTTAATTATTATTTCAAATATAGCTTGGAAGAAATTTTTCTGATAATTTTTTACTAATTAGATTTATACATTGCACCACCGATGAGGTGGAGGAGTATAAAAGAACTGGCGAAATGTCGAATCAAATTCTGGCTGAGGCTACGAGAAAAAATCAGTTGCCTGGTACACCACCAATTTGCAATCAATTTAAAAAGGGATTATGCAGAAGAACACACTGTAAATTTAGACACGTGACAAAGGAGCAGGAAGAACAGGAAATTATAGAGCTTATACAGAATAATATTCAAAAAACACAGGGAACCATTAACATACATGAATCTCACTTTAACAGTATAGGGTCTTTTAATGGTGAGTATTTCCTCTATTATTTTATAAAATGTTATACAGTCTGGGCCATAAGGTTCGCAACATATGGAAACTTTTTTATTGTTGATTTCTCAGAACATTTTATTACTGATAAAAGATGTTGTATTAAGAGGAAATAGTTTTGACAGTGTTAAACCTTTGGTCAGATATACAGGGTGTTGCGAGAAATGCAAAGGTTCAACATACCAGGTAAGTGCGGTTAGATTACAAAATATCGAGAAATTTTGTTTAAAAAAAGTGCTTATGAATCTTATTTAGAAGAAATATGTAATTCTCTAGAAGTTATTCTCATAAGACAGTTAAAACAACATACTGTTAATACATACAAGAAGTATTACACAAGTTGTCGAATATCACAGCTTGGAGGCAGTCCAATTTTGATAGATTCACAAATCCACAAGAGATTGTACCAATCTCCAGGACTGGACCAAGGATAATAAAAATATTCCAGAAAAAATGCACACTGACATCTTATGCGAGTGTTATTGCACTTCGGAATAAGAATCATAATTGTCTATTGTACTTTGGTTTATTAGGAGTTTATGCAAACTAGGAAATACTAAATAAAAATGAAAGCGTAGGAACTTCTGGTACCTATATAACCTTCATCTTACAGACGACACTATTTTACAAATCAGAATTTTTAAAGATAGTACTTTTAAAACATTGGATACCTAATATTAATATTTTTCTAAAATATAATAGAGCATTTTTAACCAATAAAATTTATTGGTACCGTATAATAGCAGTTCTATTTTAATTTGTTGGTTGGTTTTTATTTGTATAATTAATAGTAATTTTACTGAATTTTCTTCTAACCTAATGTGTCTTAGATGTTGATATTTCGTAAATAGGTATTTATTTAATGTTTTGTTCTGTATTAAATTTGAATAAATTTATATGAAATAATAATACTTGTGCCTGTTTTTATTTAAAACTTTAGACTGTACTAATAAAATTATTTATATTTAATTATTTATGGCCTGCTGCGTCCTGAATGAGTTGATATATTTTATCTACTTAACTTTTCTAAATAATTTAAATTACTTAGGAAAAATATAATTTCCTAGTTTCTAGTAAAGTTAACCATTTTGCTTATAAAATCATTAAATTTTATTTATTAAATTCAAGTAAAGTAATCAAAAAAAAGCAGAAATACAAAAGGACAGTCGAAACGAAACAAACAAGAAGAATTCCATGCACTTTACAGCTTATGAAAGCCTAATATAACTTTCAAATGAGTTGCAAGTTTTTCCAAATATGCTCTCATATGATTGCGCCATTAAATTCTTAGTTGGAAGTACTTCTTAAGATCAAGCTTTAGATCAAATTATTGTAATTAAATCATCCAGAATGCTTTCTCTCTATGTTAATTTATTTTGCACCGACGGCAAAATTGCCACATTTCTTTATAACTTTGATTCTCGTTATTTCAAACCCAATGTCAATGTTAAAACATCAATAACAACAAACGTTGAACTTTAATCCCTGAATAAATATAAGGTTATTTATATAAAAGGTTTATTATGTAAAAAGTAAAATTTAATAATATCTAAAGTGAGCTGTTAAAGACGTGAATTTTAATGTTTCACCAGTTTTTTGTTAAATTGGCACGTGAAATAATGTCACCTCATTGGCTTGTTTAATTTAGTCCGTACCTCAAATTCTCTTTCAAAAGTATAAGTTTTTAAATTACCTTCTAAATTTCAAAGTAAAAATTAAAGTGTATAGGCAACTGAAAACCGGAAACAAGGTGTTGTCATTTTGACGGGCCATCGTTTTGAATCTTGGGACCTTCCCGGTCTCGTCAAGATCACGGCTAGGCTCTTTCCTGTACATTTATTTATTCAAAGGTTGTCGTTTTATAATTTCGAAGTAAAATAATGTCTTCTAATCGCTGGGGAAATGTTGATGAGGGTGAAATTAATAAAATTATTACAAAGTGAGTGCCTAAGAATACAATAAATCAAAGACAATGGCGTCAGTTTTTGAAATGTCTTCATTATTGCTATTCTCTCGTCAGATATGATTCGTTAGACGATTACTCATCGAGGATATTGCTCGTAAAATCTTAAAAGCACATCTACATTTTGATTTCACTTGGAGATATCTTCGATAATAGTCCTCTCTTGCTATATGAGATAATATACCTTTCATTTAAGTTCTAGTATTTTCACTAAACTTCCTTGCACTAAATAAAATATATTACAGTTTATATAAATCTTTTAGATAAGTATAGTAAGGATTCGCTTTGAAGGAAGGGTAAAGGCTTTTAGTGATTTTTTTAAACAAATCCGGAATTATTCCATATAATCAATCCTTAATTTCCTCAGCAGTGGGCTCACTTTGTATAAAGGGTGCGAGAACAATGAGGGAACAAAAGATTACGCCTCTATTATTAGTTTCTGGAGGAATTTGAAAATGACATGTTATTTAGAACTATTAGAGGCACATTTTAATTTTTTTTAAATTTCTACAGGGTTGCTAAAAATTGTAGTAAACCAAAATTATAAATTTTTTATGGAATACCTTGTAGGATGGATGCTTTTCTATATGACATTATGAAGGCTTAAACAATCAAAAATTTTTAAAAATAGTAGAATTATATACAGTAATGCGAATACATTTTCGTGATGTAGGATTTTCATTTACTTTTTTTTTTTAATTTAGCATGAAACTATATATTCTAATGATGTGTGGTGGTAGTGGGAAAAGGACAGTTGTTCTTTTTTCACTATTCTACACTGCATTCGATATAATATTGTCCGAAAAGCTCGCATTATACAGTGCGGTCACATTTAACAAATCATTAAAAACACTATATATTTTTCAATTTTTGAATGTTATGCTCTCTAGTAATACCATATTTGATGATTCTTAGTCGTACTTTTTTTTAAGCATTTAATCTCAAATTAAGAGAATTTGATTAACAAGAGTTGTTTTTGTTAGCATATTTGATGCCTTTAAAGATTATAAATGTAGTTTTTTTTTGTTCATACCCGTAGGAGAACTTTTAGCGGATATCGGTAGCGTACTTATTTTTCATTCAACCTTAACCTACCTTAAGAAATAGAAACTCCCTACAAAACTGTTAACAAGCACAGTAGGTATTTTATGGTTTTAAATAAAGATAATTAAAATATCTCAGAGTTACTTTACATCTTTGAAGTCTCATGCCGGTTTTGATTTTTTCTTGTAGGATAAGTTTTAATGAGCTTTTAAAATAAAACAAATATTCTTTTATCATTGACCAAACGGTGCAACACAGCTCGGAGTCATACAATTTACTGGGTGAGTCACGACGAACTTCTATTGGAACTTTGTGAGGTATGAAGGGACAAGTGATTATTTTAGAAATTGCGGGATGTTTTTGGGAATGCTGACTTTAAACAATAAAATAACTAAATTTTCTGCATTATTGGTAACCCATATAACCTACAATAGAGGCTTGTGAAGACCGCGCACTGTTGTCAGACGGGCTACTAACAATAGGTAGTAGTTGTAGCGATATAGTACCCATCTAGGCGCTAATATAGTAACGATCTAGACCGTACTACCACATGCTCTATAAAAAGATGCTGTGAATTGCTAAGGTATGTTTCAGTATTTAGAGAACTTCCATGAAATCTACGACTCCTCGCCGTGTAACACAGGGTATGGACACATTAAGACAATAAGGTACTTTGCCCTCAGGTCTTCTTGGTCTACCCAAACAATACAAAAAATCTATAGAAAATTAAGAATGTTCATATTACTGGTAAGCAACTTGGTTTTATTTTATTTGAATTTAGCATACCTAAAAACAACAGAATAATCAATAGCCCTTCCCTTTCTCATAAAATTTTAATTTAAGTCAATTGTGACTCACCCTGAGAATTTTCTGACCTAAGTATAAAAAAACCTTTTAAAACCCATAATAGTAGGCGTAATTAAGTCATAGGGGCTAACTAATTGGGGCAGGGGGACCGACTCCCCCTCATATCTAGGGTTTGTTGGGTGCTAACCTCAATTACATGAGCCATGTCTTTGCTATTTTAAATGAGTGGATACAAGTCAATTTTAGTATTACTGTAATACTATACTTGGTTTTGTGTATTACCCCATTCTACTGGTATTTTAGGAGTACACAGGCGAAATGGCGTGGATTATGTAGAATATCAAGATAGCGGTCTTCCATTAGCCAAAAGGCGATTTGCAGCTGCGGAGGAAATGTTGAACAAGGAACTGCAGTTGGAAGCTGATAGAAATCGATCTGTTTTTAAAGGTTACTTTGCGGGGAGTCCTCCACCTGGTGTACTGAATAGGGTTGATGCACGGTAAGCCAGTATTTCTCACTTTTTTAAGTTGAATTGACGGAGTAAATAATATTTCAAACAGTATGGCTTTTTGCCTTTTATGTTACTTTAGAAGTTGCCACTGAGTGGCTTAGTTTATATTTAGTTTAAATTTTGTTTTCTATGCTTGAACACTACTCTGTAATAGTTTAAACTAAAAGTTTCCAAAATCGATCACGCTGTAATTCATAAATTTATATGTTATAGTAGTAATTAATGTTTTAGTAAAAACTTTTAGGGCTGAATGTTTTTGTGTGGTCATAAATTTTATTGTAATTTAATCTTTTAAACATTGTGTGCTTATGTTTAAAAAAAATCTAAAATTACACTGATGTGGATTGTTCCAATGAGGATGTACTCAAGATGATGGATACAGAGAGACAACTTTTGGACACCATCAAAAGGAAAAAAACAGAATATTTTGGACAGGGGTCCTAAGTACACACGGCTCCGCCTCATCGTTCCAAGAAAGGTACCCGGAAGAAGGTGGATTGGAAGAAAGAACTGTCATGTCAGGCTATGGACCAGTCTGGAGTCAGACAGACATAGCATTGTACAAATCCTTTATAAGACCAAGTTAAAATGTGCTATATTTTGTAAAAGATATTGAGCAACTAGAAAGAATTCAACGCGGGATAACAAAAATAACGGCAAGAACTAAAAGAAGGGTTGTCAAACCCGTTTCTTATAGTTAAACTAAATATTTCCGAATATTCCGAGCAAAATGCGGTGGAGCATCATCCTTTTGAAACCATATTTCATCATTTGATGCGCTATTACCTAAAAAAATCAAGTTTAAATACTTAATACAACAGGTAAAGTAAGGAACTTTTATTCGGAAATCGTTCTGCAAAATCTGGGACAATTTCGGTCCTTAAAAGATTCAAATATCTTTCTCCAATTAATGTGTCTTCCATGAAGAAGGAGCCGATTATTTTTGCACCCTTTATACCACACCCAACATTTATATTTTGGGGGAATTGGGTGCCTGTTAACTTTCCATTAAAATAAATGCTTCATTAGAAAAAACAATTTGATTGACAAAATTTAGATTGGCATGTATTGCAACGTTCCATCATGATTTCACAAAATTCCAAGCGCCGCGTGATCATCCTCAGAGAGTTTTTGCATCAAAGTTATTTTGTATGGATGAAACATTTCGGTTTTTAGAAGAAAAGATGCATTTTAGCTAGAAAGGTGCGGATTTTCTTCTAAATTGATTAAAACATTCAGAGCCTTATCACCATCTGATGCGCTTTTAGGTCTGCCGGAACATACAGCATGTTTTACCTTTCCAGTTTCACGAAATGTTTTGTGGTTAATTTTTACTTATGGTAGACTTAGTTATTGGACTTCTGTTAGGATATTTGTCATTAAAAATGTTACAAACATCTTGCAGGATTCGCATTGTATCTCCATATATAAATATATATATATATATATATATATATATATATATATATATATATATATATATATATATATATATATATATATATGGAGTATAATTAAACTTTCATTTCTTTGGGCTTCAGTTAACGATCCATTTTTGTAAATCAACAACACTGACATTGTGAAACATATCAGATAACCTTTTGTGTGTAGGTATTTTAAAAGAGAATTTAATCGCAGATTTTAAAAAAGTAATATAGTATAGGGTAATTTTCCTTTTTCATAACAGAAAAACGGTAAAGTTGGCATAAATGTGGAACTCGTTATTGGGTCCGCAATAATTTCATACCTAAGTATACTTCCTTTCATTAAATTTAGGTATGCGGTAAAGCGGTGCCTGAGATATTTCGTCGTTTCCTTAATTTTATTATATATTTATTTACCATAAATTACAATTGAAAAAAAAAAAATTAAGTCAGTTATTACTCAAAACCTTTGATGACACCTAAGTGCTAGATACACCTGTGTGTGTCAAATGATAGTCAATCAAATAACAATGATTATTATCTAAAACATTTTTGCAACAGAGAATTACATGACAAGGTTACATAATAACATACACACACTTACAATACATATCTATACGTTTTAACTAGTTAAACAAAACAGCAAATAACTGAAAGTTTTCATATATATACTTGTTACAAAGTTTTTTGAATTTTTTCTTACTATGGATCTCTTTGATTATGTTTGGTAGCAGATTATAGCTTTTAAGACCCAGGTAATTAATACATTTCAGATTTATGTTTTTATAATTGTTAGGTAGCACAAGATTTTTATTTTCTTTTGAGCGGGTACAATATGCATGATTGACACAATTTTTTTCTCCTCGTGAAAATGAAGAAACATACATATGGCTGTCAGATATATATTTCTAATATTACATGTTTCCTCTGTAAAAATCAAAGATGTTGGATACAATCTATTTTTTCTATAAATTATTTTTAATATGTACTTTTGTATTGTGTTTAGTTTATATAAGACATTATTATATAGTCCTCCCATACTAGAATTCCATAACTCAAAAAAAGATTTAATAAGAGCTTTATAAATCATAACAAGAACTTTTTTGTTTAAAATTTCTCTAAGTATGTAAAATTTATAAATCAACTTTCGCACCCTATTTGACAAGTAGTCAATATGTGGTTGACATTTAAGAAATTTGTCTAATATGATACCTAGATACTTTATGTTCGATACTTCGTTTATTTGTGTGTTTTCTAATTCAATGTGAAAAATTTGGTCTGGTGGCTGTTGTCAGAGAAAAGTTAAATTAAGTGACAATTTATAAGTTTCCAGCCAGATTTTTACTTTTTTCAAACCATTGATTACCATCTCTGACTTCAACCCAGTCCTCACCATCAAAAATCAAGGCTGTATCATCGGCATAAGAAATCATCGACCCACCAATTTTTAATTTTAGAAGTGAGTTTATGTAAATGATAAATAGAATCGGGCCTAGGACTGTGCCTTGTGGCACCCCAGTTTTAATAACCTCTTTATTGCTAAGTACACCGTTTATTCTTACAACCTGATGTCTGTCTGTTAGATAGCTACGTATTGACCCTAATACGAGTCCCCTCACTCCGTAACGTTCAAGAACTTCAAGGAGTTTATTATGGGGAACCGTATCAAAAGCCTTTGCCAAATCAATAAAAACTCCTATACATTTTTTACTGTCATTCAGGCTGTTGGTGACTTCTGTTGTGAATCTGTTCAATGCATTTACAGTACAGCTGCCCTGCAAAAACCCATACTGGTTTTGAGATAAAATATTGTTATTTTGAAAAAAAAAATTAATTTACTTTTTAAGCATTTCTCAAATAGTTTTGCAAAACAAGTAATCAAACTTATGGGTCGATAATTTCCAACGACTGCCCTGTCGCCACTTTTATGTATAGGGCTTACAACAGATATTTTAAAATCAGACGGAACTATACCTGTCTCAAAAATTTGATTTATTATGTAAAGTAGAGGAGTTAAAATTTCTTCGCGGGTCTGTTTTACTATATTAGAAATTACTCCATCATAACCCGGAGCAGCATTATTCTTTAAAGTGGAGATGTAGTGTATTAATTCATTTTTAGTAATAGATACTAAATATAGAGATACATGCGCAGCTTCATCCAATTGACATGGTTCATTTGGGATAGGATTTTTTTCCATTTCTGAGCCTATATTAATAAAGAAGTTATTGCAATAAGTCGCCATATCAGTGTCATTCAAAAAACAACTACTATTTTCATTACTTATATTAATTCGTGTTTTATTTGAATCCTTTGAGTTAGTAGCATCTTTGATAAGTCCAAACAGTTTTTTCAGGTCTGAGGAGCTTTTTTTAATTTCATTTTTATAATAATGGTTATTTTGTTTAGTGATTAATGTATTTAAATAGTTTCTATAGGCTTTGTATTCAGCTTCTAATTCTATGCTATAGTGTTTAAGGAGGCTACGTTTTAACCTATCTCTATGTTTTATAGAGGTTATTATACCATCAGTTATCCATTTTTTCAATTTTTTATATATCAATGCGTTGTTTTTTATATATATATATATATATATATATATACATATACATATATATATATATATATATATATATATATATATATATATATATATATATATATATATATATATATATATATATATATATATATATATATATATATATATATATATATATATATATATATATATATATATATATATATATATATATATGTGTATATATATATATATATATATATATATACATGTGCCCACTAGATATGATTTTGCATTTTGCCGCTTACTGTTCGAATAATACTAACAAATTTTAATACTATTTAGTGATAATTATCTGTCCTAAATACATTGTAAAGTATATTTTTAGATCATTTATTTTTTCAGAACGCTTATGCTCGAAGAAGAAAACAATCTATTGCATAAGGAAATTGCTCAATTGAAAAAACAAGTAAGTACAAACTGACAACATAAATCTGCAAGTTTAATTTTTTGTTAAATAATATCATACGTTAAGGCAATTAAAAAATTATTATTCTTATATTGCCGTGGATTCCATAAATCTTTTTGTGATCTATACATTCTGGTATATAAGAAGAATTTAGAATCAAATTAAGTAGAAATATAACATTATTCGTTCAATTATAACGTGTATTTTAATTATTTCAATCATACTTTGCTCCATATTAGTATCCTTAAGATTATTGTTTTGATTGCGGCTTCGATTTAACATTCAAGCTTTTGTTTTAATGCACTTGCTTTAAATTTTCTTTCACACTTAGGTTCAGGATTTGACAGCTACTAATGAATTTTTGTTGGATCAAAATGCTACACTTAGAGTGACAAGTAAGCAGAATTCCGTAAACATGCCTGCTGTTTCTCTGACCAGTACAAATACTCAGCCTCAAGTGATCAGAACGGTAACTGCCAGCGTCGCTACAGTTCCTGTCAGTCTGGCAACAGTAACAACTGGTAACCCAGTGTCTGGTAATCCTGTATCTATCGCTGGCTGCCCCACAGTTAGTATAGCATCACCTGCGCAAATTTTGGCACCGAGTCAGCAGATTTTAGGTACTTTACTAATATAATATAATCTTTTGTTTTACATTAAGCTTTATACTTTTGTGTAGTTAAAAAAAATTTAAAGTATTTTTTTTGCTTAAAATCTCATAGATAAAAATAAGCTTGTAACGATTTTTTTTTTGCTTTTTGTATCGGATCCTATTGTTGGAGCTACAGTTATTTTCGTAATTCGTTAAATTTCTGTGGCTAAAAAGTAATAAAACTTGTAGCTAAACCTAAATCCGTATTGATAGGAAAAAATGTATTAGGTGTATTATAAAAAAGATAATAGTCCAGTGCCCCATACAAAATTTGCCGAACCTAGCTGAGAATTTGTGAAAATGCTAAGAATTAGACCCCTTATTGTTATAAAAAAAAGTTTACTACCCCTAGACCTGCGCTAACTTTAAAAACCACCCTGCACAGACAATTTTTTTTAAATAAAAAAGCTCATTAACGGTACGTTGGGAAAAAATGTTTGCGGCCCAATCGTACAGGATAAACGGGTGTGTCTTTTGATTAAAAAACCAAAAATAATTTCGGTCGGGCGCATTGGCATTCGATATGGGCACTTTTTTCAAATCTTCGATAATGCAAGATTCAGATCGCGACACTCGGTAGGTAATTTTTGGAGAGGGAGCATATTTTTTGAATTCTTATTCAAAAATCTGGGACAATAAGTTCGCCTTTACCCACAACTTCCCTCGTACAGAAATTCACGGCCTACATATAACACAGCCTATATAATGCATATAATTATTTGGTAGTAATTATACAAATCCTATAAACTGTAATTTATTTCAATTTTTTTTTGGTTTTTAATTTATTGTTATTACTATTGCTATTTATTGTCATAGTTTTATTTATCTATAAAGAATAAATTATGTCCTTTATTATTGTCCTCCATAAAAAGATGGTTTTATTCCAGAAAATAAAATTATAATGAATATTTACACATTTTATTAGACCGCCATTATGTTTTGCTATACTGGATTTGCACTAAAATTTTGCCAGTCTGTCCTTGTTTTACACTTGATCTTTATGGAAAATAAAGTCAAGTCATTTGGATAAGTAATTTTTAGTTACTGCATTTTTAGATATTTCATTAGTCCGCCATCGTGTTCCGGCATATTGGATTTTTACCAAAATGTAACCATTTCATCCTCTTGCCATTTTTGACCAAAACTTAAAGTCAATCGGAGTATTTTCCATTGTTTAAGAAGATGTTCACTTTTTAAGAAGGGTCGTGCCAAATTTAGCTTTGGCTCACATCAAGATAAGCATGAATTTTCTAATGACATGGGTTCAGAAATTTACAAATCTCTTCTCGAATACTTTACCGGGCGATTAAAATGGATATTTATTTATTTATTTTTTTGTAGAAACAATTATTATTTCTTTACAAAAATAAGCTATTAATTACACATACGCCTTAATCTATTCTTGCAATGAATACAATGTACAACTAGGTGACTTAACAGGTATCTATGTATGTAGTCGCATCTTGACTTAGAATACTAAACTAAATACAAAGAACTTACACGTATATAAATTAAGGCTGCTGGAATGAAGAAAGAAAAGACAAAAAAAAAATAAAAACTAATAAACTCAAAAACCAACAAAGCAACTTTCGCAGATACAGATTTCTAATATTATACAGGACCAAATTATAACATTTAGAAGCAAGATAACTTGCAAATCTCAATTTTACATTTTTCTTACTATTAGGAATCATTGCATGCATATTTACCCTCGATCTAGTCTTATAACAATGCTCATGATTCTAAATGTTGAATAAATTTCTGGATAGTTTTTAATTTGTTTTTTCTTTATTCCTAATGTATATTGGTATAATAGTGTCTCTGATTTTAATACGTTTTGTGACTTCTTAAGTCATAATATACATCAAACTATTTCGAATCAGAATAGATGCATTTTCCGGAACAGTCGAGGATCAATTTTCAATCAGACCGGTTAATTTCCCATGGCTTCTGTAGCCTGCTCAGGGGTTTCTTTCATATGACAAATGGTCGAGTTCTGAACATGCTAACACATTTTAAATCAGGTCGAGCCAATTTTGAGGGTTTAATAGTATTTTTGTTAAATTTGAAAATCAATTGATAATTGACTATTCTGCCTAAAGTCAAAGTTTGGTTAGTTTATTATAATCGACATTTAAATTTCAGTTACAACCAACCCAGGTCAACAACTAGCTTTAGCGACTTCTACCCAGCAGTTAACTTCCCAAGCTCAACATATGGCAAATCAACAGTTAGCACTGGCTAACGCGTCCCAACAGCTAACTACTCAACCACAACAGCTCACGTTGGCTGGCAATCCGCAGACCCATCAACAGTTAAATCAACAATTGACATCCCAAGCACAGCAGTTAGCTAACCAGCAGCTTACATCTCAGGCGCATCAGCAATTAACATCTCAAGCTCAACAGTTAGCTTTGGCAAACACTACCCAGCAGCTCACATCTCAGGCTCAACAACTAGCTTTAGCTAACACGACGCGGCAATTAACGAGCCAGGCGCAGCAGCTAGCTTTAGCAAATGCCCCTCAACAATTGACTGTAGCCAACGTGCCGCCTCAACAACTCACTCTCGCTAATACGAATCAACAGCTCTTAGCTGCTCAGCAGAACCTAGCTGCACAACAGAATCTAGCTGCTTCCACACAACAAATTGAATTACATAGAACAAATCAGATAACTGCAGCAATAAACACGTCCCAAACGATAGCGATGTCAAATGCGACACAACCAATGGTGTCTTACCCCATTATGACACAGAGTCTCAATCACCCTTTGGCACATTAGCAGAGAATTCTTTTATTTGTAAACAAATACAAAGGACGTCCTTGAGTGAATAGTGTGTGCAAGTGCTGTGTAGTTGTGCAAACTCTTAAGTTTAATTTAACTAGAAACTACTCGGTGTTAGCTTAGTGAAGTTGATATAGACGATATGAAATAAATCAATTTGTGAAACATAAGAGTTAATAGATTAATCTTTTGCACTTGGTTTCTTTGGTGCGACATAATTCTGTATATAGAAGTAGAGCTTGGCTTTGATTGTATTTTTTAGGTTCAATTTTTCATTTGAAATTAATACAACTTCAAGCAATGGTAAATTAACTGGAATTTATTAAAGTTTTGTCAAAAAAAATTAAAACTGGGGGATAGTAGAACTAAGTAAACTAAAAGGTTTTTGAATTACTTGATCTGTATACCTATTTTGAACTAGTGGTAAATATTAAATTACACAGAATATAAAGCAGCATTTTCCATTCTCTAAATTTATTATTTATAAGGAGGGCTGGCGTACATGTAAAATGACTCGAGCAGAAATTAGCTGATGTTTGGAAAAGTATATCTTCTAAATTAATCAATGAGCTTTAATGATTCTTGGATTATTTCAAAGCCATAATCTTTGCCTATAGTATATGGAGTCTTCTAACTTTTTATTTCCTTGCAGCCTTTGAAATATAAAGTGGTGATTTGTTTAAAAATTTAAAACCACCTTTTAGTATCTTTGAAGGACACTTTTTGGACCAAATGTTGATAAAAATAAATTAATTTATTTCAGTGTTACGTAGCTTTATTTGAAGATATAAAGTAAACTAAATAACAGAATAGCGACTATTTTTCTACATTATTGACAGAAACATGTGAAAAACTATGTGACAGTTTAAAATTTACAGTTTACTCTTACATGTCTATTCTAAATTAACGTCGCTAGAGTAAACAGAGTGGACGTTTTTGCAAATACACAATGTTCAACAAACAATTTCATTTATTTATATATATTTTTTAAGCTGTCATAACTGTTATTAAATTAATTCATATTAATCACCGCGCCAATTTTCATTTGAAGTACCAACAGATGATAGAATGTATAAATGCATAACCCTAATATACTCTTATGATAAAATATATCACATGTGTTCAGTGGAATAGATGCGCTCATGGATATTTATCTGTTTAAACATTGCTGCAAATGAAAGACAACCATTATAACTATATTCTAAAAACATGGTACAACATTTCGAATTAAGCGGCAATGTTTACACTCTTTAATAATAACTTACACAT
Source organism: Kuschelorhynchus macadamiae (assembly GCA_030620095.1). NCBI lineage: Eukaryota > Metazoa > Arthropoda > Insecta > Coleoptera > Curculionidae > Kuschelorhynchus > Kuschelorhynchus macadamiae. The sequence goes on along the minus strand of JAUTXW010005180.1, from coordinate 448,466 downwards.
TTCTTTTAATGCTTTTTAATACTTTCACGTCTGTATAATTTTTATACAGTATATTATATTAAGCTTTAACTTAAAATTAGCCTGCTCATAACCAGCTTGTGAGGAGAAAATGCTAATTAAGGGTAAAAGTACACTAAGACTGCTTGGATTTGATTGAGATCATTGCAAAATTAAACAATTCAGTACATTTTGTTGATCGATTTCCTATTAACAATGAAACAAGAATTTAATGCAAACAGACACGCAAGGAATGTATATGGGCAGTTTATCAATGTCAAACCTTGATTTCATAACTATATAATTTATTATTGAACCATCACTCACTTTTCTTAAGTATTTGAATAAGTATAGTTTTGTATAAGCACTTCTGCTTAAAAGTTTAAATTCTAAGGTATGGATAGGAACTGTTTTTTTTTTAATTTTATTTTTTTTATTTAAATATTCTGCCAATGGATTTACCACTAATAAAGCCAGTGGTTCTACACACAATATACTGATCAACCCTAATACATAGTGGGTTATATTTTTATTCCTTTTCTATATTGGCATTGATTTTATTGGTCACAGTACAAAGCAGTGAAGCTTAAAATTAATGCATTTTTTAGAACCTTGAAACTAGTTTTTAAGTATTTTTGAAATTCATATCCACTTTGTACCAGACAAGTAATTTGAGAATAGAACATTCAACCATTGGATACTAATATACATACACAACCGAGTACACATAATGTGTATATTTGTATCAAAATCCTTAACATAAAGAAAGGCCTATGGTTGTAAAATTTGTATTAAAGTCGCGGTGTATCAAAGTTGTGAATTAGTTTTTATTCACACGTCGGGAAATCGTCAATTAAGTACAAAATTAATATTGTTTATGTTACACCAGATTTTGTTGCATAATCTCATACAGAGGGGTTCTAAAGTTTATCAAATAAATGTTTATTTTGTTTCTATATAATATAAGTTATAGTGCATTTATGATTCTGCAATCAATTTGTAAATACAATGGGAATAAATTAATTTATATACTTTTACATTGTTTTAGTTTAATTTATTGTTAGTATGTGAGTGTGACTGGAGCTTTCATTGTAAGTAGGCGACATAAATTCATTAATTTTGGTTTATATATCTCTAATATTAAACTTTAAATTAAAAAGGTCCTGATACGAAAGTCACTAAAAATGTTCTAACTTCATTGACATGGAGTTCAATAGGTCGTCCGTATTGTTTGCTAACATATTTGTCATCAAATGAAATGTTAATGATTTTCTTATTAAAATAGGTCAAAATATTGCATTAAGTGTTGTAAATCAGGAGAATGCCCATTCTGGTCCTCTTGGGAGAGTTTCTGTGCTCTGTTTTAACCTCAAGTGTCACATGATTGTTTGCGTTTTTCGTCTTTGGACTTTCACTAGTTTTTTGCACATTTACTAATAAATACCAGTCTAGACTGTGAAATAAACCAGTTATTATTCAATTCAATCTATCCAATAATTCGATGCTTGCGAGACTCAGTGAAACCTTGCCAAAAAAAAAACCTTCCAACCTCTGTATCATAGTATTTTTAAATTGTTTTGATAACTCTGGTGATTACTACAAAATCTTTAGGTTCTGTCAAGGATCTAGTCCCTAGTATACAGGTTTTGTGAAACTACAAGAAGCCCTCACAGATGTCAATAAGCAAATGGATGAAGTACAAAATCTCTTACTGCTAGTGCTGCAAATGGGACAACCAACCTCAACGAAGCTATGGAGCGTAATATTAAAGCCTTTAATGCAGTAATAACCAAAATTGATAACCTATCTAGGTCTATTCTTTTTCTGCCCCACTCCGACTCTGTACCTGATCAGAATCACCGATTACGTAACTTAAGAGTAATTGGTGCCATATCTAGTAACGAAACATCAACGACCTCAGATAGTCCCCCAAAACCGATTACTACATCTGCTAGTCAATCACTTACACCCCCCCTGTTATTCGTATGTCAAATAATATCCAACCATTAAAAAAACAAATGAAATAGTAGGCCAAAAGAAACACACTGACAAGCCACTAACATCTATGTATATGTCAAAAGTATCGCTGGACGTTCGTCTGCTTCTTCTTAATATAAATATTTTATAATACCTTTCTATACACCATTTACAATTAAATCTTTATTGTGTCTTGTTAATTTCTATCAATGGCCTAGCTAATATCATCTTTGTTTCAAGAAATTTACATTATTAACATAATTAACATTCATCTTATCTTCACAAAATGACTTGTGTCTGAAATTATCTTTTCATTTTACTAGATTGGTTTATTTTTGCTTACCTTACCTTACCTTATTGATATTGTGTAACATTTACCTTGCCTTTTGGGTTTTGGAAATTACCTATCTTATGGTAACTATTATTTACATAGTTCAAATATTAGACCTTCGTATATTTAGATATATTTGAATTTAATTTTTTTTACATATTTTTGTTGAGTTAAATTCAACCTCCTTAATATGTTCACTTATGTGACTTGGTCTTGCTTATAGTGCGTCATATAAATAATATTTATGTGTCTCTTCATACATCTAAAGATTTTCTTATAATGATATTTGAAACTGTAATACCACCTATTTGTTATAGCTTCAGTTGTCATATAAAACTATTATCAGTAGTTTTTATGCTTACTTAGACTTTATATTTTGTCTAAATATCACTGTGTTTAAGTTATAAAATGTGCCTATAATTTTCGGTTAAGGCTTAATAATTTAATTATTTTATTTAGATATTCAGTTCTAATATGATTTCATTTTCCCCATTTCTTTTTGTCTTGTATGTAGTGTATTATGTGTCCTATTGTTTTGTCAGTTTTAGTAGACTTACCCAACCATCACCTCCCAAATTATGACCTACCTATTGATGTCCACTGCGGACGAATGATACACGTTAAGATATCAAAACTAAAGGCATTGATAATACTACATTTTGGTTAACATTTGTTGTAAATTTTGTTATTAGTATTTAAAATTTAAACCATAGATTTTTTTTATTTTATATTATTATTTATTTTTTCTCTAAAAAGAAATTCAAATATTTAATTTGTTTATTACATTACTACACAACTGTCGAACAATAAATAAGCCTTTCGTTTGACATGTATTCACAACGTTGCCAATTCTCCCGCTTATCTTGTGCGTTTTATATTTTTAGATAGATCAATTTCGACGGGATCTCGTGGTCGAAAGTCTTACTGTTAGTGATTTTTTCGTTTTTTTTTGCCAGTGCAGCAGCATGTTTGCATTAATTTGTATGTATTAAACCCTCTTTGTTTCACTTACCATTTTTGTATAACGAGGGCCATAACCTATCTTTCTAAAAATCTTTTATTGGGTCCACATGGTCTGATTGAACACTTGCCAATGCCTAGTTGTCCTGGGATGAGCTAACCCTCTTCCTCTACAGCTCCCATGTAGCTTTTTGGATTAAAGGCCAGTTCTTTCCATGTTTTATGCAGAGTGTACATATATATATAATTTGTCTTCTGATATAACCCTAAGACATTTAAACCCTTCAGGCAAATTTAATAATACAAATTTCTTTTTTTTTTTGTATTTATCTTTATGTAGCAATATATATCTGATTAGCAACGCAAAACCTAATCGGATTATTACAGTTTTGAGCAGTACATACTAATAATTGCTTAGATAATACCTATTTTGTACATACTCATATATACATAGATTCTTTGATCAAGGAATTGAAATTTGATTGATTTAGTTATTCGGGTCTTCTTTTTTAAGAAAGTATGCGTAAAGTTTAATTTGTTAAGCAGTTGGTTGTAAAGTGTAATTTTAAATTAAATTGTTATTTGATACTTATTGTCAAGATTGAATTCAAGTCTCAAATCGATGGTATTATAATAACTGATTGGAACTTTCTATAGACACTGACAAACTGAATGGCGCCCACACTATTGCCACCTGACGAAGAACTTCTATTCGCTCAACAACAGCTATTTAAAGGAAAATTCGTTTTCCCCATAACACAGATACAATAATCAAATCTATTTTGGCCACAAAAAGTATGTTAGCATCGAATGGTAATGATGCGCATTGATTGTAATTATCACACCACTGACCCAGAAGAAACCACTTCGAATGGTAAATCGCTGTGGATAAAGAGCTTTCTCAACAATTCGAGGGTTTATGGATAATGTAGATGCGGTAGTTCTATTTATTCAGGAACCCACTCAGATGGAAGTCACTCGGTATCGTTTTGTATATAAAATCTTGAAAAAGCTTGACAAACCCGAAGCGAAGGGAGCTGAACTTGAGAAAAACTTTCGTAACGACGTAATTACAGAATAATAATTTCATGATGTAATTCTTTACGAAAAATATTTAATTTATTGTTTTATCTCCGCTCTAAACACTACTTCATTGACGTCTGGGATTTAAAATCGAATTCACGTGATGTTTAACCTTAAAGCTGAAATTTAGTAGTAACACAAATTTCCCCTGCTTGGTGAGATACTCTGTCTCAGATGGCGTCGTTTTCACAAACTTCTGCCTTGAAATAGTTTACCACGGCTGTGTATATATAGTCTTAGTCATATTAAGTACACACTAATGATACTAAATAATAAAAACTGCACCATAAAGCGCCTCAAAAAAATCTGAACCTATCATTTGTTTCAGAACTATTTGATTTTAATCTACGTTTGCGCTTTAGAAACGGAAAATCAATTAGCAGTCTGAACAGTTGACAAATTTCAGTTTTTAGGATAATTTACTTGCTTTTATTTATTGCCAAAGGTAGGTAACAAGCTGAATTTGTTTATTTTTTAATTTTTTAGTAGGTGAATTAAAAAAAATACATTCTAACAATATATCTAAAAATAACGATTATATTATAAAATGAAATTATTGTACATAAGTTTTATTTAATAAAATATATAATTTACAAATATGCAAATACCTTAATAATCAACAATATAACATTTTTCTTATTTTATGGAACCTTAATCTATTTGCAATACAGGAATATTTATATTTGATTTATGTAGTGAAGCATACTTTATACAAAGAAACTAAAGCAATATAACCGGCCGATAAATAAAATAATTTATTACAATTAAAGGGTAAATTCTTCAACACTTTCAATAATGATGATTCATTTATGCTCACACTGTTATGATATTAATTTTATCTCACCTTTATGATGGCAGTCACACAACATCGTCTCCGATCGCTTACAACACGTGCTTTCAACTAAAAATACCTGCTTAAAGCGTGAGCACAGAGCAACGAGTGCTACCACTCGTTATATATTTGTCAATTTTGACATTGACATTCGAACCTTAAATCCAAAATGTAAAAAATAATGAAAATATCAGTTACAAACAGCGTGCTGTTTGATTTGTTACATAATTCATATTGATACTTACGATATTTTAAATGTTAGTCCGAAATGTGCACTTGACAAATTGGCGAGAGCCCACGGTTGTTATGCAACCCTTGAACAACGATTAAAAACCAACCTTTTTCAATTTCAAACCGAATCGGTGACACTTGCAGGTCGTGCTGGATCGCGCGTATTTGATGTAAACGTTGATTACACTTAGCAATTTAAAAGAATGTTGACATGATGGTTTTGGTTTATTTTTTTCAGGTGTAGACGAGGGAAGACGCTTGTACACGATCAATATGTGTGACTGCAGCTTTAAAGGAATGATTCAGTGTTTTGTACCTCGCGGACAATAAAAACTTCTCATGTCTTACCCAATTTGATAGGGTCTTAGAATGCCAGAAAAGATTGTATTACCAATTTTTAATGTTTCTTACATGATTAATACACAACTATAGGTTTTCCTTCCCCATGTTCAGTACCTAAATTAAACTACAATGCCTAGAAACCGTCGAATTTTCCTGTGGTCAGGGAGATACAAAACAAGACGTCCTAAATGTTATAATCAGAGAAGGTTACAGGTGAAGATTTGAAATAAAAATCGTTTAATCAATATTTCTTTTTGAGCTCATTGAATCTTCTTGTTAGGTCATCAAAATCAATTTCATCATCTTTGGTGCTGCTACTCGATCCTGCGGGAGGTATATTGGGCACAGATGGCAACTCAGGTAAGTTAAAATCGTTGTTCATTTTTGTTCTTGGAAGAGGCTTAGGCTTGTCATCTGTGTTCTAAAAAATATTCTTATTAACATAATTTATTTTGTCAAAAATGACAACCTATCTGAGGCCAACATCTAAAGCATTACAAAGATTTGTTTTTTAGAGCGGGAGCTGAAAATAAGTGAGTACGGAAAATATGAGTACCGCATTTCCTCAGTGGATATAAGCCGTAGAGACGTTAAACAAAATATTTTAGATGTTGAGATTTTGACCTAACTTTCTATCGGTCACAGAGGCTAAAACTAAAACGTTATAAGTACACAGTACATAGAATTAGGGACAAGTCCAATGTTTAAGTTTAACAACGTACCAATACTCTTCTGACGAAAGTTTGTTTAGATAGTTTTTTTGTTAAGATAATTAACATGCTTTCAATGCATAATATAAAAATTAAGATACATTGTTCATAACTTGTTTTCAACTACCGAATTTTCATGCCAATACATTAATAAATTGTTCTCCAAAACATCATATATACAATATTTTTTTACATGGCGCACCCGGTTTAATTATCTTCATGATATAAAGTTATATATAAATACGCTTATTTTGCTTAATTAGAACCGCAAAATTACACAAAAGTGTCTATTTTAGGTAGATAAGCGATTTTCCTGTGTATGCGGCAAGACGGGAGTTAACAGAACCACACTGGTATCTGACATACTTTGTAGTATAATATATAACCCAAGTATATAGATCGTTAAACAGGATGCAGTGCACGTAGTTTATTTCCTCCGTATTTCTTTGAACATTTTTTTCATGAAGTTTTAATTTAACGTCTCTAGAACTCATATCCAATCGCCTGCTCTATTTATATATATATATATATATATATATATATATATATATATATATATATATATATATATATATATATATATATATATATATATATATATATATAATAATCTTGATAACAATGATGGTCGGTTAACAAATAATACCTAAAAAGCACTTAACTACTGGAAATAACTGATTATTCTTTAGAAAAAATTAGTGTTGTATATAATGCCATGTAAATAATATTTAACAGATTGTAAAATAGACAAGTCTACTCAAGAACATGTATCTGGATATGCTACTGACAAAATTTCAAAAAAATATCTCCTTTAACATATTGTTGCAAGCAGGATTACGGTATAATGATACTTTATGTATTTCTTTGAACATTTTTTTCATACGTTTTAATTTAACGTCTCTAGAACTCATATCCAATATATATATATATATATATATATATATATATATATATATATATATATATATATATATAAAAAAACCATGATGCGATTATTAATAGTCCGAAAACAATTCTACGAAACTGGAATTTGTCGGGCAGGAAGAAGACTATTTCAAGAACATAAACAAATTTTAGTACTCCTCTGTGATTCTAAATAGTAGTAAGGGGTAAAATATTTTTTTATTTTTCACTAGAAGCCCCAAAAATTCCAAAAAACATTTCTTTTTAAACTAAATATATTAACGTGCGTTATTTCCGATAGGGTTGCTGGATCTGTCGTTAATTTTATTGCGTTAGTTATGTGGCGTTATATCGTTTTGATAACGTATGTTTTTTTTGTGCTGGTTAATTAACTAATAAGAGGGTCGTAAAGGTTAAAGTATTTCATAGGATTATTATGGCATAATCTTGATAACAATGATGGTCGGTTAACAAATAATACCTAAAAAGCACTTCGACGAAGCACAACTGTACTACTGGAAATAACTGATTATTCTTTAGAAAAAATTAGTGTTGTATATAATGCCATGTAAATAATATTTAACAGATTGTAAAATAGACAAGTCTACTCAAGAACATGTATCTGGATATGCTACTGACAAAATTTCAAAAAAATTATCTCCTTTAACATTTGTATTTCGTTTATTGTTGCAAGCAGGATTACGGTAAATAATGAATACTTTGATTACCGTCAACGAGGTAGTTTAACTATTCATACAGATATTGAGAACTCTGTACAATTTGAGATGTGTGGTGTTTTTGAAAAAAAAATTAATGACTACACAAGTGAATATAATTTTTTGAAATTTGGTAATCAAAAACCGATTATCTGTAATCTCGCGCTATAGAGTATTCGACAAGAAAATTCTTTAAAATAATATTCACAATCTATTTGTAGCATGAACGTAATCTAACTATGGTTTGTTCAATTTTTTCCAACAGATTGCGTAACAATTATGTCAAAGAAAAAAATGAAATTGCGGCCGAAAAAAATTAATCACAAAACAAGAAAAGACGTTTAGTACCTTTAATAGATTGTTGACTTAATACACTTATCAGTGAAGGAATAATGATGATTTTGACTAATCCACAAATTAAATTAGCTTGCTTATATATAAGTGTTATATCCATACGTATACTAGTACCTAACACAAAATAAATTTCATAAAGGTTGTTAAATATACAAATGACATCCGGGTGTACAGCATGCCGAATTTACACGCCAAGCTGTGTTTTTTTTTATTATGGCAATGCATTTTTATACTTGTATCATGAACCTTTTCTAGATATACCTAGTAGGTATCTATTCTGAAAAAAAAAACGCTTTTCATATACCATAAATATACGTTTTTCAGTCACTAACTACTTATATTTAATGAGCAAAAAATAGAGAAAAAAAATTAAAAACTTTTTACATGTTAATATCACTGCTTACAAAAATTATTAAAGATATTTTGCTTATAACACGAACGTAAAAACATCATCGGGCAAAATAGAGCGTGATTATTCTTCATAGCCTCTTCTGGAGTCGACCGTCCTAGACTTTACAAATGTAATTGTTCTTGAAAATACTTAAAGGGTTTTCAACATACTATTTGGTCTACCGACTGGATAGAAATAGTTATTTAAAAATATATATATATAAAAAAATTAAAAAACATCCCCATTTACGACTTTACTTCACCAGCCTCCAAATTCTAGCAATTCTCTGTTATACATGTATGAATTTTGACTTTCTGGAACTTCAGTATTTTCCATTTGTCTTGATTTATTAACGTTTTTGATTTGAACAGGATCATTACACACAAAAATCGATAAATTCGCCTTTACCCAGAACTTCTCTCGTACATAATATACTTATTTATTTACTTAGTCATAAATACAATACAAATACAAAGGTATCCTGCAATAAACAATAAAATTCAAAAATGCATATAAAATAAAAATATAGAGTAAAGCGAGAGAGGAATGAAGTACCAACCTTTAAACAATTAAATAGCGCCGAATCTAAGGAATCTTTTGAGAGTCTGAAGGCTAATGCTAAATATATCACAGGCGGTGAAAAATTTATTATAATTTAAGCAAAGGCGATAAATGAGTTTTGACCATAGTTAGTCCTGTGCCTCCTTACAAGGAAAAGGGAAGTGTGACGAATACGTCGGGCTGGAACCAAGAAGTTCAACTGACCCAATAGGTGCTCACAGTGGATCATACCATTAGGCAACTTGAACACAAATAAGAGTAGGGCATGTTTGCGTCTCTGGGCTAAACTTTGCATACCGCACAGTAGTAGTCTTGTTTCATAGGAGACATTTTGATAAGGAAAATGGAATTAAGTTATTTCAATATATTTTTTAAGTTATTACCAAACAACTATATGGATTCATAAAATGTGTAGTGGATTTTAGTACAAGAAAAGTGGGTAAAGGCAAATTTACGGATTTTCTATTTTTTTTTCAACATTTTTAACAGGTTTCCATTTTGGTGCACCAAACTGAATTCGTATCAATATTTTACCAGTTACTACCAATTAATTTTTGGGCAGAATTTAAAATGATTTGTATAAATAGTTTTTTACGCCGATTTTTTAAAATTTCATTCATTCATTTTCAATTCTTACCAAAATTTTACCAATTTATACCCATATCACATCTAATGTGTGCAAAATTTGAAGTTGTTTGAATAAGAAGGCTTTTATAACGCAGATTTTTTAAATATTTTATATGGACGCCATTTTGTTTCGTCATCTTGAATTCATGACAAAATTTTACGAAGTCATTACTGTATCACTCTTAATTCTTGCCCAAAATTTGAAATTAAACGAATAATTGGTTTTCAGATTGATTATTTAGAAATTTCATTTGGCGGCCATTTTGGATTTGTATCAAAATTTGAGATAAGTATGATAAGTAATTTTTACTAATATATTTATGTAACATTCTACTAGACCGCCATTTTGTTCCGCCATATTGAATTTGTAGCGAAATGTTATCATGATAACCCTATTATAACGTGAAAGATAAAGATAAGAAATAATCATGCGGGGGTGATTGTTTCAGGATTACATTTTATTTGGTCATCTTGTGTTTGTTCCTCTGTGATTTACCACATTAAAAGCGAGTTGACTTCTAAGAGTAAGACCTAAAATTTGCAAAAGCAGGTATGTCTTAATAAAAATCTAAAAACATGACAAAGCAAAAGAATTTTTGTAAACTGAAGATTCAAACAACGGATATATGAACACCTTTTGGAAAGCAATGCTATTAAATTGACATTAAAACATTAGATATTAGATATTATGTTTCAACTAAGCATTTTAGGAATAAATTAATATTTAATAAAGGCTTCCATATTAGTTTTAGTAACTTGCATCATACAGTTAATGTGTTACATAAGCAAAGCCAATCATATATGTATATGTCTAAATTGTTCATACCTCTGCAATATAATCTTTCGGTGCATTTTTACCATCACCAGATTCTCCCTGAAATGTGTACAAACATATCAAAAGGCAATGCTACGCAAGTTTTTACAATACAAAAGTTTTAAAAAAATTAGCAAGGAAACAAATTATAATTTTACATTACGTGTATACCACATTTGTAATTTAGCAGAATATTTTGGGCGAGATTTAAAAAATATTATTAGTCTATTGCCAAAGGTTTTACATAACTTTTTGAATACTCTCCTAATTATATTAATATACTTAATTATAATAATTATAAAAGCCTCGGATTTGTTCAGCTTTAAGGTATGCGCTATTGTAAAATATAACATTAAGTCAATTAGGAAGAAACCCTTTGCTTTGCCAATCATTTGTTGACCATTGGACATTTTTCTATAAAAGACAATGTCTGTTTTCAATTTCAAGCTTTATATAATACCTTAAAAATTAGTTTTTTCTAATAATGGAGTGACCCAAGTTTGAAATCTGACTAAATTAGATATTTTGTTAGGTTCTTATTATTTGAAGAATTTATATTAACTTTATGCATGACCAACCACTTTGCTACATAAAAATTTAATTTAGATATCCTTTAACCTCACCTTGTTCCAAAACATTTTTGAACTGTAGTAACCTATACAAAATACGAACTTCGTTCTAAGATTATAGAAATAATAAAGCAAAACAAAGGTCTTGAATACATACCGAATTTGCCTGATTTGAAGCAAAATGGTATACCCATATAAAACAACCCACGAGTCTACATTATATACAGCGAAAGAAAAATCAACATATTGTAACAAAAGACACATAATTCCTGAAAGACAAAATCTACTTACAGAAGCATCCGAGTTCACTTTGCAACTTAACAAAAAACACATAGGTTAGGTAATACATTTTAGACGCAATATAAATCTCACCAACTAGCTTAAAGTAATTTACAAAAAGGCGTCCGAATGTAAAGAAAAATTCTCATATTAAATGCTCAGTAATTCAAGTAGACAAACTGCTTATGAAAAACTTTTATTTAACCATCTAGTAGAAATAAACTATATTACTACTGATTTATTTGTCTTAATAAATGTCATAATAAATGTTCAGGGATCGATTACAATTATCAAATTTCGTAAAAAAATATTTAAAAAAATAAACGAAAAATTTACACATGACTTTACCTTTTTGTTATAGTTATTATGCTTCAAAAACCAAATAATGTAAAAAATTACCTTGTTAACATCTGGAAACACCATGCTATAAGTAGGCAAGTTATCCTAGAAATAAAAAGCAAAATAACTAAAGCTACAACAAAAAGGGTTGCATTGAAACATGCAGTAAATGCTAAAAACTAACAAAGCAAATTATAGTAACACGTTGCAACCAAACTGCCTACACCAACACCGTGAAAAAGTCCGACGCGATTACGGCGAAGCCCAGAAGGCTAAAACATTCATTCATTTTTTCGCCACTACAATAAGTTAAGGTAAATAGCAATTTTTTTTTCATAAGTTGTACCACGAGAGTACTATTAGAATAGTACAGATGATTGATCTCTGCAATATAACGACCATGAAGGGTTTACATTTAAAGGCACCAGTGTTGCACCACAGGGCAACCACCTTGCCCAATGATCATTTCGATTTTTATGAATGACATTACCAATAATATTAAGTAGTCAACGCTAATGTTTGCTAGACCTTTACTACAGTACAAAGTATAGCTGCCTGCCGAGAACTTCAACAGGACACCGACAGCGTCTATGAGTGAAGCTTTCTAAATAAACTGCCACTAAATATAAATAAATGCAACAAAATAACTTATAATTATTCAATACATAATATTGCTTTACAAATCCGCACTGTAGTTAAATATTTAGGTGTTTATGTGGACAAAAAGCTCTGAGCAACTTTCCCTTTAAGAATTACGAAGAAATTTACTATCGCTATATATATCTGAAGTATATGCTAAATTCAGTCAAATTAACACCAACAAAGGTCCTGGTCCTGATGGAATCTCATCCATGTTCCTGAGAAACTGTTCATTTGTTTTAACTTGGCCTTTATAGCTTATTTACAAAAAGTCAGATATTTCCGGATCTCTGAAAAACCACTTACGTTACTATTTTGAAAAATCAGGGCAGCATGAGTAAATTCTCCAATTATCGTCCCATTTCCTTAGTGTCTCACATATAAAAAGTGTTTCAATTATTCATTTTCTACCTTCAAAAATTCAAAAACATTATTATTCCTCAGTAACAGGCTTCTCCAGTAGTCCATCTATGACAACCAATCTTATTACCTATGAAAGGGTAATATCGATAGCTTGAGAGAGTATGATGGTTGACTCTATCTACTCTAACTATCTTCTCTAAGGCTTTTAAACGTCAACCATGATTTGCTTATAGACAAATTGACAGTTGTTGTCCTGGTTGTATTCCTATTTCATTGGTAGACAACAAATTATAAAAGTAAAATCATATATCATTTCATTTTGTTTTCCACATTCTTAGTATTTTCAATATGCTGATGACTTAAAAATATTCAAAATTATAAAGTTCACTAACTCATTGAAGGAGATGCAGGCTGATATCCTGAGGTTTGAAGGATGGATGGTGTCATCTCAATTTGATGGAATTGAACATTAATAAATGTAAGTGTATTTAATTTACTAAAAGGATACAATCCAATCCAAACAAATATTGTATAGATAGCCATGCATGTTATTGATAGTGTGGAGATGGTTAGAGATCTTGGTGTTTTTTTTTATTAAAAATTGACATTGATCGAGTACCTTGAAAATTATTGATATATTTATTTACAAATCACGCAAAATGTATCTGTTTGGTATGTGTTAAATTGTGCGTTTAGAGCAAGCATTACTTTTTTATTATTTATTAGTGTAGTACCATTGGGAATTTTCAATTGATAAAATAAATAATTTTAATAAACTTCTGCATATAAAATTATTAGTCAAAAAAAGTAAAAAAATGTATTTATTTATTGCAATGAAAGAACAATTTCTTGTACACAGAAATTAAAACTAAACCAACAGTAGAAAAATTATCGAAAAATCAGGCGCTATATACCTAAATAAAAATATATGAGTCACAACTAACATAACCTGCAGTTAAAAAGTATGGTCTTTTTTTCGAAGATTCAATCTTCTGTGCGAATTTTACATGTATAAGGCACCCAGTTTCCAGTATGAATAGGCAAGCCAAAATCAAGCTTTTCTGAGCAATGAAGAAAAGCCCCTGCATGAGTCACAGGGGCCGAGCCAGCACAGAAATCTAACAGCAAGCTTTTGCATCATAAAAATCATATTAAACAACTGCTCAGACTCAATCACTGCAAAATACACATTGCTTGCCATAGATATACCCAATTCACAAAACACAACCCTGACAGTAAAACATCCTTTAGGCAATAATTTACAATTGATACTCAAAATATGATCTTCAAACTTGAGCCGTTAAATAAGTGAGCTTTTCGGCTAGTCTTCAAATGACATTTAGAAATTGTATTGAGAATCAACTTTCCATGCAAATGAAGGAAGTGTGTTTTCATATTTGTCTGTATGTATCATCAATTTCGCATTTAATTTATTTTGTTGATGTTTTGTCCTGTCTAACCCAAATTCGAGAAGTATGTATAGATATAACTTTAATATGCTTACAATTATATCAACTTACCATGTAATCCGTATTTGACTCTTTATTCTCATCATTAACTGGTGGAATATTGTAATTAAATGGAGGAGGTGCGGTCGGCCCATCAGACTTTTCTTGGGCAGGCAATTGCTGTAAATAAAATTATTATTGTTCTTTACCTATTAAAAGTGTAGTTCCTGATATTGCAGGAATATTTATGTTAATTTTTATATTCATATGCCAAAAAAAAGTGTTAGTGTATTAAAAGGAAACACCAGTTTTGGAATTTATATTTTCCATGGAAACTGTATTTTATTGCTTTAATAATTCGCAACTAGCAAAATGGAATTCTAAAAGGATTGAATTGTTGTATAACAGTTGAATAACAATAAAACCTGGATAATTATCAATATTATTCATCATGATTTCAAAAAACTTGATACATTGGTCAGAACTCAGAGATCATCTTTCAAAAGTTCTTGAGTTCACATTAATTTATAGGGCATAATTTTCTCATTTTAGAATCCTGTGCATTGAAGATTTACTTATAGCTTCTGGTAAATTTTGTTGCCATTCTGCGATATGCATTTTAGGATCCTCTTCTAAAGATAATAAGATACTTAAATTATTGTCATCTCTAGTGGCTGTTTAGGTCATCCAGTTGTTGGCATATTCTATACATTTCCAGTTTATTGGTATCTTTTTACAGTTTGACAAACTGTAGATTTTTTAATTTATTTTTCTGGATGTATAACATTAAATAATTCACCAACATCTTGATAGCTTCTCATTTTATCACCGTAACCACAATAAATAAATAGCTTACTCAGTTCAGCTTCACTTAACAAAAAAATAATGATAAATGGTTAACAACAATAATAATTATTGCATTGCTGTTTCCATGTTTTCAAGGGCTACTTGATATTTATTCACACTATTTTCAAGGTTCTAATTTAATTTTATTAGAGTTCTGGTAATATCAGTAAATGTACTTATGTTCAGAATTAAAATTCTATTTAAGTTTCGGACATAACAAGAAAGTTTAATTTTTTCTGTTGAGTCAAAAAAAATATATCTTTATGGAATCAAATAAAATATGGTAAAAATAAACAGGCAGTTTAAAAAAATGATATTTTTAGATCAGATCTGCAGCTAATTGTCATTATCCTATGACAATAATTTCTCAAAATATTACAACATTCCGATATTTTTTAATTAAATACTGATTTACCATAATTTACCAAAATGAGAATTAAAATTTCATGTTATAGGGTCATAGTAATTTCAAGACAGCAAATCCATTGTGCTAAGAATAAACATAGCATTGCATTTAAAAAACTAAAGTGAGAGCTTCATTGGAAAAACTATAAAACTGACAATGTTGTAAATATTCTTTTTCCGGAACTATTGATAAGCAGCATCATCCTTAACAAATATGCTTGGTATTCCATAATTGCTATACTTGATTTTTAGATTAATTTCATCATTTTGTAGTCTAGAATTCAATTTATCCTTTAATGCTCTGAACTCCTCCCAAAATATGTTTTGTTATTATGTCAAAATAAAGGGTATGTTTACTTAGCATTTCGAATAATGGATTTAACATCATTTGCAGATTACACTTTCATACATCTAATCCTGCAGCACCCTCAGTGTCCATCCTAAACAGAAACATACCATCATACAAATTATGGGCTTAGGTCATTTGTTGACTGACTAGTATGCAATTGCAATGCAATGCAATCGTCACTTTTCATTATATGTCATTTTCAGAGTCAGTACTTTGAAGCTAAAGGGACAAGTAAATGGATTGGTTTTGTAACGTTTTCTGTCTATATACATCTATATATTATGATATATAGATTTAGATAGATATTATCTTTTTAATCTAGTTATGTGTACTTCTGTAGGTAATCATGTATTGTGTCACTTCTGTAATTGTAAATGTTTATCATTGTGTATTATTTTTTTTATTTATCTGATATATAGTTTTCTCAGGTTTATTTGACATGTAACTTTATTTACTTGACGTTGTTTGCGAATTCGTACCATTTGGAATGTTTAGCATTCTATAGAGCATTCATCAAAAGAAACAATAACAGCTTTCTTGTCCTTGTGGAAGCTGTTATTGTTTCATTTGATGAATACAAATTAGTGGATGATAAAACCAACCATAAATCTGTATGTTTCATAAGGGCCACTTGTCTGATGCGTGCATTACTTCCTTATGTTCATTTTTTTAATTTTAAATATTTTTGAACCTTGAGTTTTGGCATCAGGAGCTCCAAATTTATATCAATAGCTAATGCAGTATCCAGTTATTTTTTGAGAGGCCACCTGCTGAAGTTGTATCTTTTGCATCAAAAATGAGATTCCTCTGATGTAGGTATGTCTCCCAGTTCACAAACAGACTCACTCACTACTTCAATAGATGCATAATTTGAGCTTTGGCCGTTTTTGGTGTTAATTAACATCCTGCAAGGACACTTGGTGCTTTTCTGGTTGTTCTAAATGCCTTCCTTCTCTCTCAACATCAGCTTGGACCTGGGAAGAGCTTCAATTCCAGGTTGTTTCATTCGACTTTTTCCACAAATTAACCTGTTTACTGAACTCTTTTGTTGTAAAGCTGGACCATCCTTTGTGAAACCAGGACAGATAAATACTGCATAAAATTTCTGGGGAATTTTCCTTGATTTATTGCTTCACAGTGCAAACATTTTGCTGCTTTAGAGCTAGCAGCCATATTGTTAAACAAAGAAGCAACCAAGTAACCAATTACATGATTTATTAACCATTCGTGCAGATTGACCATTCTCACATCTGACCAAATAAAAAAACAAGTAAACACTAATGGAACTAGCCGCAACAAGAGCTTAATAGTTCAGGAAGAAGACAAAACATTTTTTTAAAGATTTTACCTGAAATTTTAACAGGGTTATGTTGTAATGATTGAGCCCATTTGGTAAAGAAGTTTGAATAAATTAATTTCACCCTTTCGTGATCCACAGCAGAGCCACTCCAGTGCAATGATTATTTTTTATTTTTATATTGATCCATAGCACTCTTCCTTGATCTTCCTTTTTTTATTCAGATTGTTTTTATGTTAGATTTTCTATATAAACTAAGGAGATACCTATATCTCATAGTAAAAAAAGGAGAGTTGGTTAATTTTCTTAATTTATCTAGTTCACAGAAGAATGTAGTAATTGTTATAGTTTTTCGAAAAAAGATTTATTTGACTTATAAGATCTTCATTTTCGTCACTGGGAATGCCACACTGTAATAATAAGTAAAATGTATCACGAGTTTAATCAATTTTTTATTTAAATTTTCAAGCATTTTACATTTTACTCCCATTTTTTACAATAAAAAAAAACTCTATAATGACATTATTTAAAATTGGCCTTAAAACAAACCCTTTGCACATATTTACTTCAAAACGAATTTTAAAAGGGTTCAATGATGGAAGTAGTAGTAAGATTTGTTGCAATATCTGTATTAAGAATCAGCCTGGCCTAGGTTATTTAAAAGTGTATAAGATATATACCAAATAATATTTGACTTGTTGACATTATCCTTAAGTAAGGATATGCTTGTTCGCGCTCGTGAAATAAGGTGTTGAGTAGGGTTTGAATCTAAAAACAATCTGGTTAAATGCCCTTCTTTTATTAATATTGGATGGACCAACTATTACTTAAATTGTTTAAGATATGTTCATTAAACAATCTTTCTTTAGCATTTTATCTTTAATTTCATTCTGCAGGACTGCAAACAATATGACAAAATCATCCCCCTATTTTTTCAGCTATTTCTTCCATAACCATTGTGTTTTCTGAGTATTGACAATTTATATCAAATTCAGAGTTAGTATTTTGTTTGAAGAACTTAGGAAAACCTTTCAAGTCATATCTATTTCCAATTAAAAGTAATTGTGGTTTTCGAATATCGTCATGTGTATCAGAAACAAGCATTTTGCAGTTGAATTGATTTATTTCTAAGGAAATTTAAATAAAAACAAAAATAAATTATGCACCAATCTAATAAAGATCATGCAAAGTATGGTGAGATTAAAACCAAGAATTATATACTGCTATAGACAGAAAACTAAAAAATACCTAACTTTATTATCATGTGTACTTTAGATGCACTCTATAATTTGAATTGCACATAGATAAAAACATAAAGTAAATATGAAATATGGTCTAGATATATTTACTCACTGGATATGAAAATGCAGGTGGGTCAAATAGTGGTGGAATAGTTGGGGGCTGCGGGTATCCTACAAAACCTGGTGGTTGTGGCATACCTCCATTAGATCCACCTCCTAAATTATTCCTGCTACTATCTGAAGATAAATCAATAAGTAAGGCATCATGACCTACAAAATAAATAGTTTCTGAAAACAGAATGCCTAGACTACTTTTCGAAAGCATGTTAGCTTGCATAAAGCCTGAATATAAAATTAACAAACCATTTTACCATCAATTTTACCTTGTTCAAGAAAAAAACCTAAATCGTTAACCTACTTGCTTTTCCAACAAATACTCTTAAGTATCAAGTTTAATATTATTGTCAATTATTTGCCATGTAAGAGTTAGAAAATGTCTAAAAAGCATTAAAATTGTAAGAGTACATTTAAACTATTTGTAGTTTTATTATAATAAAATTCAAAAACATTAAGAAACAATTTAATACAACACTCTATAAACATACCATTTATTTTATAAATACTTATACAAAAGAGAATATAAACACAGAAAATTAACTATTTTTATCACAAAACCTTTAAAATATACTTAAAAACAAATACAAAATTCCAAAATACATTTTATTTTGACACGGACTAAAATAATTTTATTGACAAAACTGGATCGAAAGCTAAAAGATTTAATAAAAAAGGCATTTTAATATAATAGTTACAGGACAAAAATGATGTTTAGATAAAAACAGTATTTTTCAGGAAATATAAATAAAAAAAATTCACATATGAATTAAAACTCTAACCTAAATACATAGTGATGCTAAAAATCCCCAGAACATAAAATGGAAAATATTAAATTGAGTTTATAATATTTAACACATGCCTTACCTTTTTCCATTGCCATAATTTGAGGATCAGGATCATAAGGAATATTAAACACCTTTGCAATTTCTATCACATATTTTTCTACTAAAAGTTTCGGTGGACTTTGTATAGATAATTTATGCTTTAGCTTTGGACTTATTGTATCTACAGACTCAATACGACAAGCCTCTGCATATTGTGGGCCATACTTTGCAGTAAGCAGGTCTGCAATAACTTTAATTTCCTAAAAAAAAAATTTTTAAATATGTATCTCCAAAATAGGAGAAGCTACCTATTTTTCGATTTATTTTATCTACTTCTTGATAAAATGTAGTATGAAAAACTTTTTTACTACCAAAAAGTGTTTTTGGTCAGTTATTTAATAATTTACTTTAATAATATTTTAACTCATCAATTACAGATAAAAACTATTTAATTGGTTTGTGATAATGCCTAGCTGGTAACCAAAGCTATCCTGAATTCCATGAAGGGCAAAAAAGAAGACACAGAAAGATCTCGCAAAGAACCAACAAGACAAAAAAAAAATACAAAATACAAATATTATATTACTTTTCTTTACAGTTGCTGTAACATTTTTTGTATTTTCTTAATGATAATTAACATTCTAGGATAAGCATATGGTGGACCTAGAGGACTAAACCCCCGTATGTGCAAAAAGATACAATGTCTAACAATACAATCTTATATACAACTGTAACTTAAAAATAAAATAAGTTTAAGATTAAAAGAGACTATCAAACTTATTATAGTTTTTATAAATGAATTCCCTACAAGCACTGCTAAATTTCTTTAAGTTATTTAAGTCTTTTATATAAACAGGAAGTAAATTATAAATTTTTGGAGCCAGATAGCTGATAAATCTAATATTAATGTTTCTATGACTATTTTGTATTGTTAAATGTTGGTTTGTTTTATTACGGGTGTCATGAGTGTGATTCACATAATTTTTAAAATTTGAGGTTTTGTAAGCAAATACAGAAGTTGATAAAATGTAAAGAGATCGAACATTAAAAATGTCTTCTGAATATAGCAAATGAGTGTGACATAGTTTGCCCTTTCTATAGATAATTTTTAAAATGTAGTTTTGGACAATATTTAAAAGCTGTAGTGAATTTCTGTACAGACCGCCCCATACGATTATACCATATCGTATAAGAGATTCTACTAATGCTTTATATAAAGAAATTAACAACTTTATTCCTAGAATTTCTCGTAGAATGTAAAATTTATGAATATGCTTCTTAATACTATTTGTAAGCTTTGAAATATGTGGTCCCCACTTAAGATGTTTGTCAATTGTAACTCCTAAATACTTAATAGATTCAACTTCCTCAATACCACAATCTAAATTGTCAATTTTAAGGTCATGGAAGTTTGGACGATTCGAGGCTGTAAGAGAAAAGGCAATATATTTTGTTTTGGAAGTATTTAAACTAAGTTTAAAAGAATCTAACCAATCCTTAACCTTCTTAATGCCGAATGAAGCTACTGCCCTCACTTCACTCCATGTTTCACCCATGAATATCACCGCTGTGTCATCAGCGTCATATTGTTTTGATTTTTTCCTATTTGTGTTTTGTAATAATCATACTTACATTCTGCTAAGGCTATTTCTGTATTCCTTATATCTTTTACTGTCAAGTTCATTGTAATTTGTAAGTAATTTTTTTTTAAGTTTATCTCTTTGTTTTATAGAGTTTATGATTCCATTTGTTATCCATGGCTTTAATTTATTTTGAATTTTTACTTTATACACTTTTTATACATTAGATTTATTTATAATGGAATCAATTGTTTCATAAAATTTTTCTGTAGCCAATTCAGAATCATTGCATTCTATGACGCTTAACCAACTTTGAGCCTGAATCAATGTAATGAGAGTTTGAAAATCAGTTTTCATAATAGAATTAGTTGTATATTGAGGCTGTACATGGTTTTTTAAATTTTGTTTATCAATGTTAATCATTATTGGAAAGAGATATAAAACTAATTTAGTGATTGCAAAATACTTAACATCCTTGTAAGGTAGTTGAATGCATTGTCACTATTCATTTCTTACAATTTTAATTTATTATGTCGATTTTATATGCAAAATATTGTTTAATTTTTCCCCTGTTAACATTAGCTCGGGTAAAATAATGTAACTTCTTTTGAATAGAATAATATGTGTCTTTCAGTTGACTACCTTTAAATTCACTTAGAAGTAACTGAGTGTCTAAAATTGATTTTTATTGTAGAAAATAATATTGTTTTAATAGCTGTTGTAAAAATAACAGTTATTAAATGATGCATATGCAAAAAAAATACTTACTGCTACATCTGTCTGTAGCCTTGGTGCAACCCAAATAATGCTAGAAATAGCTTCAGCTATGCCCTCATCCAATTCTTTCATATTCTGTATTAGTCCAAAACGAGCCAGTAACAAATCACAGTACATTTCAACTATTTCAAGTGCTTCTACATAGTAATCTTCCCTAAAAAGTCAAAATAACTTGACTTACCATAAACACAAACTAGTTGGTATTTTTTATCAAACATTAAATAAAAACTAAACAAGCCTCATTATGTGAAATTTTGTTCCAGTTCAATATATACATTACTTGATAGTTTGTTTTCATTCCACGTACACCAACGTCATAACAAAAAAATGATCCTTGTTTGGAACATGTTCTGCATCACAGCAGACACAATGATCCATTTTAGTCAAACGACGATCGCGATTTCGCTCTTATTAGAGCTCATCAGGCCGCCATAGACTAGCAAGCCCCGTGTAGGGCAAAGGCACAAAATGGAATCACAAAAACAACTACTCCGCTGGCTAATACCACGACCGGCATTGAATTACATTGGAACTCCTGGCTTTCGTTGGGAGCATTAAATGATAGTATGTTTTCATTCCACGTACACCAACGTCATAACAAGAAAATGATCCTTGTTTGGAACATGTTCTGCATCACAGCAGACACAATGATCCATTTTAGTCAAACGACGATCGCTCTTATAAGAGCTCATCAGGCCGCCATAGACTAGCAAGTCTCGTGTAGGGCAAAGGCACAAAATGGAATCACAAATACATTACTTGATTATGAATGTTATGTATGTCATAGGCGTATTGCAAAACCAGTCTTCTTAAAGAACACCTAGGCTTTTTCTAAATGGGCAAATTGAAAAATCATTATAAAATTCTGCACATTTTAATACATGACTGAATAGTTTAGGCATTTTATAAAACGCCAGTGATTTTTTGGTCTATATATTTATATATAGTGAGGTGGGTTAAAGAAGAATAACAAGTAAACAATGTTTTTATTTATTTACACATAGTCAACTTAAGTGGCACTAGCTGGTACATTTCTTATATGCTCTTAAGCTACATCCAAATGTTCTGAAAGGCTGCCTCTAAACTTAAAAAGCATTCAAACAGCTTATCTTAATGAAATACTTTTTGGCAGAGGAATATCAGTGACAATAGTGTTATATCAAATCGTGAAAACTAGTGATTCAATACACAATGAATAGTTCCAGTTTGGTAGACTCCATTTTTTATTGCATGCTTCTCACATTTTTCTCAGCTGCGGATTTTTGCCTAAGTACAGATCCGGTTCTCTTCAATTTGCACAAACTGCATATTCACTCTGAGCCATTTATTCTGTGACTGGAATTGGAAGAACATGGTGCCATACATTTTGAACAATGCATATTATTTGAATTTTCAAAACTCTGACTTTTTTTATTTATGGTCAACCTGTGGAGAAGCTTGATTTAATTCTTAAATCACTAGAATGGCATTAATATTTATAATTTGAATAGAATCATTTGTATTAGGCATAATATTCTGAACTTTTTCTTACTTATTATACTTAACATGTTGAAATAATGTGAGAAAATAATTTTGGTTCTTATTAATACCTATTCATAGGTGTAAATCAACTTGCCTATGCCATGACCAGGCAAATTATAAAACGACTAAATAGAATTAGGCATTTTATTAAAATGCTTGTTTTTGTTTGTTTTATGGTAAGATCAAGAAATTCCTGGCAATTTATATAACACCTAAAATTTTCAGTCATATTAAATAAACATGTAAATTTATAATGACAATTCAATGCACCTAGTCGTTTAAAACAAGTCTAGGTTTTTTATAAAAAGACTACAATATGTCTACAACATATAAATATTTTTTTTTAGGAATATTTACAAACTATGTAGGCCATTATGAGTTTTCTCTACTTATACCACATACACTAACCAAAATGATTTGGTACTGGCATGGCGGAATCAACAAAGTTTAGGTCAAAACTTATTTCTGTATTTATTATAAGTATTGGTATCATATTAGCAGGCGATTACAATTTACCAGATGCTTCTCAGCCTCTGGGCAATTGGATAAACTTGGAAATGATAATTACCATCACATTTCATATAATATAAATATAGCTGTGTTTACTGACAAAAAATTAGAATACAATGACTAATACTATGATTTTCATAATTGTGACTTATTTGCTGCGAAAACTTCTGTTTACCTTTCTGGATTGGGATTTTGTTAAGGGTGATACAGACCTTTGCTGGTGAGAAATTATATGATTGTATATTCAGGAATACAAGCTGGTATGTTTTAGAAATTCAACAACTAATAATGCAGAAAAAAAATTCATTCTCAATATAAGTATACTGGCAGTGAGTATTACTACTATATTTTTTCTGACCTCTGAAGGTCATAATCAGTGCTATGATAATTATGATAATAGGACAGAGAACGAGTTTCATGAACTACAGACCTCTCAATAAGTATGTATTTTAGAAAGAATATCAGCTTTTGTGGACATAAGACAGTTCAACTGTTTGCCTCTGTTTAATTTGATTCCAATCATGGTACTCCTAACAGAGGTCTGAATCAATTCAGATAAATTAAGTTTCTGTGATATGGGATGGCTTCTCTGAATTCACTAATTTGTGCTCATCTTTTTCAATCAACCCAGATGGGCTTCCCCTTTGATCCAAATTAAATATTTCTGCTCCCTCTCATCTCCTTTTTAAGTTGTTTAATATATCACGCCCTAATAGTATTTTTCCCATGTTTTGTATACAGTACAGCTATATTTATCCTATATACAAATCTGGTAACAGAAATGACATTCAAAACTACAATGGGTTTAGTAAACAATATTTAATCTCAAAATCCTTGATAAATTGGTAACAATGCAGTTATCTGCAGTGGAGGTGAATAACTATATATATATCTAAAACTACAAACCTTCTGAAATACCAGCCCTGTCTAATCAGATCTCTTGAGAATGGTTTTCAGATAGACAGCATATACACTAATTACTCTAAACCCTTTAATTGTTTAATCATTCATGTTGTTAGCCAAACTGCATTTCATGGGGATCAGTGGTAATGAAATAAAATAGCTGGAGAGATTCCTAGTTGGTTGTTACCAGTGGGTAAACCATAATAACTTTCTCTCCAATGAGTTTGGACTGTCCTTTCAGGTTTCCCGGGGATCCCACTGTGGTCCTGTTCTCTTTAAACTCTTACAAACGATGTGCGTAAAAATCTGGAGTCATGGTCATTTATCATTTTCCGACAATTATAAAGATCTATCGAGTAATAAAGAATAATGAATATTCACTTGTGCTTTAACAGGATTTGAACAGATTGGTAAAATGGTCCACCTTGAATGATCACATGAATAAATGCAAGTGCTCTGGAATTACCTTCTTAAAAAGCCATTACTTTTTCATAATCAGTATTTATGATATACATGCGGAACCACTAGCGACGTTAACAATTGTTAGAGATTTGGGTATAGTCTTTGATCAAAAATTATACTTTAATGTCTCCCCATCCACCCTTAAATTACTAAATTACACACTTGTTCGCCCACATTTGGAGTATGGCTCAGTGATATGGTTTCCTTACTACTCAACCCACATTGCATCTATCAAAAGGGTGCACAATTTTTTTTTATTATAATCCATAAGGTGTGGTACAAATACTCATACCAGAGTATCTAGAGGGGAGTCAATTACTAGGCTTTGACCTTTGGAATTTCGGAGGCAATGTCATGATTTGACTTTTCTGTATAAGCTTTAGGGGAGTCAATTACTAGGCTTTGACCCTTGGAATTTCAGAGGCATTGTTATGATTTGATTTTTCTGTATAAGCTTTTCAATGGGCTAATAGATACTCCAAAACTGATTGGATTACTGAATCTTAATGTTCCAAACAATGCTTATAGAATGTGGAAATATAGGATATTGACATTGCTTCAGGGGAGGGGTATTCGAAAAAGTCTTTAGTTTTTGTTTTCTACCTCCTACTTGAGCGTAAATATATTGAACAAAAAAAAGTTATTACTATATTTTAGCTATAAGTAGAACTTCTGGGGGGGTTTTAAAAAAAGGTCCTTACTTTATACCATTTCTATTATGTTAGCTTAAATAAAAGTGGTTCGGGTATCAAATTAAGCTCAACAGCAAAATTTATGGTTTTAATGGTAAATTATACATCTATAGATAAGTTGGCATCATATGCTGAGAGTAAAATTGTATTTGTTTGCCTCTAAGAAGTGAATGTAAGGAATGTGAGCAAGTGAAAAATACTAAATTTAATTTTAAAAGAGCAAATTTTAACAATACATATATTTTAAATAAAAAATCAAAATTGGCAGTCTGTGTATAACCACGAAGATGTTGAAGGTGCTGCTAACGAATTTTATAGAATTTTTAAAACAATGTTTAACAAGTGTGTTCCCCTCGCTACACAGGTAGGAAGGTCCTTTCCTGTCTGGTATAACAGGAATATATTAAAATTAATAAAAGAGAAATAAATTTACTATAAAAAATAAAAAAAGGCAAGATCAATTTATTGGTTTGAAACTAATTTTTCTCTCGAAAAGAGGAGAAACAAAATATATCTGATATACTTATTCAAAATCCTAAAAGGTCAAGGGGATGATTCAGATCTATTGTCACAAGTTTTGCAAATATTGGAAATACCAGGAAAAAGAAACCTTCTACTTGGACTTGGACCTCAGAACTAATTTATATAAAGCTTCCCCTGTATATTGTATGTGTGACTTATATATTAAACATGGAAGTGATCTAAATGTGGATACTACCAGTTTGGAGTAATTCTCAAGAGCAATAGAAATAAGGCTTTTTGAAACCCAGGCTATGCCCCAGTTGGGCTAAAATTGTTGAATGCATAAAGCCCGTGCTTATGTAGTCCTTAGTAGATAGTGCAGTTTTGTAAGTGGCATTCCCTGTAAATTAAATAAATAATGTGAATTTATATGTGGAAAACTTTCGGCTGCAAACTATGCAATCTATAGCCTAAGAGACACTGTTACTTACCACGCATTAGTAACTTTTTATTATGCATATGTTCAATCAAGATTAGCATATGGTATTGTATTTTGGTGCACGCATACGCAAACCGCGTCTCGTGTTTTTTTCCTGCAAAAAAGAATTATTAGAACTCTCTGTAGAGCTGAGTATTTAGAGAACTGTGCTCCACTATTTTATAAATTGCGAGTTATGACGGTTTTCTCTCTGTATCTTTTTCACTTATGTTGCCTCGTCCATAGAGATATTGAAGGGTTTCTATCTAATGATACTGTCAGATCAACTGACATTCAAACTAGGCATGCGAGCGATTTGGTGGTACCAAAGCATTCCACAACTCTTTATGAAAAAGGCCCATTTTATTTGGGCATAAAGGTATTTAATGCTCTTCCTCTATCAATAAGAAGGGAAACCGTCTTTAACCGATTTAGATTAAAAACTAAAAAGTTTTTTAGCTGTCATCCGTTTTACTCAATAAAGGAATATTTTACCAACCAGGATGGCAGAAGCAATATCCTTGGCTACCACTGTGTGTACTGTTAGTGTTTCTCTTACTTGTGTTAAATTGTTTAATTGTTTGTTTTTTCATGTATTCAGGGATGGTGACTCCTTTCAGGAGGAAGAGATAAATCCTTCTCAGGGTTTATTTATTCATTCATTTATTTATCTTGATATTTTGATATGGGACTGGCCTGGGGACCAATTTTAATTTTAATTTTGATTTTAATAGTAGTTTGTAAGTTCTATTTCTTTTTTATCTATTACATTTTTGACGACCCTATATTTGTAATAATCCTAATGGCAATAAAAGAATTTGAATTTGAATTTGAATTTAATACAAAAATAAATAAAAAAATCAACGGTGAAACGTAATATCTTTGAAGAAGTAGTTAATGTATATGTCACCAAACGTGCAAATACTAGAACAAAGGACGGAATCACTGTTAAATTATTTAAAGTCAAAAAGCCTAATCCACCCCAGAATTGCTTTATGGTGGGAATTGAATCTGCTCTTCAGTTTATTGTGTATAGGGAAACATTTTTTTAGCCTAGAGTATAGGGGCTTAATTCCAATTACTGACGTGAAAATGGCAATCATAAACTTACGATCTTCTGTGGCATGTCTGAATGTTAGAAGTATCAACTACAAGATTCAGAATTATCAGTTTTACTATCAAATGAATTTCCTGATATATTCTGCGCATTGGTTCCAACGACGTTGATAAGGTGAATCTTAATAATTACAAGTAGCGAGTTCTTCAATATGGAAGGATCTCAGAGGTGGTGAATCCTTCCAAAATTGAACACCAAAGCAAAGTCATCTCTACCAGTATTGTGCCAATAGAACAAACATTTGAATTTTCTCTTGCTTGCATTAAATTTATTGTTATTTGTATTTACAAATTTCTACAGATGGACCATCAATTTCTTTGTCTTCTCAATATACTCTTGAATAAAGTCTATTGTCCTGGCAAACTCACTGTGATTTGTGAGGACTTCAGCATTAACTTTACTGAGGAAAGCAGATCACCCAGAACTGCTTTGCAGTTAATGACCAGTTACAACATGGTTCAACATGCAATACTCAGATAATGTATTCAGTAACATTTTTAAAAATATTTTAAAACTCAATACCATTTTTACCAATATCATTATTGTCAAAAATTAATTATTCAGATTTTTCAAAATAAAAATCCCCATGATTTTTAAAAATGTTTTACACACAGGCAAAGATACTAAGTTTCCAGACTCATTTGCAGAGTGGGGACTGGATGTTCTTTTTATTTATTTATTTAAAATCTTCCTGTAAGATTGTATAAGAAAAGTCATAAAACAAGTAAGTAAAACTTAAAAACTACCTAACACTAATATGGTCTGTATGACCATGTACAAAAACATACCTCTACTAATCTAAAACAAGAGTTAAAATTCTTTAAATATCAACTGTCAACATTGTAATCATATTGGTTAACACTGATATTCGTGTATTCCTCCATCGAATAAATATATTTATCAACCAAGAATGCCTTTAATCTACATTTAAACTGATGAACTTTAGTCGAACATCTTACCTCATTTGGCAATGCATTATACATTTTCAAACCCATGATATTAGGTGATCTGTACATAATCTGAAACTTATAATGAGGTATATAAAATTTGCGTTTCTAGTATAGAATGAGTGAAGATTAGTATGCTTTGGATACGTGAATCTGTTCTAAAAAAAAAAGATCTGATCTTACAATAAAAAAAACACAAACACAAAGTACTTGTGGGTAATAGTGGACAAGCATTGCAGATGAGTCTGCCTCGTCAAGAGTCTAACAAGCAAAATTTGAGGGTTAATTCAC
This sequence comes from Kuschelorhynchus macadamiae, assembly GCA_030620095.1. Lineage (NCBI taxonomy): Eukaryota > Metazoa > Arthropoda > Insecta > Coleoptera > Curculionidae > Kuschelorhynchus > Kuschelorhynchus macadamiae. Next base: position 419,181 of record JAUTXW010005180.1, on the reverse strand, counting down.
AAATTCTAGTTAATTAGAAAAATACTACCCAAAAAATTGCTGATTCAGGTGTACCGATCTTTAGTGGAATTGTTACTGAGACATCACTGTTTTGGGCAGACACTATTACAACTCATTAAATGAACTAAAAATTGTACAAAATTATATTGTAATGTTTATTTTATTTATAGGTTATACTCTACTATGCTCCTCCACAATGAGGAAATTTAAAATATCAGAAATGTATACTTTCTTACCAATCTTTTATACTGTTTCAAATTAAACTATAAAAATTTTCTAAAACACTGTTACCCAACAAGATATAATGTAAATAATATGCTAACTGTAAAAAGATGTAGAACTTTTATTGTTCACAATGATATACATTTGATAGTTATCATGATTTTGAAGATTGACTTTTAAAGTGATTCATATAGTGTGTAGTAATCTCGGAAGTTATAGTGCTGTTACAACTGCGTATGTTGAGGTCCTGGGCCATTGATTGTTTATTGTGAACTGTTGTTTTGTTATTATACTGCCATAAGTTTATAACTTTTTGTTGCACATACAGCTGTAATACACCTAGGTGCTTAAATATAATATAAAAAATATTATACATCAATTATTTAATAATATTATTATTGTATAATCTCAATTCCCAAATGTACTTAAAGAGTCAAAACACAATCATGTTGGATTAATGCAGAAATAAAAAGTCATGCTAGTAATGTTAAAGATCTCTATGTTTTTGTAGCAACAGACAAATAATCCCATAACCTTTAATCAATATAAAAGTGCCAAATAAGCCTACCAAAAGTTTCATTCAGATTATAAAACTAACATCAATGTTAATAAAATTGAGAATTCTAGTAATAAAAACAAAACAATGTTGCAGATCTTTAACAAAGAATGAATTAAAAATAAAAAATCTCAAAGCTTAGCTCACCAGTCTCAGCAGGGTGATCGATCAAGGATCCTGGATTCTGAGGGCATTTGTTCTACTTATACAATGGTGTATACAAAATCGTATGGAAATTAATACTCAGAAGTGTCATATGATGTCCTTTACAAGATCTCAGAACCCATTGCTATTTCAATAATATATTGAAAACTAAATCCTAAGTCCCAATTATCCAGGATTTGGGAATACTATTAGACCACTCATTTTCTTTCATAACCCAATCTTTCTTTAAAAGAAACTAAGGCTTTTAAAATGCTGGGATTTATAAACTGACTTTCAATGTCTGATGACCCTTAGGACATTACAGTTGTTCCTTAGTGTGAGATCCCATCATGAGTATAGTTCTGCGGTTTGGAACCCATTTTATAGTGTCTATATAGGCCATCTTGGAAGTATCCAAAAAAAAAAATTCTTAGACATGCTTGATTTAAGATACAATGAATTACTCTAAGCTTCAATCCCAACTAGGATTATTGACCCTTGAGTCACAACTAAAACACCATGACCTTAAAATTTTATATATTTTAAATTAGAAAATATTTTAAATTATGTGACCACTGCCCTAACATTTTGACAAAAATTTCATTTGTTATCCTAACCAGGACCACTCGCTCTATACAGTACTTTTTATCAAGCTTTTAATCGCACCAACTATTGTATCTACTCTGACCACAGAAGCAATGTCTATATATGCCACTGAGACTAAGACTTGTTATTTAAATGTAAATTGTATACCTAATTGTCTGTATATTCGATTTTAATAATTAGTGATGATAATTATGTTTAGAGTGAGACTGAAACTTGTACTTTTTTAATGCTATATTATTTTACTGCATTAATTTATACTTGTTAATTGTAAAAATGGGCTTAGCCCGTGAAACAAATAAATAGGGTTATCATCAATGTAATTTGTCAATTTTGACAAACGAGTTGATAATAATTATTCTTAATTTGTAAAAGTTAAAAATTATTAACTTTTTAAGGTCTCTTTAAAGGAATAAGTTTAAGAATACAAATTAAAAACTTGGATAAATAGTCTATCTTAAAATTTAATATTTAGGTTTACCTTATTAAATAAAAATAGATCTATAAATAAGGGTAACAAATTAGGAAATTGGATTACCTGGTGTTAGTGTTAATCAAAGTTAAAGATATCTTCTTTTTTCAATTGAATGAAGAAAAATTCGAGTTATTTCATTACTATTGTCTATTAGTATATTCCTCTTCATTGTTTTTTTAACATATATGTCTCGTTATATGTTAAAATAAAATTCTATATTTTTCAAGATACATACTTACTGCCAGCTTCTTACAAGTGTACTACAGTGTCACCCTAAGCCTAAGCCAACTAGTACTCAGAATATCAGTGTTGACCAATATGATTACAATGTTTAAATGTAATATTTTATTACAAATAAAATGTTTGATGCATCTAATCTACCTATTTACAATTTTTAATTTTATTCATCAGGTTACTGAAGCCCTTCTCAAATTTTAATTACTTATGTCTAGAAATTTGACTTTAGATTGCGCTACGCAGCTTTAGTGAACGGGTCTTACCTGATAATAAATTCTACTCTAACTTTAGCCCTTTCGAACTTTCCGGCAGAGATATAATCAGCAATTTCTCTCCTAGATTTTTCGGTGAGTTCTGATTTCTTTTTTTCTAAGAGCTTTAAACGTGTCACTGCCAGCCTTAAGTTAGTTTTTAGTTTGGTATAATTAGGGGTATTTGAGAACATTGTATTATTATTAACTACGTTTTCTCACACTACGCTTAATATAATTAAATACATTAAACAATTACAAAATAATGCACCACATATAAATGACTCATGAGTCAAATAATAATAATGACTAACCTGTCAGGAGTGTGCCATGTTGCCAACCATAAAAATCACAAGTCGGTAGATTCGAGCATGAAAAATCAGTAGATTAAGAAAAAATCGGTAAATTATAGAAACATCATTATAACAAAAAAACTTTTATTTAAGAAAAACATTAAAAATCTCTCATAAATCAAACAAAAATATAACAAATTCAAAGTTAAAAAACAAACAGAAATATAACAAATTTAAACTTGTAAATAATATAAATTATAAAAATGTTAAAAAGTGCAAATGAAAAGACTGTTTTCTGAAATACTAAAATTGCTGCTTTATTTCCTACATTTTTAGATATTAATATGAATAGAAGAATATACATTTAGTTTATTCATTTTTTAAATTAATTTTTTATCAGTAGTGTGCCGAGGGCACGGGGGGCCCGGGCGGTTACCCCTACCGTCCTTAGCTCTAACCCGCCCTATGCGCCCTAGTGCGATCGTAAAATTTACTTAACCTAATAAATAAATAATAATTTAATTTAAAACTTAACTAGTTTGACAATATGACTTTTTCCCGACCAATATTTTTTGAAGAGCATTTGGCAATAGAGTTGTTAAGAAATACTCGTGACAGGTGGATCTGAAACATATCGGTTACCGTTCCTACACCTTGTAATTTTACCAGCTTCCACGATCCCGCGGGACGCAGATATTTAGGTGCGCAACAACACATCATCCATCGAACGAAAAAGCTCTTCGGGTTTCGGCCGTCGGGCGGTAGCATGGAAAAAGCCCATCCCATAATGTTTTATTTACAGTTGAATTGATCGGCTTCTGTGTATCTCTTTAACACACTCATTTTTTAAACAAAGAAATAAATTAAACTGAATTATAACAACTGCATTACTACTGTAGTACACTATCAAGTATATTCGCTGTGACTGAAAGGCTTGTCATAGCTATTTTATTCTATTCTGCTCCTGTTCCGCTAAACTAGTATTTTTCCTACAAAAGGAACGATATCGTAATTAGAAATAATAAGTCCACGAATTAAATTATTCGCAATTCAGGCGAAAATATTAACATATTTTAGATTTGATAGTTTTAATAGGTGAATCTTAAAATATTTAGCACAGATTAAAAATGTTTTTTACAAAGCCAGTTTTTATGACAAAAATGCCAGGGTCGTTTTAAATATAAAGGAAATTTATAAATTTATAAGGTTTAAAACGAAATTTGTAAAAATGTGAGCCAATTCGTTCATTTACTTTTTTCGAATTTGCATGGAATAGTTACTGTTTTGATGACATATATAATCATAATCAAGTAGCCGCGGGCTGCGATATTCGAAACCGCCGTTTAGTCACGGTTTCAACGACTCGAGCCTCCAAGCCGGGAAAAGTATTTTGTCACAGGTATCTGTAACAGGTATGGACTTGGAACAGGAACAGGACGTACCTGTTACAACAAAATACTGATTTTCGTGATCTCTATTTGGCAACATGGCTTTTCTCGCTCCTCGAGTCTCCGTCACGCCGCGCTGTCGCCGAACTTGTACTAGAGATGGGTAGGTCCGGGATTTCGAAGGAGTCGGGTCCGGAGGTACATCCAGCTCTGCGGACCTGCATCCAGGTTGCAGTTCTGCCGGATCTGTAACCTAACCTGAAACTGTCAGAGTACAAAACCATTTGGCTTGTACTTTGTAATTATAGCGTGTCCAGGTCCAGATAGTAAAAACTCATCCTTTACAGTTATATGTTAGGTTACAGTTTCGCCATACTAAAGTTTTATCAGTAAATAAAAAAGTACAAATAATAATGTGTTAATTTTATGAAGTATGTTTAAAAACCTAATATATTTAACTCGAATCAAATTAACAGTACATTACTTATATTCTATTCGCAAAAATAGATATTTAATTTTTTTTGTCTCATTGATACTTTAAAGTTAACAAACGGCTCAGTAATTGTTGTAATATTTACAAATTTCTGTAAACAGTTTCTAGGAACATTATTTTTCTAACAGAGATTACCAGTTGAAATTATCAGTTATTTGTCAATTTGTGTTCTTTATACTGAATGTAAATGAGAGAACTGGACTGATAATCATAACATTATTTATTGTATACATTTAAATACCTTGTCAGATTCAGCAGCAATTGCAGGATGCAGTTCCCTCATTACATATCAATAACGATATCGATTCATTCCGCCGTACGATGCATATCCGCGTAATCGGATCGGGTTATTCGGTTGCATGTTCGTTTTCAAACGCTCCGCTGACGCCCTGCCAGATAGGTCGCAGCATTGTATATCGGTCTAAAGGATAGGGGTCCGTATTCAACAAGATCTACATACCGATACCGGATACAAATCCGTGGATTCATATCCATTAGCAGTCAGCTAAGTTAAACAAATCGTTTGCGTGTTTTGTGAGTAGTTGTGAGTGTTAGACACTAGACAGTCAGTCAAGGTTTTTGCCAAGTTTTTTTTTAAATATTAAAACATTTGTATTTATAATAAAGGATGGACGATGAACGTAGCAAAATGAGCCAGAACAACCCTCCCCCCGCGCCTCTTTATCCACGGCACGCTACTGTTCTGAAATCGCAACAACCGTTCTTACCGACATATATTTTTCTTTGGGACGATCCTACTATTGTTTGCGTGTTTAATATGTTACTTATGTTTGTTTTCATTAAGTTTGTAGATGAAAATATTCGTTCTCAAAAATATCAGTAGATTAGTTCAAAATCAGTAGAACTATCGGTAAATCGGTAGGGTTGATAACACTGCCTACCAGTCTTGACTAGTGTTGTCAGATTTTTCCAATTTCAATATATGTTTTTGGCACTGCAGCTTGCCAGCTCTTCATGGTAGAGCTCAAGACCTGTAAACTGTAATTAGAGCTCCCAAAAATCGGGACCCGTTGCCTTTGGTAGTGATGCGCGATTACGAGAGATCTGTATAATCGAGATACCATTCAACTACTAATATTTGCAACCGAATATGAAATTAGTAGTCTAGAGATCTACATAACCGAATGATCACTAATAATAAGCAGTGTTGTTCCTGGGCGCATTAGGATATATACTGATTTCAGTCTTAAATTGTACTGATTTCAGTATAACATGTACTGACGCGAGAAATTCAAATAGATGACACTACAAAACTCTAATTCAACGGTAGGCAATGATTTTTAAAGGTTAGCGGCGTATATAAAAATTGCTTCTGGGGACGGGAGGTTGAGATGAAAAAAGGTTCGGAATTGAGCGCAAATAATATTATGAACAAAAAATTTTTTATTTTAGTTATAGATAAAACTACCCTCCAATTCCGAAAAAAAGGTTTTTACTCTATACTATTCCTATTATTTAAGCTTAAATAAAAGTGGCTCTGGGGAGGAGGGTTGGAAATTAAATTAAAATAATAGAAATGAACGGTTTTATTGTAAAATATAGAATATAGTAAAAATACAGAATAATCTTATGAGGATGAGGTAAGAATACAAATAAATATGTATTTAACAAAAAACTAGAAAAAACAATTTGGCAATATCATCCTAATGACAGCCCTCGTAACAGCCTAATATCCTATAAGACATACTAAGGCTCATCTGACTTTAGTGCAAATGTAGTAAAATTTAAGTACCTAGGTGGTGGATACCACAAATGTAATTTGTAGAATTTTTAAAATAATCTTTTACAATTAAGATTGCTGAAAAAGTTTTAATATACAAACGACTAATTAAGAATTAATAATTTATTTTCTTCTAATAACAAGTGCCATTCTGTATTAATCTCCTCAATTTCGCACTGCACCTGGGGATACAAATTTATAAATAAAATGATGCTATTGAGCGAACTTTTTTGCCTTCAAAGATGCATGTGCCATTCATCATCACCAATCACCAGCCCATTACATTCCTTAACTGTACTGACTGGAACAGCACTGCTAATAAGTAATTACAAATTTTTAAGGACGATGATACTCTCTCTTTCTCTGTCTTTCTCTCTTTTATGACTCCTCTCACTCCAAGATACAAGCGTTTGTTTACGAATTATTTTCCGGGATTGCAGCATTCGCAAAATTCGCAATCGCCAAACGACAAATTAGTAGTGGGTTGGTGAAATAATGGATATATCTCGGGAGATCTTTATAATCGAATGATTTGATTAGTATATCTCATGATCACGCACCTCTGGTCTCTGGGAGTTCTGAACTTTCTTATGCTTCCTATGAGTGTGTACTCATAGGGGTATGTTGTATGATACTATTATGTGCTTCCTATGAGTTATAGCTTTATTTTATTATAATTTAGGATTGTCATGATTATATCACTAATCTCTATATTGATCCTGTATAATAACGTGTTAATATTGATTTGGGTTAACAACCCTCTGTTTCTAAATATTTTTTAAAGATAAAGATCCAAGTTAGGAATTTTATATATAAGGAATTCAAAAAATATATGATCCAAGGTTTCGGTCTGCTCACATTCACAGTAAGGGTCATTTCTGACTCCTATCCTGTGCAAGGGTTCTCTATTTAGGCAATGAGAAATTAACAATATTCTGATTTATTAGTCCGATTTTAGAAAGCCGTGCCTCAATTTGAGTACTAAAAATTGTCCAAAAGCGCAACCAGTGTCGTATTTAGAATGCCTTCCTGGAAACGCAAAAAAAGTCTGCTTGCTTTTTGTTAACAATATATCAAGCGTAACACCCATGAAAATCAGCGACTGAAAAAAAAGGATGCCACTTTTTTGGAGAGAATAGAATCATGGTAATGAATAATGTCTAACATAATTTTGACTTTCAAACACTTTTTGCTTGGGCTATTAGTTCTGGGGGAGGGCATTTTCCCTTGTTGCCCCCTCACTTTTAAATATGTCACAGACGCAAAATATCATGGCGCGAATTAAAAAAAAAATAGTATAGGGAACATGCAAAAGCGCATTTATTCATTGTGTACCAAGTTTTTAGTGCACGTATCAAGATTAGGGAATTTATAAGAAATATTTATTTATTTATAAGATCATTTGATTTTAATTCGCATACGAAATTACCACTATATTTATTTCGACTTGGACATTTTTTCTATAGATCAAAATTCCCCCAAATTGCGATAAATCGCTCACTTTGGACATGCTGGTTCAAACTCCTGTCACTTGCCCTCTACCAAGAATCATAAACCACACAGGATAGTCACTTCTCGTAAGCATAACGTTCGCCGTTTCTCACCGACCGCTAAGATCAATGACTGGGGAGTGTCGTACTCCCGCCTTCTCAGTCTAAAGATTTAGTATTGGTTACATTGCTCTGTAATAGAAATTCGCCTTTTAAGCATTGCTTTTTCAATATTCTTTAGTTTCTACAAGTGGTAATAGGTAACACAAGTTTGAAAAAGTGTTGTTCATGCATAGTGAAACGTAATTAGCCAATGAAACAATTAAAACTTCTTTTATAACTGATATTTACTTCTGCAGAAGTCTACATAACAAAAAACAATATCTGGGAATATGTGTGCTGTGTATAATTGCAAAAATGGTTACAAAAATCACTTGCCAGGTGTAACTTTCCCAAAATTAATTATTGTGAAGAAACGGTGGGTACACCGGTGCAGTAGAAAAATGTTACCTATAGATATATTTGGATTCTTTATTATTTTTTCAGGAAAGTTGTGTTTTCTTTTAACATATAGCAGGTACTTTTAATTTTAATTTTTGCGCTTGATTGTTGCTTTTTTAGTATTAATGCAAATCTCAACCTTGTTAATGAATCTAAAAGTTATTTATACTTAGGTATCAGAAGCGCCTCTGTAGTTATTAGGTTTTTTGTTTCCATTTTTGTTGTAAAAGTGGTTATATTAAGGTATTTTTATGTAATCTCTAGAATACATTATTTTTTAATTTTAAAAAAATATTTATGACAATAATACCAATTATTAAAAAACCGTAATATAATGTTCGTTACTTTTTAAGAATCACTTTACCTATTTGCTTTTTAAATTAATACTTTTAGGTACCTAAATTAAGCAAAAGTGCTTATTTCTACGTAACGATTTGGGGCATTTGATTATAAAAGTACATAATATACTAAAATTTCATGAATTAAGAAAGCACTCATAATAATGACATAATGTTTAAATTATTTCCTAATTAATTATTTTTATGTACAAATATGAATTTATAAAACGTTTTGATGAGCAATTGACCTTTGCTTATTGACCGAAATTCATATGGTAATGTTACTCTATTAGTTTAATATAAAATTTGTCGTAATTTATTGCATTAAAAATCAAAATAATAGCATCAAAAGGCTAAACCATATTATCTTTCTATAGAAATATTGCATAAAACTTATTTCGAACGGACCAGGCGACGTCACTGCAACAAGGGTCGCTCGCGCTAAACTGATGGAAATAAATCGCCGATGTAACTATCCTGTGTGGTTTAATGTTCTTGGCCCTCTGCCAAAATAAAACAAGCGATTAATGCTCAAACAGCGTTCTGTGACTTTTACGCCACTTGCGGCGATTTGCTTAAGCGGCCCGAAGACGGTACAATATTTCACCAAAGATATTTTACATTGTATAATAATATTGAATGTTGTAGTTCATATTGAAAGATTGCGCAATACAAGATGTTGTATTGCGCAATCTTACCACCCCTTCTTATTTTTTTATGTGGCATCCTGTGCTCCGATATTGCCCGTTAACGAACTTGTCCGCGAATTTTGGACGAGAAATCCGAAAAAATGCCCTATAGGGGCCTGTACGTTGAATCACCGGGGTCTCGAAAAGAGTGCACATATCGGACGCGGATCGCGTTTGTACCAAAAGAAGCGCACATTTATTCTCTACGTTTGACCCAATACGAACATATTTCTCCGATGTACCGTTACCGAGCTGGGGCCCTTAAAAGGTCAAAAAACAGAAATTTCTAAAATGTATGGTCCAAAAAGAGAAATGCACTGACAGTAACAATAGTCGCGGGCGGCTATTATAACAAGATATTTAGACATCTCGCCCCATATTCGGCAGGATGGAAACAATAGCCGCTAAACTCTATCTTGATAACTATCAATTCTTAATATAAAAACAAGTTTATCGGAAATACTGTGTAGTACGCAAAATCTTAAATAGATACCTTTTAAAATACCATTTAAATGTTGGACTAAAAATTATCTTTGACAAAAAAATTGTCAAATATTTTTATTTGAAACATCAAAAATTCTATCTATTATCGAAAACCCAAAATCAATATTTTAGGCCTTTAAAAATTAAACTAAAACCATTTGATCAGCCCTTAGATGCTATATATGTTTTTTAATTTACTAAATAGTCCACCTAGTAACGAAATCTCAAATCGGCATGCAAAAAATATAATAGTAAAAATAATTGTTTTGTTGTTTTTTAAAAATATTAATAGTAAAATATTTTCACTTTTAAAGAGCTGCTTTGGCCTCCTAGAATAACCCTGTGTAGTCAATAAAATTTATATACAAAATATAAAACAGGTTTGGCGTTTTCCACCTCTCAAAACAGAAACCTAAAATTTTAATTTTGTATTTAGGGAGCGTTATGGATCTATGTTATATAATTATATGTATGTTTTGGGACTCTCGTATTCCTCAAGAGCAACCCTATATAGTGTAGAAAATAAAGAATGTAAAATCATACAAAAGAAATTTGACATGTTTCAGCGTTTTTTTTTTCACGTAAGCGCTTTTACAATAAAAAATATTTTCGCCTTTTGGGGGCTGCTTCATATCTCTAGGGCCATTACTGTATAGTAGAAAAAAATATTATGAACAAAAAATAGAAGAACGTGTATTCCCATTGGTTGAAAGTGATAAACGCCCTTATATATATATATATATATATATATATATATATATATATATATATATATATATATATATATATATATATATATATATATATATATATATATATATATATATATATATATATATATATATATATATATATATATATATATATATATATTTTTTTTTTTTTTTTTTCGTATTCGGGAAGCAGTTTTATGCCACTAAGTTAATATACAAAATGACATAATAAATTTCAAGTGTTTCTCCGTTTTTAGGAAAGTTTAATGTTGCTGGAATACATTTTTTTATTTTCAGGTGAGACTTTGATCCAGACTCTTTCTGGTGCAAATTTAAAATTAATTATTTTTGTAACTGCTTAATATTCACTGAAAATGATTATCAATCAATATAAACATAATAGCCGGCAACAGTTTAGGTATTTCAAAAAGCGTCGACTTTATATACCCAGTCCATAACGTCAAAAATTAAATTAAAGCTGCTGTTAGATCCCCCGGTTACTGGAAATTACCACTACTCCCAACCTCATTGCTTCAACATCTCTTTTATAAATATACATCACGAAACCATATTAAAGTCAGCGGCACTTTAAATACCATATATATATATATATATATATATATATATATATATATATATATATATATATATATATATATATATATATATATATATATATATATATATATATATATATATATATTTCAAGGGCGTTTATCACTTTCAACCAATGGGAATACACGTTCTTTTATTTTTTGTTCATAATATTTTTTTCTACTATACAGTAATCGCCCTAGAGATATGAAGCAGCCCCAAAAGGCGAAAATATTTTTTATTGTAAAAGCGCTTACGTGAAAAAAAAAACGCTGAAACATGTCAAATTTCTTTTGTATGATTTTACATTCTTTATTTTCTACACTATATAGGGTTGCTCTTGAGGAATACGAGAGTCCCAAAACATACATATAATTTTAAGATCCATAACGTTCCCTAAATACAAAATTAAAATTTTAGGTTTCTGTTTTGAGAGGTGGAAAACGCCAAACCTGTTTTATATTTTGTATATAAATTTACACAGGGTTATTCTAGGAGGCCAAAGCAGCTCTTTAAAAGTGAAAATATTTTACTATTAATATTTTTTAAAAAACAACAAAACAATTATTTTTACTATTATATTTTTTGCATACCGATTTGAGATTTCGTTACTAGGTGGACTATTTACTAAATTAAAAAACATATATAGCATCTAAGGGCTGATCAAATGGTTTTAGTCTAATTTTTAAAGGCCTAAAATATTGATTTTGGGTTTTCGATAATAGATAGAATTTTTGATGTTTCAAATAAAAATATTTGACAATTTTTTTGTCAAAGATAATTTTTAGTCCAACATTTAAATGGTATTTTAAAAGGTATCTATTTAAGATTTTGCGTACTACACAGTATTTCCGATAAACATGTTTTTATATTAAGAATTGATAGTTATCAAGATAGAGTTTAGCGGCTATTGTTTCCATCCTGCCGAATATGGGGCGAGATGTCTAAATATCTTGTTATAATAGCCGCCCGCGACTATTGTTACTGTCAGTGCATTTCTCTTTTTGGACCATACATTTTTGAAATTTCTGTTTTTTGACCTTTTAAGGGCCCCAGCTCGGTAACGGTACATCGGAGAAATATGTTCGTATTGGGTCAAACGTAGAGAATAAATGTGCGCTTCTTTTGGTACAAACGCGATCCGCGTCCGATATGTGCACTCTTTTCGAGACCCCGGTGATTCAACGTACAGGCCGCTATAGGGCATTTTTTCGTATTTCTCGTCCAAAATTCGCGGACAAGTACGTTAACGGGCAATATCGGAGCACAGGATGCCACATAAAAAAAATAAGAAGGGGTGGTTAGATTGCGCAATACAACATCTTGTATTGCGCAATCTTTCAATATGAACTACAACATTCAATATTATTATACAATGTAAAATATCTTTGGTGAAATATTGTACCGTCTTCGGGCCGCTTAAGCAAATCGCCGCAAGTGGCGTAAAAGTCACAGAACGCTGTTTGAGCATTAACCGCTTGTTTTATTTTGGCAGAGGGCCAAGAACATTAAACCACACAGGATAGTTACATCGGCGATTTATTTCCATCAGTTTAGCGCGAGCGACCCTTGTTGCATACGTCGCCTGGTCCGTTCGAAATAAGTTTTATGCAATATTTCTATAGAAAGATAATATGGTTTAGCCTTTTGATGCTATTATTTTGATTTTTAATGCAATAAATTACGACAAATTTTATATTAAACTAATAGAGCAACATTACCATATGAATTTCGGTCAATAAGCAAAGGTCAATTGCTCATCAAAACGTTTTATAAATTCATATTTGTACATAAAAATAATTAATTAGGAAATAATTTAAACATTATGTCATTATTATGAGTGCTTTCTTAATTCATGAAATTTTAGTATATTATGTACTTTTATAACCAAATGCCCCAAATCGTTACGTAGAAATAAGCACTTTTGCTTAATTTAGGTACCTAAAAGTATTAATTTAAAAAGCAAATAGGTAAAGTGATTCTCAAAAAGTAACGAACATTATATTACGGTTTTTTAATAATTAGTATTATTGTCATAAATATTTTTTTAAAATTAAAAAATAATGTATTCTAGAGACTACAAAAAATACCTTAATGTAACCTCTTTTACAACAAAAATGGAAACAAAAAACCTAATAACTACAGAGGCGCTTCTGATACCTAAGTATAAATAACTTTTAGATTCATTAACAAGGTTGAGATTTGCATTAATACTAAAAAAGCAACAATCAAGCGCAAAAATTAAAATTAAAAGTACCTGCTATATGTTAAAAGAAAACACAACTTTCCCGAAAAAATAATAAAGAATCCAAATATATCTATAGGTAACATTTTTCTACTGCACCGGTGTACCCACCGTTTCTTCACAATAATTAATTTTGGGAAAGTTACACCTGGCAAGTGATTTTTGTAACCATTTTTGCAACTATACACAGCACACATATTCCCAGATATTGTTTTTTGTTATGTAGACTTCTGCAGAAGTAAATATCAGTTATAAAAGAAGTTTTAATTGTTTCCTTGGCTAATTACGTTTCACTATGCATGAACAACACTTTTTCAAACTTGTGTTACCTATTACCACTTGTAGAAACTAAAGAATATTGAAAAAGCAATGCTTAAAAGGCGAATTTCTATTACAGAGCAATGTAACCAATACTAAATCTTTAGACTGAGAAGGCGGGGGTACGACACTCCCCAGTCATTGATCTTAGCGGTCGGTGAGAAACGGCGAACGTTATGCTTACGAGAAGTAACTATCCTGTGTGGTTTATGATTCTTGGTAGAGGGCAAGTGACAGGGGTTTGAACCAGCATGTCCAAAGTGAGCGATTTACCGCAATTTGGGGGAATTTTGATCTATAGAAAAAATGTCCAAGTCGAAATAAATATAGTGGTAATTTTGTATGCTAATTAAAATCAAATGATCTTATAAATAAATAAATATTTCTTATAAATTCCCTAATCTTGATACGTGCACTAAAAACTTGGTACACAATGAATAAATGCGCTTTTGCATGTTCCCTATACTATTTTTTTTTAATTCGCGCCACGATATTTTACGTCTGTGACATATTTAAAAGTTAATTAAAAATAATTATTTTTGTAACTGCTTAATATTCACTGAAAATGATTATCAATCAATATAAACATAATAGCCGGCAACAGTTTAGGTATTTCAAAAAACGTCGACTTTATATACCCAGTCCATAACGTCAAAAATTAAATTAAAGGTGCTGTTAAATCCCCCGGTTACTGGAAATTGCCACTACTCCCAACCTCATTGCTTCAACATCTCTTTTATAAATATACATCACGAAACCATATTAAAGTCAGCGGCACTTTAAATACCATATAATATATATATATAATATATATATATATATATATATATATATATATATATATATATATATATATATACCACAAAGCAAAAAATAAAAATATCATTACTACAAAGTCCTGAGTTTATCGAAAAAAGCGATAATTATTCCGAATTTACTTTACCAGCCGTTACTAAACATACCAGTAAAAGTAAACATTGCTTACAATTAACTAAAAATGGGAAATCCATTAGGGCCAAATTATTAGTAGGCTGGTAACTTTACCAAGCAGATAACTGTCCAGAATAACATTGTTGAGACAATTGTAACTACGGCAAATATCTGTTTGGTAAATTTATCAGCCAATTCATAATTTGGCCCTTAACAATTAAAACATAAATATTTGTTATTTTGTATTATAAGGACTTAAACGACCTTCATTCTGTATATAAAAAACTTGTGATAACTTTATTTGGACAGGATTTTTCTGGCATTTCTCTACTTTTCGTTTATGTCCATTTTCACCGCCGCTCAAAGCATTCAAGATAGATAGATTAATATATATTTCTAAATTTTGGATGCTTTTCGGGTTAAAAACATCGCGTTGTCAAACTGCTTATTAGGGCATATCAGTTAACGCTACATAGCTGGCAGAGCCAAGCCAACTTGAAAAAGTGGTAAATTCAATGACAAATGGAAAAATAATGCATGCAAAATCTCGATCTTACCCAATTTTACAACTTCGTATAAAAAAAATGTAAATCTGTGTTTTGTAGCAAAAAGACGGAATTTTTGATATATTTAATCGTTTTTATCCCAGGAGCTACTGATACGACTTTACGAAG
Organism: Kuschelorhynchus macadamiae; assembly: GCA_030620095.1. Classification (NCBI taxonomy): domain Eukaryota; kingdom Metazoa; phylum Arthropoda; class Insecta; order Coleoptera; family Curculionidae; genus Kuschelorhynchus; species Kuschelorhynchus macadamiae. The sequence goes on along the minus strand of JAUTXW010005180.1, from coordinate 403,803 downwards.
GCCCAAGGAATGGTACCCAGAATTCATGCACACTACAATTCAGAATTTTCTCAAAATTCACACTTAATCCCGATTGAGCTGATTTTCACACCAGTCTCTAAAAAAAATAAAGAAGTTTCTTTGCGTATTTATTTGATACGCCTAGGATCAACCATTCATATGCTACAGGGTCTAACGTAAAACCATAGGGGAAAATATGAAAACAAAAATTTTATTTCTAAATGGCTCGCTCTGTATAAACCGGAAAGTAATTTTGGTGATGTAGTTTTTCAATAAACAATTTACGCCCCTCGTAACTCTTCTCAAAAAAATAGTGAAATATGGAGAAATTGTAAAAACGGTAACAGTTTTTTTAGTTTTTCTGCATTTCGACCGCATTGCCGTCATTTAAGGTATGGGCCTCCTATATTGATTTTAAATCTGCTTTATATTCCCCACCGAACCCTTTTTTTTTGCTTTGAGTAGCCAGGGTTCCGACTCAGCCAAATGCTTTCATAGGTATCCAATTTTTTACCCTTTTTATATATTTTTTAAATTACTTCTCGAACTCCGATATTGACTGTTAACAAAATTGTCCGAGATTTTTGGACGGTAAATCCGAATAAAAAATGTCCAACTTCGGAGAAATTAACCATAGTGACCTGCATTTTGAAGCATTGCGGTTTCGAAAAGAGTGCTCATATCGTGAAGTCACTTCCGCGTTTTGATAAATCCCAATAAAATCGCGTTTTTACTAGAGGAAGCGCCCATTTATCCTCTACGATCGACTTCAAGAATCATATTTCACGATGTAACGGTATCGAGATAGAACACTTCGCATGCGGCTATTTTCTTGAGATGATGTAAAAAAGCGTAAAAAGGTTTAATATATTAAAACAAGGATAGTCAAACGAAAAAATCGACAAGCTGCGAGACTCGACGGATGTTTAAGAATAAAAAATGAACAAGTAGAGTCTTGGCAAACAAACAACAAGCCCTTAAATGACTAGTTATTCCGTCAGAATTTGTATGAAAAAAACTTTGTTTTAAAATAAACCCGGCATTTTGTAGGCCACGCGCCATCTTTACAACAAACCTAACCAATGCTAACCTAATCCGCATTTTCATTAATTTTAAGTTTTGTTAAAAAAAACTAAAGTCACCGACCAAAATGAGAGTGAAGCGCAGGACCTTTGCACTGCTAATCCAAAATTCAACTACTGAGCTAACCGATAACCTATGATTGCTTTTATCAGGGGCGTGCGGTGAAATTTTAAGAACGGGAAGCAGTTTTTAGAAACTTACCTATTTGTAATGTAATTCCATTCTTCGATCATTTGTTGCAAATTCGTCAATGACGTCATCATAAAAACGTCGTTATTTTCAACGGATCAACAGCGATGTATGCGAAAGTCTCTCCTGCCCCTTTGAATCTCTCACGAAATTTTTTATACGTTTAAGTGTTGAAAAATTGCGTTCTACTGATGAACTTGTGGCAGGTATTGCCAATACTAATTCACACAATTTCGACACTTCGATGTAAGCATCTTCCAGCTCCTTGTCTTTTAAAAATTGCATTAGTTCCTTAGCGTTATTTTTTACCCTAATGTCATCAGTTTCGTAAATCACTTTTACTTCAGATTGCAGTAACACTCGGTCGAAGAACTGGCCATAATGAAGAAGAAGAGATTTAAACGCATCTTCTGGAAAAGTTTTTCTTTTAAATGCATCAAAATTGCAGAGCTCGAGGAATTTAAAATCATTTAAAACGTTAAATCTATAGTTTATTTGTTACTGAATTTGATCGATTATTTCATAAAAAAGGCGTCTGTATGATGTTTGAACATCTCCCACTTTGTCTGTTTGAAGACGCTTGGCTTGTGGCTCTACATTTAATGTCATAATTTTCTCCCAAAATAGGTCAAAGTCATCTCTTTTTTGGCTTAACATGGACTTAAAATCATTCACTTTTTTTAGGCAAAAAGCAATATCATTTGTTTTAGTGTAATATATTAAAAACATTGTCCGAGAATGGAAATATTTCTAAAAATATGTTCAACAAAAATAATTCAAATTAAAATCTCTTTTCAAACAGTCCAAAAATTTATTATTTATTGCTTCTGAGTCCCACGTTTCATTATTTTCTATTATATTCTCAAATAGTTTAATCAGTGATTCACGATTTTCGGATACTGTTAACACAAGTCTTCCATTATAGTTCCACTTAGTAGGAGCTACTTTGGGAAATCGTTTGTGGACAATGGAGTCCAAAGCTTGTGTACGTTTTGTTGACTTGGAAAAAAAGCAGCCATGCCACTTAAAGTAACGAAAAATACTTTAGACTCTTTAATGTGATTGATGGACTGGGATAAAACTAAATTTAATTTATAAGCAAAACAATGGACAAACACAGCACTTGGGAAAGTTTCTCGAACTCTAGCTTGCAGACCCCCTAATTGTCCTGCCATCACTGCAGCTCCATCATAGCTTTGAGCAACTAATTTTTTCTGTCCATTAATTTATTTAGTAACGTTATAAACTACGGTATATAATGCATCTGCTGTACGATTTTCGGACAGATTCTTAAAACCTAAAAATCGCTCTTGAATACTTCCGTCTGTTTTAACGTAGCGTATTACTATAGATAATTGGCTAAAATTAGTGATATCAGTTGTTTCGTCCAGAACAATAGCAATGAACCGCGCCTCGCCAATCTCCTGCTTAATTCTTTTTAGAATAATGGTTGCAACAGCGGAAATTAAATCATTCTGGATTCGATTCGACGTTCCGCGAAAAACGTTAGACTGCTCTAAATGATTTGTTAAGCAATCATCATATTTAGCCATTAAACTAAGTAAATCTTAAAAATTTCCTCTATTTGAAGAACCCCTTGTTTCGTCATGACCTCTAAATCCCAATTCGTGCTGTCCGAGAAAACAAACAACATCGATAAGTCTTCTTAATATTTGCCTATTTGTATAGACTAGTTCATTGTGTTGGCCGTGACTAATTTTTAACTGTTTGTTAAGGGCGTGTTCAATTCTGGTTTTGCCGAAGACTTTTTTTTTATGACGGCCTGCAAATGCGTTTTGGATATAATGTGTCTTTTTACAGCTTTATGGAAATTGTTTAAATCGGAAAAAACCAGTTTTATTCCAAAGACCTTTTTCATTTTCAAAAAGTAAACATAGCCAACAAAATAATTTACTTATATTTTCACACCCTGTTAGCAATTTAAATTGTTCGTATTGTTTTTCCGGATAAAAATGTCTAATACAGTTTTTGTGGTTAAATTTTTCATAGGCGTTTTTGCCCTTCCTTTGGAAATCATCTGAAGCTTATCAGCTTATCTTAACACCCCACACATTCACACACACTCTTCTTACTAAATTCTCCAACATTTTAAACGTTATTACCGACAGCCGAAGTTGACGGTATTTGCATATCCGCGTCCGTATTATTGTCTTCCATATCGCACCATGCACGACGCGACGTACGTATCACACAACACACGGATAGCCGTTCAAACAAAGAACCTACTCCAACGATAGCTTCCGCCCCCACTTAAAGCACGCGACTGAAATGCTAAAATTGCAAACAGCCGGTGGAAAGTTCAATAACCTTTGACTCGATTCACAGGAAATCAAGCATACAGGACTTGGCTGCAAAGAAGCTAGGGGCCCGCATAGGTTCTATACGATTTTCTATTGTGGCTGGGTCGGAGTCAAGGCCGCATTTATTATTGGCTTGATTATTAAGATAATATTTTAGCATTTTTAACATAAACTAAATAATGGTTTCCTATTACAAAAATTACATTTTAGAAGATGTTTTGTATTTTTTTTTTTTTGGGGAGCACTGCTTCCATGGATTGCAAGCCCCTGACTTTTATGCATTTTGTTTTTACCCATACTTATAAAGCAGCGCTACAGACACAGAATAACTAATTTTTTAAACGTATTTAACGAACGAGGTGAATAATTTACCTTTCATTAGTCGCTACTTGGGTAATCTGGCAAATCATTTTCCGAAGGACAGAAGCCAATAACCATATAAGAGAGAAAGAAATAGTGAATTAAAGAGTTTATATTATTAGTTAGGTTATTTATTTTTGTTCAGATAAAGATAAAACAGAGACAATTGTCTTTGGATAAAAATTTTATTTGAGTTTTTGAAATGGTTCGTCACGCAGAAGGTGATGATTTACTTTTAAAATATCTAACTTATATTGCCAATGATTATAAATGTGCTGTAGGACTTATTTTAGGACAGGTAATAAATGTTGATTTTTATATATTCCATCTGTTTACCTATTTTTGAGTTATTAGGTGAGTGCTCAAAGATACAGCGTTATTCATTTAGCCAAAACCCCTATGTATCAAAACGAACAGGATAAGACAGAAGAAAAATCACTAAAGAACATAAAAAATATTGGAGATCTTAATGATAACTGGATAGCAGATCATGCCAGACAAACAACAAGGATGTTACCTGGTGGCATGCATGTTTTAGGAATATTTGTGGTCTGTGAAGAAGATGTTTTAAACCCATTTAATTTAAAAATTAAGTCCATTTTAAATTTAATTGATAAGATGCTGTTATCACAGAACTATTTATTTGGAAATGGTGATAATGAAAAACTAGTACTGCATTATTCACCCAAAAGCCAAAGATATGTGGCCAAAACTTACGATGTGATAACTTCCAATGTTCAACCTGCAGACTTCAAGTTTCTACAAAAAAACAATAAATTATTTATTCATTTTGAATGCACATATCAAATTGACCATGTATATGTGCTAAAGTATAATGAAACTACTGGACCGTTACGTAAACATATAAAGGTGAGTATATTTTAAAATTATATCTAATTAAGAATATTATACTTGTAAAAAGAAATAAATAAAAAAAAACACTAAATTAAGAGCACTCTATTTCTACTGAAAATAGGGCACCATTTCCTGACTTGTCTAATTATTTATAAAAACTAAAACTTTGTTTGGTGGATGATAACTTAATTTTTGTTTGATATAAAATTAAAAAATTCTTGGATTATTTTGAAGTTTATTAATTTAAATTTGATCATCCGCTATTGAATATATAAAAAAATAAATATTTACAATGGATTTTTTTATTATAATGTATTTTCTGCATTTAACAAATGAAGCTCCATTTTTTTATAAAATATCTAGAAATGTATGTTTGTTAGAATTCTTCTCCAACCCTTTGTGCCTTGTATTGGCTTTCACACTAAGGCAATACGTGACGTCTGGACATCACTGGCTTGCTGTGGTCGGCTAGTAATTTAGAAGAATTTCGGTTGACCGCTTTTATTATTTATTAATTAATATTTCTTTCTCACCTATTTTATGTTTTTTGTGTAGTTAGTCAAAACAAGCAGGGATTAATTTTAAAACTTATAAACTGTTTTAAACATGAGACACTGGAAACCCCCTTTTACTTGTGTCTGCTGTTGTATGACATTATTGGATAACTATCATGCTCAAACCGCCAAATAATGCTTTATATCTAAATCAAAAATATTCAATTGGACACTTTAGGAATATCACTCTTCATCTTTGTTCTTGTTATGTAAACATTGCATGTTGTTGTTGCCATTTTCTTAATAATAAACAATAAACCACCAACATCTTTTACATACATATATGCATACAATAAAAATGTACTACCTAATATAAAATATTATACTACCTACATATATTGTTTGATATACTACTACTTTATAAAAAGTTTCTATTTAAAAAAATTATCGAGTGTTGTTTGTCTTAAACTAGTTAATATATTTTGAATAATTTGAGATTCCATTTTAGATGCATTTTCTAAGATTTTTTCCCCTAAAACAGAATCTCCAGATAACATACAAAAGTTTTCAATATCCCTTAATATTTTATATGTTCCTTAATGTTCTTAATATTAGAAGAAATAATTTCTTCATCATCACTGTCAGATGAAATCTGGCCGTTCTCACTATTTTGAATTCACTGATGCACTCATGTTCAGATTTTCCATGAGTAAACTTTCATCAATTTCTGAATATGAAGTTAAGTCGGAAGAGAATACATTGATGTTTCTACATAATTCTGAAAATGGCACATCATCTTCACTATCGTAGTCAACGTTTTCCTTGAGAATTTCGTCGAATCCAGCTTTGTGGAAGCAGTTATTGATGGTCTTGGATTTGACCTTTTTCCATGCAGCAACAATCCAAATCAAGGCACTTACAACATTTATAGATTTCTCCAATTGTTGGGTAGATTCAGAATACTCCATGGATGACAAAAGTCGGTTGATTAAAAACTTTCTGTAGTTAATTCTTTATTCAATCCATATATTACAATATAATAGTTAGACCCCAATTGGGGTATGGATCATGTCACAATGAGTCTTAAAACTAGAAATACCTACAGCTAAATAAACAATAAGATTACACTAAAAACATTAAAATTCAGTCAATATTACAATTAGAGTAGTCTATAAAATTACAAGTTTCCATTTTAGTGGAGTGCCTCACGTATAGCATTAGTATCCTCAAAAACTTCTCTAAGACTATAGTATGCTCTATCCTTTAAAAATGCTATGAGCCTATGCAGACCCTTACTAGAAGGCTGCTGCCTTAAAGATAGGGGAGCATATTCCACACCTTAATTATGTTAAAGATCACATTTCTTTGCACAGATGTAAAATTTGGTCTTTCAGTCCTAAGGTTTGTTTTAAATCTTGTATTGTAAGAATGTTGACGCATGTTATCAGAAAAAAGGGGAAAGTTATTAGTTAAAAACTTAACACATTCGAGAATATAGAGGCTGTACAGGGTGAGTACACCAGTTTCCCGGAATACCTCCCTGCAGCTGTCTCGATATCCCATGCCAAATACAATACGTATACATTTTTTTTGTAATAAAAAAATTCGATCTGATTCAACAGAATTACCCCAAAATATTAAACCATAGCTAATATGAGACTGTACATAGGCGTGATATGTTGTTAGAGATTCCTGCCACCCAACATTATTGTGAATAACGCGAAGGGCATAGCTATATCTACTGATTCCTGTTGCCAGCTGTTTAACATGGGGTTTCCAATTTACCCACTGATCCAATTTTACCCCCAAAAAAGAAACTTCTTCAGCTGATTTGATGTTTGTATTTTTACAAGTTAAAGAAAAATCGGTCTCTGATCTTGAGAAATGCGCCATCTGTGATTTAGACACATTGAGGAGAAGGTTGTTTTCCACAAACCAACCCCCCAATGCATTCAAGGACTCAGACATCTTGTCCGTGCATGCTTGCTGATCATTCTCACTGAAAATCAGAGAAGTGTCATCAGCAAAAAGAACTGTACCACAATCAGTAACGCCAACAAGGTCATTTGTATATATGATAAAAAGCAGTGGTCCCAAGATAGATCCCTGCGGAACACCTCGTTTAATGATTGTGACATCAGACACTACCTTTTCCCCTGAGTCGTTGGTTTCAATGACACACTGTTCACATCCCTGAAGGTATGACACAACCAAGCCCAGCGCCACGCTCCTGATACCATATCGCTCAAGCTTGTTGCACAGAACAGTATGATCGACACTGTCAAATGCCTTAGATAAATCAAGAAATATGCTCCAAAGCTTGATAAATGGCACGAACTGTAGATTTTTTTTTTACGAAAACCATTTTGCCTATCTGAGATCGTATGATGCTTATCAAAGAAATCAACCAACCTGCTATAAATCACACTCTCAAACACCTTACTAATGTTGGAGAGGAGCGAGATAGGCCTATAGTTGTCAAACCTGTCTGTATCACCCTTCTTATGGTTTGGCTTTATTAGTGCCCTTTTCAGGAAATTCGGAAACACCCCAGTTTGCAACATTAGGTTTATTATATGAGTCAGTGGTGGAGCAATGACGTGTACAGACCTTTTAAGAATAGCAACAGGAATATCATCATGGCCTACAGATTTTTTATTTTTTAATGTTTTTATAATGTTAATGACCTCATATGATGTAACTGGCTCTAAAAATATGCTATGTTGATTTACTTGAATTTTTGAGTAATCAATCACCTCTTTTTCTCTTATGTCTGGACATATATTTATAAAAAAATCATTGATTGAATTTAAGAGGTCCTTTTCGGATTCATATGAGAAGTTCTTAAATAAAGACTCTTTTTTTATGTTTGGCTGAGTAATTTCCTTTACCAGAGACCAGGTTGCCTTAGCTCTATTTTCGGACACTTCGATGCGCTTTTGACTTGCCAACTGTTTAGCCTTTTTAATGACTTTTTTTAGGATACCCGAGTATCTTTTATAAAAATCGTTGGTTATTTCCCCTGATATTAATTGTTGATACAATTTTCGTTTGTGTTTACTTGATATCTTTATACCCATAGTTATCCATTTTTTTGAGTTTTGTATTTTATTTTTAACTTTTCTATTTGGGCATACCAGATTTAGTTTTTGGGACAAAATGTGGCTGAAAATTGTGTATGCCTGGTTGACATCGGCCACCCCCAGCACATCACCCCAATCCTCATTCTTCATCTCCTGAAAAAGCTGCTCAAGACGTGCCTTCGAAAATGATCTTGTTGTAAAAATATTTTCCCTGGATTCGATTTTTGGTAGATTTACACAAATGCTCTGAGCATAATGGTCAGAAAGAGCAGACACAATTACTGATGCTTTTTTAAATTCCTCAAAGTTAACAAATATATTATCTATACATGAGGCACTTTTTTTAGTTACCCTAGTAGGCTCAAGAATCGTTGGCTTAAAATTAAATGAGCAAAAAAGGTCTAAAACTTGACTCGTGTGAGAGCCGTCATTCAAAAAGTTGACATTAAAATCACCACAATATATAGCTTTAAAATCTTTAAATTGATTATATAAAATTTGTAAAACAGAATTTAAAATTTCTAAAAATACATTAAAATCACCAAGACATGTACGATATAGACAAACAATTACAATTTTTCTTTTCCTACTGATTACAGAGCAAAACTCTCCCTGTCCGTCTATGCTACAATCGTTAATCTTTCCAAACTTTCAAAATCATTTATTTCTTCACTAACTAGTATACATGTTCCTCCATGCTCCATTTCTGAACGTGCATAGGAGGATATTAGTTTGAAATTAGCAATTTTAGTAAACTCAACCTCCTGTGGTTTCAGCCAATGTTTCGTTAAGCACAAAACATCCTGTTTTTCATCCAATGTATTCATAAACAGCTCGATTTCACTTGTTTTATTTCGAAGAGACTGAATATTTTGGTGGATTATGTTCAGGGTATCATTAACATGCAGAGTTGATGAGTCTGGTGGCAGTGTATCAAAGCTAACTGGTTTAAATTGAGGATATGTGTTTTCTCCCTCTGCAATAACATCTATAAAAAAGGTGTTGAGTCATCGTGAGCTTCCAGTGTAGTATCTCTGTTTATTGCACTGCAATATTTTTTGATATGATTGTGCAACAAATCTGCTAAGTCTGATCCAAAGCGATGTGCATAGTTACATTCCAGTATCTTGCTCAAATCAATATTATTTGCTTGAAATGCTTTATAAATAGATAAGTTACTGTCGTAGATAACACTATGATTTCGAGCAGAATAGGGACTTGTCATAACTAGTGCATTTGTATTATCACAAGCTAAAATAAATTTGTCTAAGACAAGTTTTGGCGAACATGCTCCATTTAACCACAAAACAACTAAATCACGCTTAGTAAAGTCTGACGCCAAAGACGACACGGTTTTTACCAGTTCATGAGATGCACACCCAGGCTTAAGAAAACATTGAAGATTAAAGTTCTGGCCTAACTTGTTATGTAGATGTTTAAGAAATTCTCTGCTACATTTCCCACCAACAAACAAAACTCTAGGGCGAGTGTCGTACGGTTTATCCCATATCACCAAGGAGGTATTATCGGTTGGTGTGAAGGGTTGCACATTTGAACATGAAGATTCTTTTTTTCAATTTTACCCTGTAATTCTTTGATTTCACAACAATAATAATGTTTTTCACTTTCTAAAACTTTTATGGATGTTAACATACACTCAGAGGTCTTTCGAAGTTCTTCCATTTCAATTTCATTTGAAGATTGCTCCTTTTGAATATTGAATAATTTAAGCTTCAATTCTTCAACTTCTGTGAAGTAAACCCCATTATTTTTCTCTAAAGACTCTATTGTGATAACCATACTTTTGTTCAAGGCATTTAATTCCTTAATTCTATCTTCCAAGATTTGCTTCTATTCCTTGGCTGATGCTAATGCAGCAGTCATATGTTCTTCTCTGCTTCTCATTTCCTTAAGTTCCTCTTGCAATGCCACATTACTTTGATTTAGCTTCTCTAACTGTGAAGCAAATGATTTTTCAGCATCAGAAACCTCTTCTTCAAAAACTCGACTGTTCCGTTTGAGCCTTTCCAAGTATCTATCCTTGCCTGCAATTTCCCTCTGAAGAGATTCTATTTGATTTTTAAAAGCTGCATATTCATCATCCCGTTTATTAAAATTTCTCTGACACACTGTAGAGCATAAAATTCTATATCCACCCAGTTTGATAATTTGTTGACATCTGTCCATACAGCTTGGATGAAATATGCTGTTGCATTCTATACAGCAAAAATTTGTGAAATCTTTATTTCTACAACATTTAAAGGACCTTTCCATTATAATATATTGTATTTTAAAAATTAAATAATCCTTTTTAACGTTTGTCACCATTAATTTAATTTAACCCTTTAACTCACCAGCCACTCAAATTTAGGCGACACTGCTCCCCTACTCAGTTCAGAAAGTCAGTATCTCCAAAACAAAAGCAGCAGAAAGTGGACCAATAAATAATCTATATATGTTGCTATTTCTTACAATATAAAATAAATCATATTAAAAACTCTAAATCCGGACCTGTTTACTTATTTTGGACCAGAATAGGAATCCCCATAAACACTAAACCTACATAAAAAAGGGGAATTCCCTTAACAGGTGGATTTCACACAATATGATAAATAATAATAAAAATAAAACATTTTAGTAGACTCTTATCAGCTAATTTGCATATTTAAAAGATAGCATTGCAGCATTGTAAATATTCCGATTTTTTTCCTCAATATTTCTTTCAGTGATTAAAATTTAAAACTACGTTTTCAGACCTATTTTCTTAATTTATGAGATTATTTGTGATTCAAGGTTCTTGACTTTTCAAAAAATATGGTATCAAACACATGTATTATTCACAAACAAAGCCACTGAAAAAAGACACAAATGATCGCAAGAGCTGATATACAATATGATATATGAATTTGAGAGAGATAATATGACGTTGACAGAACTTCTCCAACCATCCATTTGATCCTTTAAAACCATCAACTTCTAGATTCTTCTCAATTTCTTGTGCTTATTCCTTTATTATTATACCGGATATTGCAATATTTTTGGTACATACTTTACAAAACCAGTTGTGGACAATTTGGTCTATGGCAGCACCCTCAGTTTTCGCAAATTTCTTTTTCTCTTTCATGTTTCCGGTCTCGGCGAATCGCTTGTTAAGATTGCTTTTGTTTCTCAAAATATCACTAATTTGAGATTTTCTTACACAGAATTTTTCGGCTAATACTCTAACATTAAGTTTGTTTTTCTCCGCGTACTGGATTATTTCAACTTTTTCTTGAAGACTCAAGAACTTTCTTTTGTTTGAAGGCATATTGATTGCACCAGAGTAACATCAAAACTAAGATATTCTATTGATGAAGACTACATAAAAATAAGGTGATCTGTTTATTATGCAATTCACCGCAATTTACCTACAAGCCAGACAGCATAAGCTAGCCTATTGTTAAACTAGTGCTATTAACAATAGGAGGCGCCGCGCCGTTTATTAGCATAGATCTAAATATTGCCCATAATGTGCAATAAAAATACCGGCATTAAATGTGGGTTTTTCAAAAATTATCTGAACATCTATCCATTCTGAGGAGGTAATTTTACTGTTTTTATTAAAAATGTTCCAAATTTTACTGTCTATGTCCTTTGTTGAGAGTGTCCATTGTCAAGAGAGTTTAATACACAGGAATACATATACTGAGGGTCGGTGACTTCAAAATTGTCTCTTCAGCAGAGGTGTCCATTGTTCGGAGGTGTCCGTTAAGGAAGGTTTCACTGTACCTTGATTCATTTTTGTTGTCCAGAATGTATTTCATGCATCTCATTTAAGAAGGTTTTACAAACTGTGATGCAGGTAAATTTTGACTTTAAAATATATCAAACAGAAGTCAGCAGAAAATTTGAAAGGATTCATTAGTGTTCTGAACAAATTAATTCAGCGGAAACAAATCGAGTGGCTGCTTTACAGGCTAAACTATGTTTCTTAAAGACCTTTGTTCAATGTAATTTGCTAACTTCAATTCCAAATGCTAATAATATATCTAATGACAAGGACATACATCAGTTAAGCTAGACCTAGTGGTGCAGACACTAACTGCAAAACCTGATGCAGTTGTTAATGCTGTCAAGGAAACAAACACTGAGCTGGTTAAATCGATGAATCTGGTACCTAGGATGACCTTATCTGCACAAAATCAAACTGTGATTAATACAAAGGAAAAAATTACATTGGAGGGGCTGATATAGAGGTAAATTGGATTTGTGTATGGCACATATCATGAAGACTCAAGAATCATCTACTTTGAATCACTCATTAAAAACATTGTTACCTAATTCCTATGTGTCTGCTGGAAAAAAAATACGACAAAGGCAAACATATTTGGTTCTAACACCAATAATTCTGAAATTTCAGCAGACAAAGAATATAAATGGTTTTATATTGGGAACTTGGACCCAAGATGTAGTAAAGAGAATTTAATTAATCATTTGAATTAAAATGCCTTGTCATTCCTGAATTGTGAGAAGCTAACTAAAAATGAAGGTTATCCTTTGTCATTTAAAGTATCTGTTACTCCTGAGTTGGAATCTAAAATATTGGTTGAGAATGTCTGGCCAGAGAAAAGCCTTCATTTTCAAAAAAAAAATTAAGGTGGTCTGAAGAACCAAAATAATTATTTTCAAAGCAGGAATACTCTTCAGGTAACCAAAGAATACTACCGTCTGAATATATTCGATCTTCTTTGCATTCATTCTTACTGTAGGTACTATCAGAACATAAGGGGCTTATGTACAAAATTGAAAGATTTTGAGACGTTGTTTATTGTTTTATTTTTTCGTGTTTCGGAAATTTTGTTTATTTGAGTAGTATAAAAATATATAATTTGTGTTCTGTGATAACTAGAAAGCAGGAAACGGACGAAAAATACGTTGAAAATATCGTTAAATTGTTGTGTGTATCCGGCGGTTACTGTGTGGGTCATAATTGTACAAAAGTAGTACAAATAACCGACTATGACGTCATATGATGACCGATGCTATCCTTGATATATGTCTCACCAGTATGCCTATGTTGTGAGCCTGAACTAAGTAAGGTCTATCTAGGCTCTAGAATCGTTCACACAATTTGTGTATGATATATCAGTGTTTGATCTGATGCTGACTCATATTTGATTGTTTGCCTTTGGTTCTTGTTCGTTATTTGACTGTTTTATATTTATTTCTTGTCCTTGGTTTTAATTCAGATATGGGCGCCAATGATAACATACAGAATGGTGAAGATGGAATAAAATATTGTTTTAAGTGCTGCAGAAACAAACTATGTTCGAACGTCGTATGTATACAGTGCCTCAATATATTTCGTGGCAGCTGTATTGCTAGATCACCAAATCTGGTAGAGGTGGAGCCAGGAAGAATATTGTGTTCTAATGACTGCAGGAGGGCACAAAAAGGCAGATCAGGGGATAGGAATTGGCAAGAGGAGTACCAAGAACTGAAAAAACTTATTCAATCCAAAGAACTGGAAGTTGAAAGACAAATATGTGAAAGGGACAGTGAGACGGAGGAGCTGAGAAGAAACATGGATAAACTTCTCATCGAGATTAAAGAAAAAGATGAGCACATGAGGAGACACAGACGCACAACTCAGGACTTTACGGATGCGGTGATGATTGAAGAGGAAAAGTATGTGAAGGAAATAGAGACATGCAAAAGGGTCTTGAGTGATCGAGACAAAGAAATAGTGACACTGCTACACAACAAGGATTTACAGCTTCAGGACATCGACACACTCAGGAAGGAGCAAGAGAAATTAGTGCAAAGATGCAAACAACTAGAAATGGATGTGAAGAACAAGCAAATCTCAATTGATAAGCTAAATGTGGAAAACGGAAACTTTCTAAAGGACCTGAAAGAAACAAAACACCGGTTAACAGAAGCAGGGCAGGGAAAAAATAATGAAATATCGAAAGAATACGTTGGTAGGGTCAACGTAGTGAATGAGAGCCTAAAGAAGTCTCTAGAAAGAGTAGAAACAGAAAATAGAAATTTAAAAATAGAATGCACTAAGTCTTTAAGATGTGAGGTTACTAATGATCCCCAGAATAAGACTAAACCAAAATCAAAATACAATCAAAATATTAGACCACAAGTACTCATTCTTGGAGGCATAAATGATGAGGCATTTAAAACCATATCGGGAGGATCATTTGATACCAATTGCCAAAATTCAGACAGTGATTCACTTGAAGTAGTAACAAAACAACATGAAAAACTGACTAAACATTTCAACAAGACAGACTTCAAAATCATCATCTGTCACGCTGCCAATGCTAGGCAGGGGAAGAATGTAACATTGGAAGTAATACGCAGAATATTAAACATGTCAAAACATACCAACCTAATTCTTGTTTCGCCATTGTATATACCTGGCAAACCAGTACTTAATAAATTCATTGCCCAGGAAATTCAACTTATAAATGACCATGTGAAAAGTATTAATGGGATAACATATGTGAACAGTAATGACTTAATGAGACCATATCATGCTGATGGTGAGGGTAACATAAATGCTAGGGGAAAGTGGCACTTAATAAGGTATATATATGAGAATATCATCCAGAACTCCATGGAGACATACAGGAAAATCTCAAACTGTCCAGCTCAAAGTGCAGAAGACTCACAAGCTCTCCGCCTACAAACTGCTGAAAATACAGAATATGCCATCAATCACACTTCAACGAATCTACAGAGGAGCAGGGAACGGACTACGAAAGCCACTCAAACTTATATGGTATCAGAAAACATATTGACTTCGAGTGCAAATGCGACTTCGAGTGCAAATGCAACTTCGAGTGCAAATGCAAAGGATGGACAAAACCAATCCTTTAAACTAATTAATAAGTCTGCTGGAAATAATGTGCAAGTTACCAGCGCTCAGAAAAGCCCAGAGAAAAGTAATTTTTTATACCCTCGCCTATCACAGCTCAATCTCGAAATGACAACACACAACTGACTTCTCAAAACACAAAGTGTGCAACGTTATCAGTGTACTATATAAACGTCCAATCACTACCTAACAAACTGAACAATCTTGAATTACTACTTGACGAACAGCGACCATACATACTGTGTGTAACGGAAACCTGGGTGACAGACGACGGGATGAATAGCATGACTTTACCTGGGTATAGCTTGACATCAAAATTCTGCAGAAAAATTTCGACTCACGGCGGAGCGGCAATATATGTAAGAGATCAAATCCAAGCTAGAGAAATTAAAGGGATAGGGCAACACAGCATAGAAACCGCCATAGAATGCTGCGCAGTCGAACTAAAAGATGGAAATGAGAAATATGTCATAATAGTAATCTACAGGCCACCCACTGGAAACATTGAAACCTTCATTACCCAAACAACCTCACTACTGACCGTTGCAACGAGTCTATCACCAAACATCATCTTATGCGGAGATCTTAATATAAACAGTCTCAATGAAAACCACATAGATTACAAATTACTGAAGGACTTGCTTGATTCGTTCGATCTACTGGACTACTGCAAACAGCCAACGCGTGTATTCTCCTCAAAAAAAGGTACTACAATCTCATCAATTGACTATATGACCACCAACATGTGTCAGACACAAGTGAGATGCGCAATATCTGAACCGCACATCTCTGACCATTACTTAACAGAAATGTACATAGATCATGGACAAAAAACGGATGAGACAACAACAAAAACCCACCGGAAAATCAGATCCCTAAAAGAAGAGAACATACATAACTTTAAGTCGAAATTGCAGAATGAAAACTGAGACGACATCCACATAGGAGACCTCGATGAAAGGTTCAACAATTTCCTGGGAACTGTCATGTGGCATTACGACATCGCTTGCCCCCTCAGAACAGTAGATGACAAAGCAAAGCAAAAAAACACATGGATGACGAGAGAACTGATGACACAAAGACAAGAACTGAAGGCCATCTACGACATGTCAAAACAAACACAATCCGATGAGCTCAAGGAACAGTACAAGAAAACTAGAAAGGAATACAGAAAGTGTATCACCGAGGCCAAAATCAATCATAACAAGAATAAAATAGACACAGCGACAAACACAGCAAAAACAATATGGAACATAATCAATGCAGAAACGGGCAGAAAAA
Source organism: Kuschelorhynchus macadamiae (assembly GCA_030620095.1). Lineage (NCBI taxonomy): Eukaryota > Metazoa > Arthropoda > Insecta > Coleoptera > Curculionidae > Kuschelorhynchus > Kuschelorhynchus macadamiae. Next base: position 387,266 of record JAUTXW010005180.1, on the reverse strand, counting down.
AATCGAATAGGATAACCTCAATAAAGGTGAACGATGAGGTTATTACCGACCATCAGACAATCTCAAACTCCTTCGCGAATTTTTTTTCCACCATCGCCGATAAAACCCTGCGCAACCATTTTGGTCCAAACGTATCGATAATCCCAACTGTTAGCAATCAGGTCGAACATTCTATCTATCTACACCCAGTTACAGCCGACGAGGTTAAAACCACTATCCTATCTCTGAAAAATAAAAAATCAAGCGGATTCGACGGGATACCGACAACAATATTGAAAAAAGTATGCGACGAATTAAAGGATCCCCTACACACCCTGCTGAACCACTCAATAAAGCAGGGAAAATTTCCTAACATCTTAAAGCTGGCAACCATAGTCCCAGTATTCAAGAAGGGAAGTCATCACTTGATCGAAAACTACAGGCCTATATCATTATTGAGCGGCTTCAGTAAGGTTTTCGAGAGAATTGTATATAATAGAATAGAAGGCTTCCTAGAAAAACACAAAATAATAGGATCCAACCAACATGGCTTTCGGAAGGGGAAATCTACAGAATCTGCTTCTTTCGACCTCACACATTTCATATTCCAAGAATTGGAAGAAAACCGTATTGTAGTGGGTCTATTCTTTGACCTATCTCGAGCCTTCGATACGTTGAACCTAAATTTTATAGCAGAAAAACTCTATTGCATAGGGATAAGAGGAAAGGCAAATTCCTGGATAATGTCTTTTCTAAAGGAGCGGAGGATAGCAGTGAGGATTGAAGACTGCCTATCAAACGAATATCCCATCAACATTGGAGCTGCCCAAGGATCGGTCTTGGCACCTCTTATATTCCTAATATTCATTAACGAACTGGACATACAGGACTTGACAATAAAATTCGCTGATGACACCAGTGTAATTGTATCGGGAATTAGCGAGCAGGAGCTACAAGAAAAGATGAGTTCGGTCATAGATCAAATGAACCGCTGGTGCTTTTCAAACCAACTTATATTGAATGAGGACAAAACCGTACTAGTTCCATTCTACAAATCAGAGCCAAAAGTCAGTCTACCCCAGGCGGAGCCTGCTGTTAAATTCCTTGGATCATATGTAGACTCCAAACTATCATGGGAAAAACAAATAGATCATATCGCGTCAAAACTTAACAACGCATACTATGCACTCCTAAAATTGAGACAAGCTGTTCCTATACCAACCCTACTAACATCCTATTATGCACTAGCCTACCCCCATCTAAGCTACAACATAATGCTATGGGGAGCCTCTACAAGTATCAACCGGATACTAATAGGACAGAAGAGGATTATTCGATTAATATTCCGAATCAAACCTAGGTGCACTTGTAAAGAAGTCTTCAAGGACCACAACATCTTGACAGTGCCATGTATATATATGCTGAAGTGCTCGGTCTTTGTCTACATGAATCGAGAAAAATTCAAGATGAACTGCGAACATCACGAATACAATACCAGGCACAAAAACGACCTCGTGTTTCCTCTTCATAAGTCTACATTTTATGAAAGGTCCCCATTTTACGCCTGTGCAAAAATATTCAACAAACTCCCATCCCACATAAAAGAAGCCAACACACTCAACCAATTTAAAAAGAAAGTTACGGGATACTTAGCAAAAAAGGCATATTACTCCCTAAAAGAATTCTTCACAGACGAAAATCGTTCCTGACAACACCCACGTTCCTTAGTATACAAAATGTGTGATATCTAAAGTACTGTCTTCCTGTATCAATTTAATCTTAGTCTATAATTGGATGTTCTTAGCGTGTCGTCTGTCTGTAGTCAGTGTTGCCTAAGTAATGTCTTTTTTTATATTTAATGTCTTTATATTTTATTTAATGTCTTTATATTATATCTAATGTCTTTTTATATTTTATTTAATGTTTTTTATATTATATTTTTTGTACTTTCTATTTTATATCAAAACAAATACTATGACGAAACTATTGTCAATATTTTTGACTTTAAAGTGAATAAAATTGAATTTGAATTTAATTTTTTGTAAGTGTCTGTTAGTGTTGAAAATTATGATGTCATCTTAGTGAGACGTTTTCGAGTGATGACATTCATAAGAATGAAATGGGCCTTCTTAATTATGATGTATATAGGTGTGGTGGGTCTAGTGAAACCAGCTCATGTGAAAAGGGTAGTGGTTATGGCAGCCATTAAAAATGACATCAAGATGACGGAACTGGCAAGTCTGGTATCCAGTATTGAACGTAATTATCTGTGGGGGGTTAATTTACCAAATGTTTCCTGGAACATTGATAATATAGATTCTGTGCCAATAGTCAGGATAACTCTACAAGTCATTTGAATACCTGAATGTATGGCTTTCTATCAACTAAAGCAAGTAAATAATGTACATAACTACAAGAGTGGATATTTGGATTTGGTTTTTTCATTGAAGGACATTTCTGCTGTGACTGCTGATAGTCTACACAATGTCTTATCACCCAGCTCTCAAATTATATTTTTTGTTGTGATTGCGCAGTACATTTTTTCAGATTGATTTAACAATCAGTACCTGTCATGCTATGATTGGCAATATATTTTTAGCATTAGTGATGTTGAATTGGCTGTAAGTTTGTTTTATGATGTTTTGTATTACACTGTTGAAAAATTTAGCTAGATGTAGATCTCTTAACTTTCCAATATGTTACGATAATAGATTAAAAGAATTAATAATGTCTAAAAAAATTGCTTAGAAAAAATAAAGAAAGTAGTTCATTGAAAAAGTATATTCAATTTTCAAACTTACTGGAGTGTAATAATTATGTTAAAAAGTAGGATAATGAGTATGTTAGTCAATTGGAATTTCATATCTGAGATAAAAGAATTTTGGAAATATGTTAATAAAAAACTTGGGGGTACAATATTCCAAACGTAATGAATTTCAAAAATAAACTGCCAGTGTTCCAACTGTTATTGCTGAATAATTTCGTAAGCAGTTTGTAATTTGCATGAATAAAATAGAATAGAATAGAATACTTTTTTTGCCCTGAATAAAAATACAATTTGTTTACATATGACAAAATAATATAATAAAAATATATATATATATAACATACAATACATTACAATACGACAAACATACATTAAAATGTAAGTATTCATCAACACTGCAGAAAGCATTTGAAATGAGCAGTTGTTTTACCTCAAACTTAAAATTCCTCGTTGGTAATGGCTTTATTTTTTGTGGCAGCTTGTACAATAATTTGACTGCAACAAATTCAGGGTGACTTTGGCTCTTACTCAGTCTACAACAGCTGACTACCAGGTCCTTTTTTCCTCTGCTGTTTTGATTATGCATGTCTCCTTGCAAAGGAATATTTTTTCTTTTCTACATAAAGCAGAGATTCAAGAAAAAAGTGAGATAATGAGAGATTCTATCTGCCTGCTCTGCACATCCCCAAGCCAGAACTCTGTAGGTCATTACAGAGTGAGATATGGCAAAATGTTCCATTCCCAATGTGGCATCTGATACACATCCATGCAGACAAAGGATAACAAACACACTATCACAAAACCTTTTTGCCGTTGTTTCTATATGTACAACCCACTTTAACTTTGGATCAAGATGCAGTCCAAGAAAATGAACATCAGTAATATTTGCATTCTCTCTCATTTTCTCAAGGTGACACCATCTTACCTGCCTTATTGTTGTTCAGAAGAGGACCATTTGCATCGATCCATTTAGCTGCTCTCGATTGTGTCTCGCACAGTCTTTACTCCACAACCGCTGTTGATTTTCCGGCAACAGAAAGTGTCATGTCATCACCAAAGAGAACAAACCCCGCGTCTGAATAACCCATATGTTAGTCATTTACAAAGATCAGGAACAACAGTGAGCCCAGGATCAAGCCTTGGGGAACCCCAATGTCCAAATTTTTCTCACCTGATGACACTCCACTCTGATGCCTGTCAGAAAGATATGATCTGATCATCTTAATCGTATCATTGAGATCACAAAAAAAGTACAGCATTATATTGAAGGTCTTCAAATAAGTCTCTGATTCCTGATAAAATGTGAAGAATAGTCATGCTCTAAAACTGAATTGACAGTCAGAGAGCATACCATTCGTTTCCAGAAAAGACACAATTTGGACAGCCTTATATTTATCAGTGGTAGCTGTTGACTTCTTAAAAAATACTGTTTGTGTATTGTCTGAAGTTTTGACCAATCTGTTTAATATATCTCTAAAGCAGGTATTTTCCCTTAATGTGCGCAGCTGTGCTAATATTTAAAGATGGAGATCAATGTTAATGTTAACAGTTATAGGGCAGTCTCAAGTATTTCAGTGATTACCAAGATTCTGGAATCAATTATATCAATTTTTTTTTTCTTCACATAATGATAAATGAACAACATGGTATTCTATCCAAGAGATTAACAGTGAGAAATTTCTTGGAACTCCAACATACTGTGTTGGAGGCTTTGGAGAATTGATGTCAGGTTGTTTTCACTGACTTCTGCAAGGCTTTTGACAGGGTGAATCTCGTTCTAAGAAAACTGGAATGCATAAGGATCAAAGGTTCTCTCTTGTGCTGGATAGCTAGTTATTTAACAAACAGAAAACAGGTAGTTAAAATTAAAAATATTTTATCTAAGAAAATACAGGTTTATCCTAGTGTACTTAAAGTCTGAAGATGGCCATTTGTCACCTTTTTTGTTTAATTGCTTTATTAATTATGTTAAAGATATTATAAATAATAACTTTCTTTTGTATGCAGATGCCCTTAAGATTTTTAAAGAGGTTCATTAACAACTTGATTGTATTCAATTACAGAATGATCTTGATAACTTTCAGATTTGATGCAATAGAAACAGTTTAATCATAAATGTGAGTAAATGTAAAGTTATCAGTTTTTATTGCTTAAAGTATTCTATACTTAACTACTATATATTAAATAATATGTGTGGGAAAGATAGAGTTAAAGATCTAGGTGTGATTTTTATGGTGAGCTTATTTTCTCTAAACATAGAGACAATGTCACTGAAAACAACCAAACTTCTTGGCTTCATATTAAGTCCTCTAGGAGATTTTGGGAAATGTTTTGTGCCTTGGTTTGCACTTCCTTGGAATATGTGTGTTCAGTTTGGTCCCCCCTTTATAATAATAATAATAGATGTCTTTTATTGTTTTTTTTACAAAACATTATACAAATGTATACACATAAACTAAAAGAAAAAAAAATACCAGAAAGCGAGGCGCAGTCTAGCCGAGAAGGCTACTCTACTGAACCTGGCTCCCTGATTATGTGAAAAAAATTCTTTATACTAGGGAAAAGAAATTTTAGTAAATGGAAAAATTAATTTAGAAAAAAGTGGTAGTAAATAAAGTTGAGAGCCTCTCGTGTACCTGCCTATAAAGAAAACAGGAAATTCAAAAAAAATATGAACAGTTGAGAAACTTATATTTGAGCGTTAACAAGATATTTCTTGTATTGAAGTTTAAATTTATTTTTACTTAAGTCTATTAGATCGTTTGGCAGTGAGTTGTATAATTTTAAGCCGTTATAAGTAAACGACCTTTGAAACATGGCACTCTGATGATGAGGTAGTGTAATTTTATTCCGAAATCTAACCTTTCGAGAGTGAATATCTGCTCAAATCAAAAACTTGTTTCTTAATGATGATGGCAGAATTTTATTATTAAGAGTTTCGATTAAAAAACTTCCCAAATGTAGGGATCTACGGCTATCCAATTTTAACCAGTTTAGTTCATTAAAAGTATGAGAAATATGATCGAATTTTCGAAGACCGAAGATAAGCCTTGAACATGTGTTTTGTACTTTCTGAATCCGATTTTTATCTGCTGCGTCTAGACAAGGGCCATATACAAAATCACAATAATTAAAGTTTGACAAAACTAGTGAATCACAAACATCTTGCGTAAAGATAAGCTAAGAATGTGGCCGCTATTATATAATATCTTCAAGGATAAATATGATTTTTTAATTAATATTTTAATATATTCTCCAAATCGTAATTCCGTATCTAATACAATACCCAAATTACGTGCAGAGGTGACCACAGGAAGCCTGACATTATTTATATTAACATTCATACTTTGTTCTAGAAAGTCTCTTCTGTTTTTAGAGCCAAATATCATCAAAAATGATTTTAAAGGATTACGTTTTAGATTATGATATAAAGATAATTCTCTCAATACATTTAAATCTTCGTTTATTAAATTTGATGCGTTTAGAAAGTCCAGATGATTAAAATGGTAGTAAATTTGCGTATCGTCGGCGTATGCCTGAACTTTACAATATTTTAAAGAGTTTAATATGTCCGAAGTATAAATGATAAATAAAAGAGGGCCAAGGATTGAACCCTGCAGTACACCTGACAAGATTTCAACCTGCTCTGAATAAGTCCCGTTACAAAGTATTTTTTGATATCTATTCGAGAAGTATGACTTTATTAATTCAACTGATGCTTTTTAGACTCCAAAATATTTAAGTTTTGATAATAAAAGCTCATGGTTTATGGTATCAAAAGCTTTTGAAAAATCGAGAAGAACCAATGCAGTATTTAGTTGTTTATCAGCAGCAGCCATAATATCATCCGTTATAGTAACTAACGCGACAGAAGTACTAAAATGTTTTCGATAACCACACTGACTATCCGGAATAATATTATTAAGAGTGCAATACTGATATAATTGATTATATAAAATCTTTTCAAAATTTTTAGAAAGAAGTGGTAAAATGCTAATAATTCTAAGATCACTAAAATGTGTTGGATTCTTTGTTTTAGGTAATGGCTTACATATTGAAATTTTCCATTGATCAGGAAAATAATTAGCTTCAATGCAGCAATTAATTATATGAGTTATATATTTATCTTTGAAAGGACTGCAATATTTTTTAGCATATTAACATTTATTCCGTCTACACCAGAAGCCTTAGTATGTATATCATAAATTATTCTGTGAACCTCTGCAAAATCAGTCATTTTAAATGAAAAATGTAGTAGATTATTAAATATATTTCTTTTATAAAAATTAATTGTAATTAATGTACAATCTGAGACTTTTTGAAGAAATTCACCAAAATAATTATTAATTTTATTTGGGTCTGAGAGATCGTTAGGAATGCTAAAGTTTTTTCTGGTGCACAAATTAAAGGATTTTAAATAATTCCACATTTTCTTGGGATTTTTCTCTGGGCAAATAGTATTTAAATACTGTTTTTTCTCACGTCTCACTGTGAAATTTCTCAAACATTTATAATTTTCCCAAGCATCAGCTGTCCTGGTCCGCTTAAATTCTTGTAAGGCTCGATCCCTTTGCTTCATAAATATTTTAAGATTTGAGGTGAGCCAAGGAGCCTTAGGTTTGGTAATTCGAGCCGTTTTAAACGGAGCATGTTTATCAAAAATGCAAATTGTCATATTGAAAAATTGGAGAAAATAGAAGGAAGGAAAGTTAGTCGAAGAAGGCAATACTTTGGTATTGTTGTATTTTGTTTAAGATTATTAGCAACATGATCAACTCTTCTTCTGTTCTCCAAAAAATTAATTTTTATAGACTGTATAGAAACATCAGGCAAATCATGCAGTTCGGAAGGGATTTTTCTCTGTTAGAATTATGGTATGAACACTCCATTGGGAGAATGTGTCAGTTGGGAAATGCCTTACCAGGATATGTAGACATATTCAATAATAATTTTAATAGATTTCAAAGTATATTAAAATTTTGTAGTAGAGGTATGAATCTGTAAGTTTGTATTGTGTGATTTACTATTTAAATTTTATGCATGCTTTTAAATGTTTTAGACTATATTTTTTTATAACTGAATTTAAGTGCCAATAGCTTAGTTTTATTTATTAATGCAACATATTTATTGTAACATGGGTTTTTCCACAAAAATATTATTATTATTATTATAATTAAGAAACTGGGTTCCAAAGGGGTCGAGAAGGATGAAAACTACAAAGCCACAATAAATCAGGCTACAGTTTTTTTTCATAGAGTTGATTTTTACTAACAAGGTTCTAATGCTATGTATGTATACTGCAACAGGAAAGCCTAATGGACTCTTCACTTATTTTTCTTTCCTTAATTTTTGAAGCTTTGATGTGCAAAGCCTGCCTATGTTGATGGCTTTGTCTAGAAAGTTGGTTTGTAGTAGTTTAATCTTGTAACATATTTCTCTTATTCAGAAGACAATATATGTTTCATTCGTCTCTTTAATTATTAATTTAGAGAATACTAATCGATAAGAGAAATACAACGTCTATAAAGCACATCTTTGATTTATCAAAATCATACCTGAATCAGGTTAATACATTTATTTCGGGCAATTTTATTTATTTTGGTGATTTAGAATAAGTTTTAATCTTGTTATTTGGTCTCTTCGCGTTGCTAGAAATGGGCAGTTTTTTGTGTGGTAGTGAAATAAAAACTTTATACATTGTATAGCCAGTGTAAAGTGCATAAATCATTTCTACATAATTTAATATTGAAATCAACGGATTTATAGTCTTATCAGAACATTCAGGGAAAAAACAAGACTGCTGATAACAAGGATTCCCTATGAGAGAAAATTTATTCTGCTTATTTTAATTTTTTTCTTTTTTTTACCTTTTACTGATTATTACTGGAGTTGTTTCAAGTTTGTCACAGTGAATTGTAGAACGTTTAGTACATTTTCTATATGTTCTGTGTTTGATAAAATCAAAAATCAATTTATATATTAATTATTTAAACATGTTCCACTTGTGCTGGTTTATATTATTTATCAAAATATATCATCAAATGGCTGTACTCTTTGTCAAAACCCATGCATCTTTAAGGTGAGACCTGAAGTTGTGCCAACATCAGCACCCCTGAGGCTCATGCTGTAGCCTTGTCACAAAGAAGCCGACTTTATTACTGCCTCAACTGTAAGAAAAAATTAAGTAACTTCACCACTAGATCTAATAAGTTAATAGAGCAGTTAAAATCAGTGAAGGCAAAAAACACCGAGATGATCTCACATATTGATGAGCTGAAAAACAACCACAAGACTGAAAACATTAAGAGATTAAAGAGAGGAACACAGGATTATGAAGATGTAGTGATTAGTACAGATCAGATCTACATGGACCAGTTTAAAACGCAGAAACAAGAGTTAACAGACTTGAACAAGAAAATTTTGCTTCTTTTGGATAAAAATAAAAACTTGTCTGAAACTATCGAGGTGGCTAACTCGAAGATAAAATCACTGGAGGGCAAACTAAATGATCTGACGGCATTGAAGGACCAACTTTTAATAAGCATTAACCAAGGGGAACGAACGTGACGCAATCAACTTGAAAGAAGCCAGCTTTGATCCACAATATCTTATCTTTTTCTTCAGTCTGCATCCTTGCAAACCTGTTTTACATCAAAAATAACCAAAACAATTAAGGTTTGCGCAGTGATGTTCATGACTACAGTATCAGGCATAGAGATGATCTAAATGTGACCTTTCATTGATTAAAAGATGTCAAAGTAGGCTTGGTAATTTTTTTAATAAATTGCCAACTGAAATAAGGCAGCTACCATTTACTGCATTTAAGAGTCAAGTGAAGACTGTTAAGTAAAGCACTTTATTCCATAGAAGAATTTTTTAAATGTGATATCTAAATTCAAATTATAAAATTATTATTTATATTTTTAATATTTTTCAATTTGTGTATTATTGTTAAAATAGTTTGTAATTAATTGTTACTATGTATATGTATTATTAACTGGTAATTCCTTCTTTTAACTCGAATTTACACATTAAAAATACATTTTTTTATCATTTTGACCTCTAGAATATTTTTTAGACTTCTGATTATTAAAAATTTATGTTGACTTGTGCAAGTAATGTATCCTCATATTATTAAAGAATTTGAACTTGAATAAAAAAATTGTACTTTACACACTTCAAATGTCTTTACAGCCTTACATTTACAGTCTTGGAACATAAATTACTAAAATTTTACAATTCTTTGGTTAATTATATTATTTTTTGAAAGATGTGACTTAAAATATGTATGAGAAAATATGTCTCGAAACAAATTCTTTTTTTTTAATAGAATTTCGAAATTCCTAACTATAGTCATAGTTTCAATTTTTGAATGTTATAATTACAACAATAATCTAATAATATTCTAGACATAGAAAAACATTAATAAAGAACAAATAATATACCTACGTTAATTACTCGAAGAACCCAAATTTGTAATTGGTATTTGTTTTTCGGGAACCTGTTCAGCCACACTGTTTCAAATTATTTTTGAAATTCAGAAACCAGCACTGAGGTATATGTCTAAGACTCTACCAAAAGAATCATGTAAACCATTGTTTGTAAAAAACAGAATTTTGACTTTGGTTTATATTTTTCTATTGAAAATTGTATGTCTGATAAAGAAGAAGTATAGACTAGAAATAGACTCAATATCTGCTTATAACACTCGCCAAATATATAATGCTAGTTTCTACATCTCAAATAAAAAAGTCTATAATTTATTGCAGTGAAAAGAAATATAATCATCTAACTTTACATCTGAGAGAAGTACAGGAAGAAAAATATTTAGAATGCAAGTTAAAAGATTCCTGCTGGAGAGACCCTTTTACGCACTAAATGAATTTTTCGAAGATCGATTTTAAGTGTCTTTACGTGTATATATATATATATATATATATATATATATATATATATATATATGTATATATTTATTTTGTATTATATTTTATATTTTTACTATAGTATTGTTTGACTAATGCAAGTAAATGTTTGTTTTAAATAGTTGTAAATCTATATTTACTCGTGCATTGGTTACCTTTTTATGTATTTGTTTCCATTTTTGTAATTTTATATTATGTTCTTTATAAATCTTTTTAATTTTTTTTAATTCCAATTTAAATTTTAGCAATTATTATGCTTTGTCAACAAAATACACACTTATCTGTTTTGTTTAGTCAGGTCCGAATTTTAGTTTTTAATTAATAATATCTTCTTTGCCAAAGTATAGAATTAAATAAGCTTTAGTTAAAACATTTTTACAAATTGCAAAAAATATTGTTGAATAATAACTAATCATGTGCTTTTCTTTTAAATCCAGTTTTATTTACCTTCGTAATGTAAGCCGGAGACTGCAAATTGTACCAAATTGTAAAAATAAGCACTATTTTGAAATACACACACTACAGCTGTCGGAAATATATGAGAATATATGGCTCTACTTGCATCGAGCTGTCTTCATATGCCTAGCATTGCCGACATGATTGAAACATTAGGTATACATGGTCTTAAATTTATTTTTTTTATTTATAAACAGTCACCTGATTTATTTTATAAATAGAAGAAGAGCTTATATTAAATGTATGCTTTTAATACATTAAACCCAGTCTTAAATATCAATGCACGTAAATAATAATTTTTTTAGATACATTTCTCAACAAGTGTTTAAAATGTTTAACGACTGTGTGTAGCCAAGCCATATAAAAGCTCGTTATGTCAGTCCAATTATTTTCAAATAATTCTAATTGCAGTTTGGGGCTTTTTGCTAATGTAGTGTATGTGGTGTTTACATAAAGGCCCAGAAAGCTGTTATTTGACATGACAGTGGCACAGGCCTCTAAAAATACATTGTCCAAAACATATTTAAAAACTAATATAAATTAAGAAATTTATATCTTATATCATAAACATTAACATAAATAAATAAATACATGTTTTTAGGTTATCTTGGATGATATTTATAGAAACTTGGAAACTGGAATTATTCTCTTTGACAATGACTTGAAAGATGTGGATGAACGAATAGAAAATATGAATAAAAAGAAAAAAGTTCCTAGAGGATCATCAAACAAAATTTCCCAAGACTTAAGTGACACAAATAAACCCATATCAGTGTCAATATTTGAGAAATGTGTAAGTATGTTTATAGCAGTTTAATGAAAATAAGAATAGGCCTTGTAAGAAAATAAGATTTTCCTAAAAAAGATTAGTTTTTTCCCAGGATGTGAAAATACAGGGTCACTAGTATATATTAAAATGGTCAATTAGATCTATTTATATATATATATATATATATATATATATATATATATATATATATATATATATATATATTTTCTCATACTATTGGGAATAATCGATACTTTTCCTCACATTTACATAAATCTAATAAAAACTGACAATCAGAAAAAGAGGGTGTTTAAATCCTATACAAATGTTTATTTAATGCAATAAAAAAAGCATTCCACATGTCAATAAGTAATATATGACTACATGTATTTTTTTTATTTCTATAACAAATGCATGTGATTTCTTAAGCCTTAATGGCCCATGTGTAGATCTATTGGCATTTTAAGCTTAATTCTGTTCATATTTAATAGATTTTCTGTTATCCTTCTTCTTCTATTGGTTTTGGGGCCATTTATAAATAGGCATAATTCCCTTTTTAGTAGATCAGATTTGTTCTGATTCCACTCCTTTCCCTAGGAAGATTACAGAATAGGGTTGTAGTGCAGTTTTAAGACAATATGACCTCAAACATCGGCAATCAGCAATCAAAACCAGCATGAAAAATCAGTACTAAAAGCAGAAATTGTACAATTACATAATCTACTTGCTGAACAAAAAGAAAAAAATCATCCTCTACAGGAAATCACAAAGAAGCAGGTATTAGAACTACCAAAAAATACTGCAAAACTGGAAATAGAAGTTACATATCTCAAACGGTTCGTCGACGAAACTACTGACAAAAATAATATTGTTAAAGAAAATAATGGTGTCCTGTTAAAACGTATTAAACAGCTAGAAGCCTACACTCAATCCGCATGGTCCAAATCATCCCTTATCCGAGAAAACCCAAAAAAAGCCCTAAATTAATGTTCATTCGGGTAACCAGGTCACGTGGTGACGATGACATAAATGACAGCTGCTCAAAAATCATTGCAAACCCCAGTAAATAGACCTTAAGGCCGTTTTACATGCTGCAATTCTTCTTTGCAATATGCAATAGTCTTGAACAAAGGCATGCGCAGTTTGACAAAAGGTACAAATGTCTTGCCACTGAGCATGCTTTTGTTCAAGACTATTGCAACTTGCAAGACAGAATTGCAGCATGTAAAACAGCTTTTAAATACCATCGGTACTACGCAAATAGCAACAGAATATTCTAAAGACAAATCAAATCATCTGGATAAAAAAGGAACTTCAAAAATTAGTGAAGAGAAAGAAGTGGGAAAGGCCAATGACAATTGGATTAAAGTTAAAAAAAATTAAAATTGGCGAAAATACGGAATTAAAGGAGTTCCTATGTGTACAAAAAAAAAATGCAATAACCTTTAAATAGCAATAGAGCTGAACCACTATTTTAAAATTCGCCAACAAACTAGCCTGGCTGTTTATCACAGGCTTGGCTCCTGAAATAAAAAGTGATGATAATATAAAATACTTACAGAACAAGGATCTCCAGAATGATGTTATATGCTACAAAATGAAGACTAAATCACAAAGCACAAATCAACTATTGCACCTGTCAGACTATTTTACCTGAACGCACAATCAATAAAAACCAAGCAAGAATTGCATATCTGTGATAAAGACGTCAATATAATATCCCTCTGTGAATACTGGCTAACAGAAGAAGCAGAAAAGTTCAGTATACCAAACTACCACATAGGATCCATATTACTCTCATAAACAGCATAGAGGGGGAGGAACAGCAATTCTCTGGGATGCTGCACTTGAATGCAAAAATATATTTAAAATAGTTGACTTCTCAATTTTTTAAATCTAATTGAAAATTAGGAAATTGACATTCCTCCGTAATAACGGGATAGATATTAATACAAAATGTAATCTATTTTGTAGAGAAATTCAAAAAGTACTTAAAACATCTCTTGCTGAAAAGGAATAATTATTAAAAAATATTAAAAAATGCTGCCCTGATTTAACAATGAGTAACGGGAAATCCCAGATAACCTGCATTTTTGCAGGAAGTTTATTAACAACTATATGACATATATTATAAGAAAAATGTACAATAAACAGGCTAGGGATGCCTTTGGGCTTGATATTGTGGTTGTAAAGGTTGTTCATGAGCTAATTGTAAAACCTATAATTGATGAATATAATCCAATAATGTTAAATATTACTACCAGCTGATTAAACCATACAGTGAATACCAATACGGATCCACTACCTAATATAAAAAGAATAACATATCATTACACCGAATTATCAGACCTGTTAAAACAAAAAAAAAACTGGGAAACTTTAAAGGGCCACTAAAGGTCATTTTTCGATATTGATAGAAATTTCAAAATTTATTTAAAAAATAAAATCTATTGGTATTACTTATTTTCATGAAAACTAGCAAACTGCATGCCCCAACAAGCTAGTGAAAACCGCGCCCTGATATCGTGTTCCTGACCAAAAATATCAATGAAAGAATGAATCGATTCCATTGAATGAGAAAATTCAATGGATTTTTAAATTTTTTTCTTCTAAATTTTAGATAAAAATTATATATTTTGAAATTTGTTCGATAAGTGCTAAAAAGTAAGTGATGCCAAAAGTAACTTTTAATAAAAAAGACAAAATTCATGCTTAGGCGAATATTAACTGTATAGGTATAAGTAGGTAATATAGTATCAGTATAATGTTTGTTATTTGCACGCCTTAAGCTTTTAAAATGCCTTTTACAAATGATGAAGCTATCAACATGTTCGCTGTTTATTTCGAATGCCTTCAAATTACGTCAATACGTCAAAGAGTGTATATTCTAATCGGCGTCCTCGCTATGCCATAATTTTTCCCACTTAGTGCAACTGAAGACATAAAAAAGGAAAACTCAGGAAATCATTAACATTTTTGTACGTTCTAATGACACTGACACTCCAGCAGTGCATAGAACGTGATGGACAACAATTTCAGGAGGCATTAAAAGCCTTCTTTTCCAAATCGATTTTTTCAGGGCCATAATTTACGAAATCTTTCAATTATATTTTATATTACGAACAAGATATCGAGTCGCGATTTTCACTACTTTTCATGAAAAAAAAAAGAAATACCAATACATTTTTTATTTACTTAGATTTAATTTTTTTAAGACATTTTTAAATTAATCGTAATATCGAAAAATACCCTCTAGTGGCGACATACCAAATTACAATCACTACAAATAAGGTAGGTTTTGTTGCCCAAGAAAAGCTCCTATTCTACGACACCAAGTTTGTTGAAATTTGTCAGCAATTTTGAAGTTACAGATGTTTATTTACAAAACAAAAACATTTGAACACCCCCACCACTTTATTTTTAGAGATAGGGCAAAAAAGACTTGAATTTATCTCAGCTTTAAAAAGCATATATTTTTTGTTATCTTAATAGAGCAGAATTCCAAAAAAAAAACACTTATTTTAATTCAAGGTTATGGTTATGCCCAATGAGTAGTTTTTCGAGATATAGTACCTTGCACGCTTATTTGGCCACCCTGTACATAACAAGAAAAAAATCTCCCAATTCCACAAAGCAACAAAAATATTAGTGAGAAAATTTATAAGTTATTTAGGATCAAAATGTTATAATTTGCTGCCTGAAAATACAAAAGAAATTATGAACCTAAAACATTTAGCAGATAATGTAGAATTTAT
The DNA here is from genome assembly GCA_030620095.1 of Kuschelorhynchus macadamiae. Classification (NCBI taxonomy): domain Eukaryota; kingdom Metazoa; phylum Arthropoda; class Insecta; order Coleoptera; family Curculionidae; genus Kuschelorhynchus; species Kuschelorhynchus macadamiae. Next base: position 371,618 of record JAUTXW010005180.1, on the reverse strand, counting down.
ATATTAAATAATTATAATTCCTTTAGTTTTTTATTTTGAAAATTTTAAATATTAGTTTGCAAATACAGCAGCGGTAAATATGGAAAATCAGTCTTCAATGAAATTAGTTTTACAGCTTAATTTATATTTCAACTTAGGATAAGTTGCATATCGCACATTGGGGTGTTAAGTCACCTAGGTGCAATAAGCAATTATGGAAAGTATTATTTATTGTTAATATTACATGTAAAACTACTTATAAAATATGGCAAGTTTAAATAAATAAATAATTTAATATAAAAAAAATAAGGATATTATACTAGTAAATAATGGCTAAAATAACTAAATATTAACTAAATTACTATATTTTAGACTGCACCAAATATACTTAATAAACTTGAACATTTAAATATCGGAGGTCAAATTCGAATAATTGGTGATGTAACTTGTAAACTGTGGTTAAATGCTAAGGCAACTTTTGGTGAAGCTATACAAGCAGTGAAGGAGGATATTATGAGAAGTCTAGCCACTAGAATGGAAATGCATTGGGATTCATTAACAGAAGAAGAGCTAGGAGAAGGTAAATAAATAGTAAACAATATAAAGATCAAACTTATATTTGTATTGTTATTTTGTTTTTCTTCACTCCATGGTATTATTAATGTGATGTATTTTATTTTATTTGTAGATATAACAATAACAATTGGGTTTAAGCTAATGGTATGTTGCAACATTGCAAATTACATTGGGAATATATGTAGTATTATAGTAACCTTTAAAATTCATAAGATCTTGATTTACATAAACTAGCTGTCAAGACATTTGGTTCCCTTTACTAATATGATAAACAAACACCATAAGTTACCACTATTACTGTAGAAAAAAGTATCAGTTGAAAATACGTGGTTTAAAAACTTATAAAAGGAAAAACATGCATTAGGAACCATTACAGCCGACGAAAATAAACATAAAATAGTTGTCAGTTAAAAAAAATTATAATAGGCTAAATTATTGCATATATCTTAGCATTAGGGTTTTAAATAATATGTCAGAGATTCTCAATCGATTTGACGACCCACTAGTCCTCGAAAATCATATTTTGTAAATATCTTGAAAACAATAAACTTTTGAAATACAAACATATGCTACTAAAGCTGATAATTTACTGTAAAAACAAATTAAATTTTTGTAAGAAAAACTGTTTACAAGATATATCCCAAGATATAGTTGATGTTAGGTTAGAATTAATGATAATTAGTATTAGTAGACAGTCATAACTTTATTGAATTTTGAATTACTCGCTCAGTTACACAAAATATCGAAAGTGCCTTGCTTTTATGCTGCTCTATAAACTTCCAGAAAAAAACGTGGACCATTTTCAAAATGTTTTTTGAAGATATTTAATTTACCTTTCTTTGCGAAATATAACAGAAAACCAGTTATTGAATTCAAAAATAAAATATAGGTTCGACATTTTGGATACGAGGTTAAATTATGACAAGACTACATTTTTAATTGGACTTTTGCTTTACCAGGTTTCTGGAAAACTATTTTTTCCGGGAGTTTATATTTGACTGCTCTTTGGTTTAAATGAATATGTATATGTGTGATTGTTTTATCATGTGCATTTGTGTTAGTTGTTAAGGTCTGATGATATTGTTGTAGAGGGAAACGTGTCACAATTTAATAATTGATTGAGACTTTGTTTCTTTATTTTGATTATTTACAGCCTTGGAGTAAAAATGGACGTTTTTTTTTTCAGTGCTCTATAGTTGTTTCGATTATCAAAATATCATCATCACTTTTCGCGTGCCTCAACTTAGAGTCTAATATTAGGAGCAAAGTTCAAGGATAGCGGATGATGATGACGATGTTTTTGACGGCCATTAAAATGTTGCAAAAAACTATAAATATTTGTTGCATAAATTATGTCGAGTGAAAAATCTAATATTTGTAAGATAATTTTGTAAATTGTTGTGAAAGCGCAAATTTAAAGATAACCTCAGAAATCGAAAGTTTAAAAACGAAACAAAACTGCTTCATACCATCAGAAAGGACAAAAAAATGATTATTAACAATAAGGAATATATAATCAAGAACCTAGAAGAAAAAATATAATAAAGGAAATTAATAATCAAAGAATAAACACTGAAAAATCTATCTTTGAAAAGTAAGTACAACAAAGGCAAACTATGAATTCCATTATTCAGCTTGATCAGATCAATCATGAAGATAATGAAAGGGAAAAGTCACTTTACTAAGGTAAAATGCAGAAAACGAGAAAATCATACAAATACTATTCTAGGTTCAAATCATTAAAATTGCCAGATTACAGCCATTCAAAGTCATACAAAAATTTTTGTTTAGTCATACAAAATTTGTGTATCATGATTTCATCCAAACACATCTCTGGAACAAATTAAAAACACCTTTAAAGAAACAATGTGAATGTGTTGAATATTGGAAAGATTACAATAAGGTCCAACCCAATAGCAGCATTTAAAGGTACCGTTCAGCATAGTGATGTGAGTGTTATTCAAAACCCAGAAGTTTGTCCCAAATGTACCATTTTTAGGCCATATAAGAGCCATACTAATATCAGTTAAAATGTTAAAACTCATGAATTGGATAATTGTCAAATGTAATACCACAAGATGTTTCAGGATTATCAAGTAATTCTGAAATATCGAGTGTAATTCAAAAGATCATATATAAAATAAAAGATAATAGGTTTTATTAATTTTTATTACAGTAATTATTATTGTTAATAATAAAATTACAATTTTTAAAGTAAATATTTCCAGCTGGACTATTGGATGAATCATTATTTTGTGGGAGTGATTTGAGACTTTTTTATTTTTAGCATCTAGTTTGATGTTTTTTGCTCTTATTTATGTCCAGTTTCTTACAACGTTTGTACCTTCTGGGCAATTTGTAAAACCATGGAGATTGACCATTTTGATTCCAATTTTGATGTACTGCCAAAAAGAATGGGTTTGTTCGAATATTATCGCCCCTTGTAGATATTAGATTTCAAAGTGCCCTGGATTAGTTATACTCTAACGGCCGGTTGCAGAAAGCACAATTAAAGTTTTGAATGTTTAACGGAATGTCAAATTTGACAGCAAGTTCATAGATTTCTATAAGCAGCTAGTAAAATTCGAAAACTCCGATAAATATTTTAAACAGCAATTAAGTTTGTATCTTTTAAATGGTCTTTACAAATTAATACCCTCAGAGAAAAATAAATTTCAATACCATGAATTTTGAAAAATTCTATAGAACTAAAATTAATACGCAGATGACACTACAATAAGAAGTTGGCAATTTTTAGCAAATAAGCTAACATTAATTTTGTTTTTACTCAGAGAACAGCAGAATTTGCCTAAGACTAGTGCTCTTACTTTGTCAACCTCAGAACTCATTAATAAAGTTTAGATATAGACATAGCATTATTAGATCAAATAATTTAAATAATTTTAGTTTGTGTTGTAAATTTTGCAGAACTCAAATGAGGCATGGGACAGTAGCAATTTGCGAGATACACAAAGCCTTATTTGTAATATTTGCGATGTATCTTATTTCTGTATGGAAGGAACTTTAGAGTGTGCTTGTTTAAAAATGATTTGTAGTAATATTATTTTAATTGTTACCTATCATCCCCCAAATGTAAATTTTAGTGAATGTATATCAATTTTTAATAGTTTAATAATGAAAATTGCACAGCCATCACTTTCATTTGTAATAGCTGGTGATTTTAATACTAATTTATTGGTTCCTAACTACTTTTAATCTAGACTATATTATCAGAGATTTCATTAGACTTAAAGGAAAATCTAGCACTCTTATAGATAAAAACGTAGTAAGCTTGGATGTTCTCAAGCTTCAGTCATTGATCTGAGTCTTTCCAACCATTTTTCACAATTCCTTTGTGTTCGATTAGTGGAAGGTTTAACAAGATAATCAGTAAGTTTTGTGTATAAAAGAATTAAATAAACCAATTTATTGATTATATATGAGATGACAATTGGACTGAGATTTTTAATCAGAGAACGGCAGAAGGTTCTTGAAAACTGTTTTGATGTTGTATTTTATTTTTCTTGAGCTAATTAAAATAGTGAAAAAATAGGTCCTTTTCTTTGTAGATATTAATAGTGTTCATGAACCCCCTAGACGTGTATTAATTACTTTGCCTGACAGTAATATTACTATATCTGATTACTTATTTCCTGGAGAAGGCCCAGAAGATGTAAAAACATCATTAGAAGAGCTTTTAGACATTAAAGCAGAGAGCAATTTGCAATTATTGGATCTTGAAGGACAAGCAGGTACACATTTTTTTTAGTAATTAGTTCCAAGAAATATAGTACTCTTTTATTAAATATAGGATTACTAATGTTGAACTACAAGAGTGGTTTCTTTACCATGTAAAGATATACATATGTATATCTTTACATGGTAAAAGTATACAGATGTATACTAAAATTAAGCTCTGTAAAATAATAACAACTCTACTGCATCTTATGTTGCATTTCGAGTGCCTCGATATTACTTGTACAGGGTGTCTCAAATTGGAAATGGAAAAATTGGAAACTATAAGAGATATTAAAATTCTGATACCTCACCCCCGAGTTCTTTTTTTCTGAAGGTTATATATAAGGCACAAACAGATCATGGCTATCGCGACTCGTCACGGAGCTACGGGGTGGTTTTCAAATTTTGTCACTTTTAAAATAGTCCTTTAGTTTATTTACTGTCGGATACATCAAGTCTGAAAACACGTTTTAAAGGCAGTTTTTGATATAAAATCAGTACTGTAAAATGTATTTTTTGTAAAATTTGGCCTAAGAATCAAATTTAGGTACTAAATCATGTTCATTAGAAAAAATAAATAAATCGGTAAAATACAGGGTGTCCTATTTGGAAAAAAGACATGTATAGGTCGTTTCTTTACAACAATGTTTAATTCAAGTTAAAATTACTATTTCATTTTAAAAGGAGCAAAATTTGAAAACCATCCCGTAGCTCGTGATCGCGATAGCCATGATCTATTTGTGCAATTATTCTGCAAAAAAGAACTCAAGGATGAGATATCAGAATTTTAATATCTCTTATAGTTTCCAATTATTCTATTAGTGACAACCAATTTGAGACACCCTATACAGGGTTTTTGGTTAGAAATGCACACCACCATGAACATTTGTATTTTTGGAAATATAGCGAAAAGTTAAATACAAAAGTTACTTTAAATTATGCAGATTATGTTTTAGTCCAGTTTAGTAATTTTGGTTTCTTAAATATATTAGCCTATACATTATATGTCCTACATGTGTTTCTTCTTGCTGATTATTCTAGTTTTGATACCTTTATCTTTAAAGACACTCGAGAAAAACCCTGCTATAAGAAGCAGTGGATTCCCAATAAATCATCTAAACTGCTGTGCATAATAACTGCAATTCTAAAATTTTTGTGTAAAATTCAAATTGCTGTAACTTTTCAGGGATGAGAGATATTGGGCTACGGTTTTCAGCGTATTATGGAGATATGTTTTGAAAAAAAGCCCAGTATTATGTATTTTTTCAAAGTGCGTTTCATTTTATTATACAGGGTGTGAGATGACACCGTCTTATTTTTTTAAATGTTTGTTAAGAGCGAGAACTTGTTACAGCAACTCTTAAGTTTTCTTTTTTCGACCAAAATGATCTTTGGCAAGATGCAAAAAAACAATTTCTAGCGATTTGTCGTATCTTCACTTGTTTTCAATATACAGGGTTTTTTCGAAAAAAACGACATCGTTACATTATTAACACTTCAACACGACACCCTGTACATTAGTCGGACATTGGTCACTTGATTTATTATGGGTATTTATGCCTGTAATCATATTCATAGGAGCAATGTATACATGGTGTAACATAAGTAAAAGAGAAATAACAAAATTGGAAATTAATATTTTGGTTGAATTTCGTACACTCCCTCCTTGAATCTCTTGTCAAATCTAAAATAATGAAAGCTCGCCAGTTTTGTGAGAATTTTTGAAAATAATTAATCCTTTTGTCGAAACGGTTTTTTAGGTTTTGTCTTAAATGCATTTATTATTGAATATACAGGGCGTTATTTAATAACTAATTAAGAAACGGCTACATTCTGATATTCCAGTAAATTTTTCACAATTTTTGGTTTGTTCAGCCAAAAACTAAAAAGATATGATACATGTTATGTTTCGATATTGATATACTGAGTGTTTTATATTAAGAAACCATACATTTCAATTTTCTGCCAAGCTATTGCCGTGCTATAAAATGGAATAATTAAAATAGCCCACTAATCACCGAATTAAGTCGAAGCCAATTTGGCATAATAAGACAATTTTAAATGCATTGGCACTATTGCCAGATTTATACACTTTTTTTTTTGAAAATAATAAGTAGACCTTTCACTTTTTTGATACCTACTTCAAATACCCTTTGTATTTTATGAAATAAAACAAGCTTATTTAAACACCTTATAAATATTTTTAATTAATACGTTGCGTACTAAGGGTGCAAAAAAAAACAAAAGAATAAAAAAAAATTCCACACTTTGCTATCAAATATTCAAGCTCTAGACATTGCAAAAGAACCCTACTAAATTACTAAATTATATAAAATTTTATTTATTTTAAAGAAGTTTCCTTCAAGAAGAAATGTAAAATAAAATATTTAGTTAGTATCTTGTGGGTCCCCCCCTTTTATTGATAATCTCCTGACACCTTCGAGGCATTGATAAAATAAGATTATTTATAAAATACTGTGGAATGTTTTCCCACTCTTCCCTAATTGCAACTTCAAGCTGGTCTAACGTTTGCGGTGGATTTGCTCTTCCGCGTAATTTAAATTTTAAATGACTCCAAACATGCTCAATTGGATTGAGGTCTGGAGACTTTGCCGGCAAATACAATGTATTAATTTGGAAGGCTTCCAAAGTCTCTATAACGGTTCTAGCTCGGTGGGGCCTTGCATTGTCATCAGCTAAGATAAAATCGTTTCCAAAATTATTTGCAAATGGTAGAATGATATTTATTAGACATTCATTCCTATAAATTTCGGCGTTGACAGTCCCACGAGTGATAAATAATTCTGTTTTGCCATTTCTCATAATACCCCCGAATATGGTTAAACCTCCGCCACCAAAGGCCTCTTCAGCAGTCATATTTTCTTCGTTATACCTTGTATTCCTTTGGCGCCACACCGTTATTCGTCCATCCGAATGATATAAAGTTACTCTGGATTCATCAGTAAATAGACAATTAGACCAGTTATCCAAATTCCAATTAATATGTTCCGTGCACCATTCGAGTCGGGAAGCTCGATGCTGTGGTAAAAGTCGCACACATCTGGCTCGTTTTCGATTCCTGAAAGCAACAAACACGGTTGACAAAAGTAAGTTGTCTTAATAAGTCATTACTAGTAGTAAGCTGATTATAAAATAATAAAATTATGAAGCACTTGGGAGATATACGTATAAATACGATTTTTCCCGATTTTGTTTTTATTTTTTCCTTTATAATAAGTAGTATTAAAAATTACATATTTATTGTCACTTCTTCCCCTTTACAGAACCTCCGAAATCGTTTAAAATTTTATCAATTTTTAGACTGCATATTAATTAGCACCAAATTACGGAATTTTCCCTTAATTTAACAAATTTTGTATCTTTACGGTTTTTGAGATCCTACCTCTGCATACACTCGAGTTTGTAATACCCTGTATAAAACCATCCATTTAAATCTCAAATAATTCATTTAAGTAAATTTTAATATCTAAATAAGTATTTATTTATTTACCTAAGCCCGTTTTTGTTGAGTTTTCTTCTCACCGTGGAATTGTTTACGAGAACACCTGTTTCTGCTCGTAAATTTGAATTAAACCAAGAAGAACTACGTAAGGGGTGAATTCTAGCTTGTCGAATCAAGTTACGTTCCATTGGGAGAGTAATTTTCGGAGGCCTACCACCACTTGTTCGGTATCTGTGAGACCCAGTTTCATTCATCCTTTGTTGTAAACGGGTTATCACACTAGGGTGTACATTGTATAGTCTTGCAACCTCAATCTTTTGCATTCCTTCATAAATAAGCCTCAAGCAATTTTCTCTTTCGATCTCGGAAAGTCTTCGCATTTTTCACATTTGTATTTAGTCTGACAGATTACCAACGATAAACATTCAGTTGACATGGCTATTCAATTATGTCATTTATTTTTTCATAGCCGCCTTGCAGGAAACTTCTCTAAATAAAAGAAGTTATTTATCACGGTTTTTTGCAATGTATACAACTTAAAATTTTGACAATAACGTGTTCCTAATAAGGGCGGATCTAGGATGATGTTAAGGGGGGGGGGGGGGGGCGAAAATAAATAAAAATATGAAAAAACGTGAGGTTGCAAGACTATTCAATGTACACCCTAGTGTGATAACCCGTTTACAACAAAGGATGAATGAAACTGGGACTCACAGATACCGAACAAGTGGTGGTAGGCCTCCGAAAATTACTCTACAAATGGAACGTAACCTGATAGAACACACCCCTTACGGAGTTCTTCTTGGTTTAATTCAAATTTACGAGCACAAACAGATGTTCTCGTAAACAATTCCACGGTGAAAAGAAATCTCAACAAAAACGGGCTTAGGTAAATAAATAAATACTTATTTAGATATTAAAATTTACTAAAATGAATTACTTACTTGAGATTTAAATGCCGCTGTAGGATATATACAGGGTATTACAAACTCGAGTGTATGCATAGGTAGGGATCTCGGAAACAGTAAAGATATAAAATTGGTTAAATTAGGGGAAAGTTCCGTAATTTGATGCTAATTAATGTGCAGTATACAAATTGATGAAATTTTAAACGATTTCGGAGATACCGCAAAGGAGAAAAGTGACAATAAATATGTATTTTTTTTATTACTACCTAAATAATTATAAATAAAGGAAAAAATAAAAACCAAATCGGGAAAAATGGTATTATACGAATATCTCCCAAGTGTTCCTTAATTTTAAACAGCTTACTACTAGTAATGACTTAAAGACAACTAACATTTGTAAACCGAGTAGGTATGTTGCTTTCAAGAATCAAAAACGAGCCAGATGTGTGCGACTTTTACCACAGCACCGAGCTTCCCGACTCAAGTGGTGGACAGAACATATTAATTGGAATTTGGACAACTGGTCTAATTGTCTATTCACTAATGAATCCAAAGTTACTTTATACCATTCGGATGGACGAATAACGGTATGGCAGCAAAGGAATACAAGGTATAACGAAGAAAATATGGCAGCTGAAGAGGCCTTTGGTGGCGGAGGTTTAACCATATTTGGGGGTATGATGAGAAACGGCAAGACAGAGTTATTTATCACTCGTGGGACTGTCAACGTCGAAATTTATAGAAATGAATGTTTAATAAATATCATTCTACCATTTGCAAATAATTTTGGAATCGATTTTATCTTAGCTGATGACAATGCAAGGCCCCACCGAGCTAGAACCGTTATAGAGACTTATTTATAATGTGTTTAAATAAGCTTGTTTTATTTCATAAAATACAAAGGGTATTTGAAGTAGGTATTAAAAAAAGTGAAAGGTCTACTTATTATTTTCAAAAAAAAAGTGTATAAATCTGGCAATAGTGCCAATGCATTTAAAATTGTCTTATTATGCCAAATTGGCTTCGACTTAATTCGGTGATTAGTGGGCTATTTTAATTATTCCATTTTATAGCACGGCAATAGCTTGGCAGAAAATTGAAATGTATGGTTTCTTAATATAAAACACTCAGTATATCAATATCGAAACATAACATGTATCATATCTTTTTAGTTTTTGGCTGAACAAACCAAAAATTGTGAAAAATTTACTGGAATATCAGAATGTAGCCGTTTCTTAATTAGTTATTAAATAACGCCCTGTATATTCAATAATAAATGCATTTAAGACAAAACCTAAAAAACCGTTTCGACAAAAGGATTAATTATTTTCAAAAATTCTCACAAAACTGGCGAGCTTTCATTATTTTAGATTTGACAAGAGATTCAAGGAGGGAGTGTACGAAATTCAACCAAAATATTAATTTCCAATTTTGTTATTTCTCTTTTACTTATGTTACACCATGTATACATTGCTCCTATGAATATGATTACAGGCATAAATACCCATAATAAATCAAGTGACCAATGTCCGACTAATGTACAGGGTGTCGTGTTGAAGTGTTAATAATGTAACGATGTCGTTTTTTCGAAAAAACCCTGTATATTGAAAACAAGTGAAGATACGACAAATCGCTAGAAATTGTTTTTTTGCATCTTGCCAAAGATCATTTTGGTCGAAAAAAGAAAACTTAAGAGTTTGTGTAACAAGTTCTCGCTCTTAACAAACATTTAAAAAAATAAGACGGTGTCATCTCACACCCTGTATAATAAAATGAAACGCACTTTGAAAAAATACATAATACTGGGCTTTTTTTCAAAACATATCTCCATAATACGCTGAAAACCGTAGCCCAATATCTCTCATCTCTGAAAAGCTACAACAATTTGAATTTTACCCAAAAATTTTAGAATTGCAGTTATTATGCACAGCAGTTTATATTGTAGAACATTATAAGTTCCTCTCTATTGTATGAATGTTTAATTTTAATGTTTTTATTGACAAACCTGGTGCTAACCTAAAGGGATGTATTTACCTATAAGTAGTGGTTTTGTTAAAAAAAAATGTCTGGCCTAACTAGAACTAACCAAAACGCAGTCCGATTCACAACGAAAATTTAACGAACCTTACAGAAGTCGGGAAGCCAATGAACGAAACGTTGGAATGGCCTGGGCAGTTCATCTAATAATCTTATGGCTTTTTGTCAAATATCTCAGGTGTCATTGATGATAACGCATAGTATATTTATAATCAGCAAAACGCAAACCATTTGATAGGCTTATATATAGGGTGTTTAAGAAGCCAAAATTGATGTTGATTACAGGAAAATGAAAGACCCTGTATATCTGTATGCTACACACAGAATTTGTATAATTTGAAGAAACTTATTCATTTTTTTTATATCCCTAAAAAAATTAATGCCAATGGGAAGAGAATAATCAAAAGGCCTGTATATTACTTTTTTTTCTTTTCTAGATATCTCACAATACTATAAAGAAACCAATGCAGCCGAAAGGGAAAGTGATGCCTTTTTACCTAAAATAACTTCAGATTCCAGTAAATTTATGTACTTTTTAGGATTAGGAGTTGCAATTGTAATTCTTATTATTTCTGTAATTCTTCATTTTTATATGAAAAATTAATGGAATGCTACCTATTTACTAGGTCTATTTTGTTACAGTTAATTTTAAAAGCCAGAGTAATTTGACTATATGTGGGAAAATTCATGGGAAACTTTCCCACGCACACTTCCGGAAAAATTCCTCTTGGGTTTTTTTATACAATAAGTCCCATCAAATTCAAACATTGACATTTTGATTTGATATATATATATATATATATATATATATATATATATATATATATATATATATATATATATATATATATATATATAGGACTAATAGTTAGCAAGAGCCCAAATATTATAGATTTCTGAAAATCAATTTTTAATGTATCAGACCAGGCTTTCTTTCACTATTCAGAAATAACAAAAAAGAACTAAATAAAAATAACAAGTAATGTTGAAATGAGGATTATAAATATATTGTTTTGTTACTAATGAACGTAACGAATTAAAAAAAAAAAAGAATCTTAGTATCAACATAAAAATAAAATATTAGTAATAAAAATAAACATAATGTCAAAGGATAATGTAAGAAAACAAATGGGATTAAAAGTTTATTTTCAAACCAGAGCAAAAATTAACAAATGTATAACATCTGTGAGAATTTTGGAAATATTTCTCAAACATTTTCTTGGCAGATTTAAGAAGGAAAGTTTCCACAACCCATCACTAGTAATTTTCTATTCAGTGATTACAGGAAGTTGCATAGTTCTATTTAATTTATATTCATACTGTCTGGCGTGGGATTAATACATATAATAAGCATCAAAATAATATTAGAAACGTCCATCACTGGTGGTTACAGTTTAATGTTAGGACACGTTCCTAGTTTGTTATCAATTAATTGAATATGGGAAAAAATACACAGTGAGCTTTAAACTTATTGTATTAAATAGAGAACATAAAAAGCGTTTTTGTTTTCTTGTGTAAAATGTAAGTGCAAAATGAAGGGCCCTGGCCAGATACAATTTATTAATGTATATTTTAAAAGTATATAGTTATGAATAAAATTCACTTGTCATACTTGATTATTTTTATTTGAAATTTTTCGAACTAAATCATTTAGATTCAGTACAATGCAAGTCTGACAAGTGAATTTTATTCAGAATGCTTCATTTACCTACAATCATCAAATATAGTTATTTTTTTTAAAGTGAGGACAGACATTATTTTGTTCATTTACAAGACAGAAACATACACAAAATTATTTTGTTAGATCAATTAAGTTACAAGTAGTTTAAATTTTAGAGTGACGTTCTAAATCTGTAAATTTCTAATATTTATTCAACAATAATTCGTTCGACATACTGGGGACATTTATGTTGGATGTCTATCCATATTATTTAAATTACTTTATATTACTTTATATTATAAAAATATCACGTCCGTAAAGTTATACTTACCTTGGATTTTTACTTCAAAAACTGAGTTAGTCAATAGTAATTTCTGTTATGTTAAAAACTCACACCTAGTATTCTCCAGGTAGGTTGATCGAACACAGATATTTATAAGAGATATGGGGTACTTATCTTGATTTACACAATGTTACTTTTCTTAGTACCATCAATCTGTCATAATAAATGGGGGTAGATAAATTCAAATTTCAAAACAGGCAAAGTGAACAAATCTGATATCATTCAATTTATAAAAATTCAGACCGAGAATATATGGAGAAATATGTGCAAAGAGTGAAACATGAACTATAAAATGTACACATTAATTTTGCATCTTCTGCAGTCTGGAGCGACTTTCATTGGTTAAACATGGGCCATAAACTACATCAGCATAATAAAAATTCCAGCAAATATCCAGCAAGTTTTTGAAAGTATAAAGCCTCTTAAAACTTGGATAGACTTTGCGACACACATCTGAAACATGACTCTCAAATTTCAATTTTGATTCAATTGTCAACTTTATGAAGATTGATATTTAGCTTTAACGTCATTTTTCACGTAATGAAAAGGATTGGGCAAGAAATATAATTCACAATGTTAATCAATCGATAAGAGATAACAGACTTGTGTTGAATGCATTGAAGAGTCAGCATATGTTTGAGAGAGTCGGTGAACTTTTAGTAGATGGACAGGTAATCAAGTTTCATCCAGTCAGAATAGACCAGAGAAGGCATGTGGATATTGCTTTAAAGTAAGTGATTTGATCAAATCGATAGAGCCAGGAAAAAAATTGAACTAGGAATCTAAAAATGTCCTACATGCAAAATTATTAATGTCGGGTCAACAGGCAGATGTTGTACTGAGTCATTAAAAAAATATTAACTTTATTAGGATCGTAAAGAAGCCCTGTGAATATCCCACCTACGCAAATGGGACCATAGTAATTTGGGATGTTCCTACATGCTCTGAGGGCTTGATAAAAATAAGTTCTTTGTTCTGTACTAAGAGTTGTATTATAATATTTTCTCAAAGTTCAAAAATATTTTTTATAGCTGGCTAATCCAGATCTTTTATACCCAAGCCATGCTCTCTCCTTAAGGGCTCCATCCGAGCTAGGTTCGTTTTTCTTCTTTTTCTCAGGTTGTCCCTTATGCAAATAATAGGACCGTACTTATTGAAGAGGTCAGTTATATGAGTTTGAAAGTATAAAAGTTTTTATTTATATCAAATAATAAATAAAGCTGATACATTAGTATAATTTTGAATCAGGAGGCCTGAAGAACACTCCCAAAACATGTTAAACCATTTAATTTAACCTTTAAAACAAGATATTCACGAAGGCTACTACCATCAACTGGCACATGCATCATTGAGAACCCTGTACCTCTGCCAATGTACAGACAGATACAACCAGCCCTTGCAGCACGCTCCTTACGGGCAACAGAATAACCCGCGATATCGACCATAAAATCAGGGATATTCGAATTCAGCCAGGTCTCACTAACAGACAATGCAGCAAGAGGTACCAAAGACTGTCACATAAGCTCTTAAGTCACTAATCTTACTATAATAAAGTACAAACATTAATATGACACAGATTAAACAAGCCAGATGATCAGATTGCGCTTCACTGTAATCGATCTGCATGGTGAAATTTCCCTTATCATTGGCCATCGTTGAACCACCGGCAGCCAAAAGAACATTGGAACAACAAACTGGAATTAGTTATTGTTGTATAAACATTTTTTTTAGGTGAGGTACTCCAGTTGAGATGTGGTGAACCGGTTTCAGGGTCCAGTGGCATCCCCATCATTCCCGTCTTTTCAGTTTGGAGGTTGTAAAGTGATTCTACATATTTGGGTGAACAATCTGGCACCAATCCACCACCAGGAAACATCTGATTGGTAACTATGTCGCAATTTAAAAGTTTGTCCATTCTTCAAGGAGATTTCATCATCAATATTCTTATCCTCGTCCACAATAGGTTGTATTTTCTCAGACCAACTAACTTCGTAACACCAGTATGAGCCACCTTAAAGAGGTGACACATAAAAATCAGATATCCTAAGCTCCCTGTTCAGATCTAAAACACCAATTTGGTAGGAACACAAACTGTTAGAAGGTATTATTCTTATATTCTTCTAAAAAAAAATGCTTAATTTTTAATATGTTTTATGGTGGTCTTGTTTCTTGTTGCTGGAGGAAAAATGTGTAAGACCAAAAATTGTAGAGCTCAAAATTTGCAACAAATATTGTCGTAGGCCGAACTTACTGTTAGTTTGTTCCCAAAACATAGAGAGCGCTTATGTTTTAAAAAATCAGTTTTCACGCAATTGGACCTTAATTTACACCGAACAATTTTTCATACAACTTGTAATCTTGAAAAAATTTATTTGAAACATATATATTGTTTATAAGTTTTCTCAAACAGTACCTAAGTTACAAAACAATGGGCGAAAGTATTAAAAGTTATCGCAGTCTTTTTGGTGTAGTTTCAGAAATACTAACAAGAGGTATGTTTAGGAACAGTCCCAAAAGAAAATTTTATCTTAAAATAAACTTGTTTTCTGCTTTTCATGTTTCCAAAGTAGCATAATATACCACATATCTACATGTTGTATAGTACAGGTTCTTCTTCATAAGATATTTTTTCTTTTGGGTCTAATATATGTTTTTCATGTGCTATTAATTTTGACTTATTAATGGCAATTCTTTGTATAAATAAATTTGATCTTACTCGATAATTACTTCTGTTTTATTGCCACAGTTTGTACTTTTGCAGTTCTTACAAATTATGGAGCAATTAAGTTTGCCTTCCGGTGCCTCTAAGAGGAATTGCAATTTTTTCATATATTTGCATGATATTAGATGCAGCAGAGTAGAGTGGACATATTCTTTTATGGTCTTAAATGGTTCGTCCTGTAGGTGATTTGTTCCAAAATTATATATAGGTTTTTAATAGATTTTTCAAAGAAAAACTGGTTTTTTTTACATTTTGGCGCCTTATACATTTTTATTTTCTCCCCTGGCGAAGAGGAAACGATAAGTCAGTTCCATTGTTTTTGGAAGATGACAGCGATTCTGAAACTGGAGGGATATGGCACATCGATTTTACTAATTAGTTATATTCATCTTTATGTATTATTATTGTTTGTTTTTAATATATGACCTAGACAAAATGCATAAGTAATATTTAATGCAAAAAGACTCTTGTGTTCCAATGAATAATATAAGTACTTTTTTACATTTTTATTTACATTATATAAATATTAGGATGCCTTAAACTCGCCCAGACAAAGTACATATATATATATATATATATATATATATATATATATATATATATATATATATATATACATAAAATGCTTGAAGTTTTTATTTATTTATTACAATATGGATGTAATATGTAGTGATGTATTTTAATTTAATAAAAACTATTTATAATAAATAAAAAACGTTTATTTGCATACAAAAATGATAATAGCTATACTGAACGAGTTATGACAGTAAATATTAAACACATTTTATGTCATTTAAAACATTTTAGTTAAACTTGCATTTTGAGAAATCCATTTCTGGGTGCTGTTCCATAAATCTGAAAAAAAAAAATGTTAGTAGAAACCAATAGTGCAGTAAAGAAATCCTTTTTTTTTCATTTTTAAGAATATAAAAAAGATATTTTTTTCTATTTTTTCATATTATCCACAGATTTTAAGTAAGGTAAAACGCAATATTATAAAATTGTTGAGTGTATTTAAAGCAATAAACATAGTGTTTAAAGACAAGTTTATTCATATAAAAAGGCATCCATCATAAAAACATATTTTCTACAGGAGTAGACTACCACCATTCCACTTCTTCCAACACTATTTGTGGTATGAGAACTGTATGAGTTAACTTTTAAATCCCACAAATGTATTTTCTCCCCTCTTGTGTGATAGCTCATAGGTCGACATTATTTCATATTTTAAACGAAAAATATGAGGAGGAGGCCCCCTCATATACAAGGTCCGCCACTTAAAATTCTTTCGATTCCCTTTTTGATTTTTTTTTAAGCTACATATTTAAGTGCTACACCAACTTAGGGATAATCAAGTTCTTTAAAAAAGTCTACAAGTGGTTTTATGGACGGAAATATTTGAACTTACTTTTCTTGAATATTTTTTTACCTCACTCTGTAGATTAAATTTTATAAATTCATTTTAAAGAGACTCGAAAATGCTTGAATTTATTACAACAGTCATCCATTCGAAAAAGTAGCGCAGTATCCAAAATACCACTCTAACTTTTCTAGATACCCCGTAAAATCATGTATTGTAAATTAATCTAATTTTTTAACTTGCTAATTTCTCGGGAACTCACTTAAGAGAGTTTTTTTTTCAGAAATATTTACATATTTATTTTTTGTTTTCTCCCAAAACTCAGTATTATTTTATGTTAATCGGTTTGATTAGGTTAAGTGTTTTTTTTTCATTTCAATATTCGTTGCATACAACATAAAGGTATTAAAACCAGTGAGTTAAATAGAACAGAGGAAAACTGACCCACAAACTACAATACAGAGTGCTTTACTTTAATTATCTCGAATACATTTTAAACAGTAAGATCTTTCTCCAACAAGTATTAAAAAATATTTATTAGGGCGTTAATATGAATAAAATAAAATTTCTAAAAAAACCCATTTCTATTTGAAAAGTTATAATGTAATGTAGAGAGTGCTTCAAAAAATGACAGTGACATAACTATGAGGAAACAGACAATGATCAATTTATGAACATTAGTAGTGGTTTTAAAATGTGGAATTGGAAAATGTCCGTCCAACATTTTGCCGGCTGTAATTAATGTACAAGTAGTGTATTTTTTTAGTTGCTTCCTTGTGTCCTCGCGGAACTTAAAAATTTTACCTAACCCAAAAGTTTGTTTAGGTACCCATAGTTTTCAGGATTAAAAAAAACTAAACAAAGAAAACATACTTTTTAATTACGTCTTGTTTTTTCTGCTCCTCACTGGTGGGTAGGCCCATGTTTTTTTGTCTCTGATCGTACATCATTTTTTCTACAAGACCTCTTGACTCGTCGTCGAGATCACTTAATTTTGAGGGCTCAGGATTTATTTTCCTAGTACTTATTTCGGGATCTGAATTGACCAATTTGCTCCACCAATTCATTTTATTAACCTAGATTACAAAAACTTTTACTAAATATTCAAGTTGTTACATTTAATTTAAGTAATAAATATCTCTAAATAGCTCTTACACTTGAGCATCGTAAAGAGAAGCCAAGCGAAGTCTGTCGCCGGTTTAATTATGTATAACGTTTTGGAATAGAAGAAATTCCCTTCACTTCATTTTGCGCTGCTTCACCTAAACGGGCGAGCAGCTCTATATGATTCAAAACCAGTAGAGTCCGAAGATTATCTGCTCTAGATCTTTATATCCGATCCTTAAATAGGGCCAGAAAGAGGGGGCAGGGCGGGTTGAAACCCGTAGCGGTTTCGCGTTTTTACCTACTATATGGAAAAAATATTGCTAAAGACATTATTATTGTAACTCAAAAGACAAGACACGACTTTTTATTTCGTCAGTGTTTTTTTCTAAATTATTTTACACATGGTCTCGCAAAATCGCGCTGACTCTGTCCTTAAGGTAACGAAGAGTAATCAATACAAGCGGTTCACGGCCAGAGCTGAAATACAGGAACAATCGATGGACCCGAAAAGGAGACAAGTAGTCTTTCTATCTTCATGATAACTAAATTTTCATCAAGTACTTTGTTCTTTGTAGAATAAACCAAAAACGATTTGGTAGCAAAAAAAATAACATTTTGTTCCCATAAAACACTAAAATTGTTTATCCACAAACCATCCGTCAAATTCTCAGGGCTTGTAAGCATTTGTGTATTATCCTGTCGACTGTACATTACAGAAATAGTATATTGTGCAACAAGGACCGAAACACGCACATTTCAAACGAGTGTTCAAGTTTGGTGTGAATCAAGGGAACTTTGTATCTGTATCTGGGTCCAGTTGTTCAGTAATATAGCATCCAAGATATTTGAAATCAGCGATACTCTCGACATTTTGTCCGTTTATTCTCGAGAAAGCATCGGCATATGGCTGACGGCTGAATATCATAAATTTAGTTTTACTTAAAATAATGGGTTTAAATGTGAACACGTGATGGGAAATACTATCCGGTCGTGTTCACACAGTTTAACAATTCTTGAAGACCCTGAATAGTGTCACACAAAATGTCCATATTGTCAGCATATCGAATAGTATTTATCGGCCTGGTTTTCACTCCGGCGTCTTGGTCTCTTGCAAAGCATGTTTGAAAATTTTATCTGAGTAGATGTTGAAAATAGCGGGGACAGAATGCATCCCTGCCTGACGCATCCTTGAATGTAGCATTCATCGGTTAGTTTTCCATTAGCTCGAACCACTGCTTTCTGCTTTACAGTTTTTACAGGTTTTCTATAATTCATAAATCTCTGCTATCAATTCCAGTGGTTCCTAAATGTCTATAAATTTTTCGTGATGAATCCTATCAAAAGCTTTCTCATGGTCGATAAAGTACATCAAGTCTTTACACTGATCACAACACTTGGAGAAGGATCTTTAAAACAAAAAGTGCCTCCAGCTTTGTTTCTAAAGCCAGATTGGGTTTCATCTATGTGTCTCGCGTTCACTCCTTATTCTTTTATGTATAATGCAAAGAAAACCTTTAGTATGTGGCTCATCAGACTAATTAACCTGTATTCGCCACATCCTGCACGCGTTTTTCTTTATGACTAGTTGAACTGTTGGCTACAGTGTGGCACCACGATAGACTGTGAGAAATATTTCACACTCGGGGACGTCACATCGTGAGAAATGAGGCACTTCCAATGCATGATGCTATGCGGATTAAAGCATGTTCATAGGAGGTGCAGAAAAAATATTTAAAACCAGTTTTCTACTGTTTCAACTTTTCAAAAAAAAATGTACACCAATATATTTTATCAGATACAGAGATAGGCGATTATCCAAATTAATAACGGATTATTGATTCTTGCAAATAATCGATTATCGAATTTCGAATTGTTCAATTTTTTTAAGAAACTGATATCGATTATTTGATTATTTTGTATATGAACTAATTAATTTGTTTAATAAAATACATCAATTCGATAATTTTATCATATAAAAAGCCAATATTTAATTAATGTCTTAGTTGATTCTGTGATTTATCAAAAGATAGAAGTTTCGATTAAATGCTTTCAAAATAAAATAAGAAATTCCTAGGAAACCTTTATTTATTTTAAATAATCTAATACAGCAGTGTTAGTGTATTTGAGCGCAATATTTAAACCCGGTGTCACGATAATCAAAAGTAAAATTAAACGATAAAATAGAAAGGGTCAAAGGGTTCCTAATCGAGGAAATTCATCTGCTTGTTATAAATATTACTTGTACATGCAATACAACACCTGTGAAAAGTAAGTCGGCTAAATGAACCTGTCAAAACACTTCCTATAAATACCACACACTGCTATATTGTCAAGTTTTAACTAAAGTAATCAAAATCAAGAAGAAAACTGCAAGGAATTGTTACTTACTTACGGAATTAATCAAATCAATTTATAAAACAAGCATTTGTCATTAGTTAGATTGAGACCCTGCTAAATCAAAATATCCAAACAATCTAATGATTATTAATCGATTTTATTGCTCACTTCTATCAGATATGAATTATTTTTTTAATGATACCTTAAGTTGTAAGGACAATAAAAAACCAAGGTCGGACAAGAGCTCTACTGTTTTAAAATGCCGAGAAGAAATTACTTATGTGATAACATGTTGACATAAAAAGGTTTTATGTCAACATGTTATCACATAAGTAATACCTTAATATCTTTTTGTATATCTTATGATGTAGGTTAGTGTCGTCCTACATGAAAGTTAAATATCATAGACAGGGGCTCGTAACAGTGGCGTAGCCCCCGCGGTACGAGGGAGGCCCACGAGGTTAGGTGCCCGGCGATAATTGCAAATGAGCTCAAGGGGATTATGATAGTATGGATGATCTTTTTTTTAGTCATCATATATTTTCCGGCTATATTTTGGGGGCTACATTTATTGACAAGTAAAGGACCTGTTTTGTCATCAGTTATTTTTCTGTTTTGAAAGGGGGCCCTTTACCGAAAACCGCGGGGAGCCTAAAATTCGTAGCTCGCAACTGTGTTACAGCAATTTTGATTACAGCTTTTCATTCTACTTTATCGGTATATCATATCACCCATGTTTCCTACCGTTATAAACTTTCTTCAGTTTTTAATATAATTAAAAAACAAAATAATAATGAATTACTTATGACAAAATATCGGATAATATTTGATGCTTAAAAAACGTGTCTATTACACTTCGCAATTTTAAACTGCTTCTCGAATAGCAAGTTTTACAGACCTATAACAGTGATACAAAATAATTCATGATTTGCTAACTGATAAACTATCCGACTAATAGCAGGTCAAACGTAGTTTGTTGATTTGACAAGGTGTTGCTTCCTGGTGTATGCTTAGTGCTATTTCTTACTACACAAGGCGACTCGAGTTCTTTGGTAAGGGCAATACTTTTTCTAAATTTATTTTATAAATTACTTTGTTTTGTTCATAAAAACAGACTTGCTTTTAAAAAATAATTATTCGTACGGAAATTCGTTTTTTTTTCTGAAAATATTCTTTTTGATTTAACTGATACGAAATTTTTTTTTTAATTGTGAAGTCAGCTAGGTTTTTTTTATTTGTAGGGGAATAAATCACGAGCTCAATATTGGACAGGCTTTTTATTGATAATAGTTTTACATTTATGCCAATGTTTCGATAGTTTGGTTTCTCTCTTCCTCAGGGCTCAATTGATCATCAAACCAAGCTATCGAAACGTTCGAAAACATTTAAAACTATCACCAATAAAAAGCCTGTCCAATATTGATCTCGCGATTTATTCCCCTATGAATACAAAAACAAGCTGGACGTGACAAAATTTAAAAAAGTAATTATTCATCAATCAATCCAAAGAGAGTATTTTTAGAAAATTATTGATATTAACTAAATAATATCTGCGTTTAAATGTGTTAACAGTAAAAATATTCTCTTTTTTACCTTTTCTAAATTAAATAGAAGAACTTTTCCATCTTCTATCACCCAAGTAGATTCTTCAAGTTTGATTTCGTGGGGAAAATCGTCATCTATAATCGGAGATTGTCCTTTGAGGCCACAAGTAAGATGTTTCTTCGTTAGATTGACGATAAGATCTTTCTGTTTAGCTCTGAAGTTTATTTCAAGTGGAACTCTTAACTGAAAAAAAAAATCCATAAGTAGAGGTAATTATTTCAGACAGCTTACAAACTGAAAGCTCCTTTTTCCAAGAATGTAAAATGCTATTTGATCTATGGGTTCTCTAGCATCTCATAAAATTCGTACAACAGAAATGAAAATTACGTTTTCATTATTAAAAAGAGGAGAATAATGTATATCTTGATAGATGATATATCGGTTATCATTTTTGTTTCGACATGACGAAAAAGTAACAAATCTGACAACTACACGGGACAAATTAAAATTCACTATCACCGCTAAAAGTGGGTGAATGGAAAAAACATTTTTGACAAGGTTAAACCTTTGATCAGATATGCACTCTGCTGAAAGAAAAAAAACAAAAATTCGATATGATCATAAGAAGTGGAGTTAGATGACAAAAATTAAAGAATGATATTTGGAAAAAATACTTAGAACTTATCTATTTAAAGACTAACTGCAAAATTTTAAAAGAACATTCAAATAAATAAAAAATACCATATTTTCCGCCATTGCACATCTATAAAACAATATAATGTAAAATGTTACACAACATGTAAATTGCTTATCCAAAAGCAAACCTAAATAAAGTTTTGAGAAAGCTCAACACATTGAGCGAAACGTTGACTTAATATGAAAAATTGTGTTTTGCTATTAACCAAGAAAATAAGGTTTCCAAATATAAATATAAGGTTAAAGAAAAATCCCTGATTTATATATATATATATATATATATATATATATATATATATATATATATATATATATATATATATATATATATATATATATATTATATATATATATATATATATATATATATATATATATATATATATATATATATATATATATATATATATATATATATATATATATATATATATATATATATATATATATATATATATATATATATATATATATATATATATATATATATATATATATATATATATATATATATATATATATATATATATATATATATATATATATATATATATATATATATATATATATATATATATATATATATATATATATATATATATATATATATATATATATATATATATATATATATATATATATATATATATATGTATTGATATTTATATATATATATATATATATATATATATATATATATATGTGTTATTCATATATATATATATATATATTCACTATATATATATATATATATATAGAACAGTTATATATATATATATTATATATAAAATATACATTTATATATTTATATATATATATATATGCATATAGTATATATATATATATATATATATATATATATATAAACACATATACACACACACATACATATATATATATATATATATATATATATATATATATATATATATATATATATATATATATATATATATATATATATATGACGTTTTCTTTTACAGTTTTTTTAGTGCTGCTGCTAATATATGTTGAAACGGGTTGGTGAGATATCGTACATTATATATATATATATATATATATATGTATATATATATATCCTATATAGTTATATATATATATATTAATATATATATATATATATATATATTTATATATATATATATATATATATATATATATATATATATATAACAGCTCTATATATATATATATATATATATATATATATGCCAGAATATGTTATATATATATATATATCTTATATATATATATATATATATATATATATATATATATATATACTGCTATATATTTATATATATATTTTGTCATATATAAATATATATATATATCCTACCACAATGTGCTTAGGGTACTTGTTACTGATATTTCCTGGTAGTTGTTATAGTCTTTATTATCTCATTTCTCGTCAATAGATGATATGTACGCTACTGACCATTGTTCTGGGACTGGGTGGCCGTTAATGCATTAAATTGATAATGAGGGTCAAACTGTCATATAATTTATTTGTGCCGTTTTTTAACATTTCTGCATATATACACCCTGGACCACTAGCTTTACCATTTTTGAGGCTCTTAACAGTCTTTGCCTGCCCTCTTACTTCCTCGTTTGGTATCTGTTGGCAGTTACCATATGTAACAATGTCAATGAAATATTTTATTTCATACAACGATATATTATGATTGGTGATTGCTTAGTTACAAGGCTGGATTAAGGACTTATGGTGTCTGGGTCTAAGTATTCAGAGGCCCCTGGGCCGTACGAGGATTTGCAGAAGTAACCTATGCGGCTCTACGGCAATGGTTAATCCCCGCAAAACCTCGCACTAGTTCTGTGTTGAAGTCCCTAGCCCCACCCTTAATCATGGCCTGCTCAATTAGCGCCTGTTTTATTCTATTTTTCAATATCAATTCAATATATAGAATTTTTAGGTCATTTAAAGTTGCATGGTCATGTAAGAAATGAAGGGGTACACAGTGAATTTAAGTATATAGAGTGTCTGGTTATATTTTTAATGGGATCTACAAGTTTTAAATTTAAAGATATCAAAAAATATTGCTATCAGGCTTTGCTAAAAAAATAAACAAATGGAAATTGGAAAGTAAAAAATTTAGCATCGACTTTGATATTTTAAATGGAACACCCTGTATAAGATTATTTCAGTAAATGGGTATCTTCTTTCTGATTATAAAAGTACAAAATTTGATATCTTTATCTTTAAAGACAACCGAGAAATGTCTAACACATTGCCATAAGGGGCAAAGAATACACAACCTCTTATGACAGGGTTCTTGTCAATTTTCTCGGTTGCCTTTGAAGAAAAAGGTATCAAATCTGGTATTTTTATCAGCAAGAAGATGTCCATGTATTGAAATAATATTATACAGATTGTTCCATTTAAAATCCCAGTGAATGCTGATTTTTCTCCTTTTCAATTATGACTTTTTTGGCAAGCCTGACGGTTCAGAGAAACCCATAAAGTTTTTGTATACAATATTTTTCGATATCTCTAAAAGTTTAGCTTGCAGACCCTGTTAAAAATATAACCAGATACCTTGTACGCCCCAAAAACATACGTTTTAACACCTGTTTTCAAAACTTGTTATACAATGTACTATTTTTCTACGCGTCTTTATATGAGTGCAGTAACTAGTATATCCTACATGTTCATTTAAGATACAATTATTTGTTATTAATTATTAAACAAATTAATAACTTGCAATAATTGGAACAATACAGAAGATATATTATAAAAGTTATTTTAAGTATTATCAGATGACATAATTATTTTGAGTTATTATTCTATGAATAATTATAATTTATTAACGTAATAGTAAACACACTGATAAATTAATCAATTCACACAAAGCCTTAATAACCACGATATCGACAGGTTTATATCCAAAAAATTCATGTAGAAACTGTAGGTATGTCAATTTTGATTAATGAAAATTTCCAACTAATCCTGAACAAGATTTGTTGATTAATTATAGGGGAAACACCAGGATCTTAATTAGTTGAATATGATGTCAATTACTAAATTTATTGCATTGTCTGCTTGTATAACTAAAACAAAGAATAAAGAAAATTAACTGCTACAATTCTTATTAGCAGGTAGGTGTCCCTACCGATTTGCACACACATGCTTGTTTTGGGAAAAACGCTCATTTCCGGATACTAGGTATTCAAATCATTTGTATTTAAAATAGATTTAATATTTAATAAAATATATTTTTTATCCTTGATACTCCTGATTTAAACGAGAATTTCACAATGCATTTTGAAAAGTTTTTTATGTGGAAGAAAGCTATGAAAGTCTCTTAAAGACAATAAGTAGTCCTTTCTGTATAGTAAGTAGCATATCATAAATCTGTGAATAGTAAAAACTTTTGTAAAGTTTTGAAAACGAATCACTTCAAAATAACGTTACTTTATAAGGATATGTTTATGTTTTGTTTATTAGTTAATAATTTACTTATACGAACATTAGAACAGAACTACTAGACATATAAAATAAAAATAAATATAAATTATTTCGCTACCGGGACAAGACATAAAAATGGCGCCTCTAATGATAGTAAATTACCAATAAAATGTTTACACTAGGAAAAGTCAACATAGTGAGCTTCAACGAGAATATTTATTAGTAAAATTAGCGAAAAAAAACCTAATACTCATTATTGTTCAGAATCATTCAATTTCATACATTCAAAATCCTTTTAGATTTAAATCATATCTGATTTTCTCTTGAAAAAATCATTACCTTATGTTCAAATTTATTTCGAGTGGAAATACATTACCACAAATTTTTCACCCCGGCGCATAAACAACTCAGCAGGCGTAAGGTTAACCCCTACATGGAAAGGGGTTGGAGTAGACGAGTCGGTTGCGAGATGGTTTCCTAGATTAGCGCCCCTACCGGCCCTTCGCCAAAACAGGTTTATTTCCGCTGAGTATAAGCAAGTTTTAGCTGATTGTTCGCATGGGCTTCGTATGTCTGGATGCGGCGTATATGAGTTCGAATCCCCATTGACACGGATGACTTGTTTTAAATTTCCTTTTTAACCGGTAACTTCAAGGGAACACTTTTTACACTAATACATTTTAACAATACATTAGTTAATACGAGTACTCGGTAGTGGCCCTAATGTAGGAACCCTTCTAAGAAATCATGGTTCTTGGGATTAGACCGTGTCAAAATGGAATCACTTTCCAACGTTTCGCCTTCGATTGCACGAGGCATCTTCAGGGATCTTCACTTCACGAGACCGGAACACTGAATGAGCTCGGAGAGACCAAGGCCGGGTATTTATAGTCGAGCCGTGTTTACCGAAGCGTGACTCGGTGTAACAATCGGTTTCCACGTATGATGGGGACTGAAGCCCGTATCTCAATTAAAATTGTTAGGATGCTTATACATTTCACTAGATTCTCTAATTTAGCGTTTATAGAATCCCGAAACCGATGCAAGAACTTTGGTTTCTTTTACATTTATGACATCTCCAGTAGAATGTTGGTGTTCAGATACAGCAGATTGTACAATTTGTTTCTTGCTGATACATCGTTCATGTTCCTTAAGCCTAGTCGATATGGATCGTCCAGTTTCTCCAATATAGACATCACCACAGGAACAAGGAATTACATATACTCCTTCCGTTTGAAAAGGAATAATGTCCTTTGGCGATCGCAAACATTGTCCAATTTTCTTGTGTTTGTTGAAGATTGTACGTATGTTGGACCGGCGAAGTAATCTTGCAATCTTTTCTGTGGTTCCGTCTATAAATGGAAGAACTACGTTTCCTCTCGGTAATTCCTTATTAGTATCATTTAGTGGAGTAAGATTCTTATATTTTCTAATAGATCGTCTAATATCATTAGTGCAATATCCATTCCCTCTTAAAGCTTGAATCAGTTTGTCTGTTTCCGATTGTAAAGAATTTTGGTCACAAATAGCAAGGGCTCTGTAAACCAACGAATTAATAACTGATTGCGCTTTTGTGCTGGATGATGATGGGAATTTGCATTTAAGTACCTGTTCGTCAGCATTGGTTTTCTATATACAGAGTGTCCTAAAGAACCATCCCCTTTCCTTTGTACAAGAACATCTAGAAAGGGAATCGTACCTTCTGATTCAATTTTGAATCAGAAGGCACTTTTGAAAATCGAACTTTTTGAATTAATTTAAAATTTTGGTTTATTCAAGTGATGAAAGGATAATAATCAAATTATTTTATTAAAACAACTCATGTGTTAACACAGCTTACACAGCCACAGTCACTGAAGTGTTAATTATTAACTTTATATAAGAATGTAAAGTCAATCGACATCGTATGTATTAGAGTTAGTGGACACATTTGCAGAATGAAGCAACTGAAACAGTTTTGAGTCATATTAACGCTGATCAAACATTGAATAAATAGCATTCACAGAATATTAAACTCTCATAAGTTTATAACTTAGCCACATTTAATCGCTTGTGTCTCCATTTAATAGTAATATTAGAGCTCGGATAATAATATTCGGCTCAGGGTTGCCAGTAGCGTGGTCTAGTTCTTCTTGTTTACTTGTATTAAATGTGATTTGCGTCTATTTTTGCTATCCGTTTAGAGGTCTTTTATTTTCACTTTTTAATTTTCCATTTAAAATTGCAGGAGTCAACCTTATCCCCGCTTGGATATTGATATGGCAGGGTGGACAATGTGGTAAATATCTTGTCGAAAATAAAATTGACAGTAGATAGGGCGCGATAGGTGATAATAAATATATGGGATGAAACTAACGGTTCCGAATTTGCTAGAGAGATTATAAATATATAATCCAGCAAGAAGACGTCAAAACTTATCTGAAGATATCGAGGACAATGATGCAACCTGACACTTGACACAAGATGAAGAAATATCAGGCTTGCTTAAAATATTTCATTCTAGGCGGCACTTACTTTTCAGCAATAGGCCTAGTGATTATTTATTAGCATACATTCTCATTTTTTATCTCGCCCACTTTGACTTGACTACCACCATATGGAAATTAAAGCTCTACAAAGGATAATCGGTCAGGTTATATAAATATGACGTGGAAAAACAACATATTGGATATTTCGTTTAAAAAATGTTATTAAATCGCAATTTTGTGTTGCATATTTTCATTTCGTTAAATAATTGCATGTTTTTCTCTATGACAGAAGATACTATATTACGTACCGTCTTTCCATGGAGATAATAATGAGGATGTTTCTTGCCACCAAGTTAAATAGTTGTAAATCAGCGTATAAAAGAAGCTGCAGTGTTAATTCCAGGTTCTGGAATTAAAGGAACAATTCAAGTTGAAAGTCCCTGGTCCAATTGTGCTATGAATAAATACAGTGGAAATGCTAGCTGCCTTTTCACTGTACGTATGTGCTAGTGTTCTTCTAACAGAGATGGCTTAAGGAGGTATAATAGATATTATTTCGGCACAGATATTTTTAGAGAATCTGGAGCAATTTACTTGCATAACCGTGATAAACGTTAAAGTTTAAGTTATGTTTTTGTTTTTTTTTAAATTTATTATAAACAAAGAGATTAAGATTTTTTATTTATGTAGGTACCTTTTGTAATTTGAGACTAGGTACAATTAAACTTTTGCTCGGTACCTACAGTGGCACTTTTAGAAGAGGACAAAATGGGCAAGTGCCCCCCCCCCCCTCAGCAGCTAATGAACCCAAGCAAAATATAAGACATTACCACAATTTTATTCGGCTGACAAGAAGTAAGAAACTAGTCGTCTCTCATTTTCATGGGTGTTGGTTATGTTGTGCGTGTTAACAAAAAGCAAGGACCTTTTTTTAGTCGACAGATGCTTGCCACCCTCCCAGGAAGACATTGTTTAACCAAATCCCGCCAAACGTCGATCAGGACTTGGCAACCCTAGTAATAATGCGTACTATCGGATTCTAAGATTATTTTGTGCCATTAATGTGCTTAAGTCCTTATTGCTGAACAAAAAAAACAATTTGTCACTTCTAGCTTCTGAACTATTTTAATATGTCAGTAATTTGTTTTAAAAATTTTAAATACTTGTAATAGTTTTTACTATCTTTTATCTGTATATTTTGTTAAATTCTTAGTTGATTGATTCTTAAATCGACCAAAATACTAACAAAAACTATCATAATTGTATATCACTGCTATCCACCCCAGAAACGCACTTTTATTACATTTGCATTTTTGCGCTGCTGCAGCATGGAATCTTGAAATTTTTCTTTCTCTTACGTAATTACCACAACATTGATGCGGTCTCGGTCTGATTGTTCTGCAAGTAAGGTCGTCGAGACCCACTGTTTTGCTTTATCTAGCTACGCGCGGCTCTAGGACATTGCCTTATGAGTATACGCAAGCCTACTATTTACATGTCAGTTTAAGACATTAAAATTATTTAGTATTCGTACAATATGGAAAACAAGAGGAAATCTTTAAAGAATACCGCTGAACATCATCAAAATAATTGTCGCTTATAATTAAACATTTGTTTACAATCATATTTCCGTTGTTACATATGAAACTGACAAATAACCCTGCTAACTTGGCTAGAAAGTGCATTATATCTATCACTCGCATGTTGAAAATAATTTTATACTACTTTTTCTATTTTGTGCACTTGTAAAAAAAATATTGACTGTTGAACATTTTCAAGTTGGTAACAATGAATGACCAAAAAGACGAACGAGATAATTACAAAAGCTCCACTTGTGTTTTTCAATTTAAAATTCGAGGTGGTCATGATTCAGCATTGCCAACTTCGTAGACAAAAAAAAAGTGACGAAAAGAGGGCCATTGCGACACTATTTTGCGTACCTATCGAAAATAGACAGTTTCTACAGACTCAGTAAGTAGCTCATTACACACGGCCACAGTAAACAAAACGCACATTTGAAGGTATTTCCATATTACGTGAGTAGGGCGCGCGATCGCCGGTCAACAACTGTAGTCATAGCAATTGTCAAATACAAAATACAACAAACTTTTTTGACTCGATAATAAGAAATTTAAATTAATTGTCAGTTTCATTAATCAAAAAAGTATATCTACATATTTAGTAAAAATGTCAATCAAGTGACAGTGGTCGTAGGTAAAGTGTAGTGCGTAATGCGTGTTGTAAAGCAGTTTCGCATATAATATGCGTTTTACAACACTTATTACCTAATACACTATTTCAACACGACAGCATTTGCAAGATGGCGAGTCAACAGAAAGTTAATAAGCAAAGCATACTTTTAAATAACTTTATTTACAATTAATCAAATTAATTACTTAGTTAACTTAATTTGATTATCCAAAGATAAGTACTCAGGAGTAAATAAAACTAAAAGTCCTTCTGAGGATTCGTTGTAATCGTAGGAAAAATAGTGTACATTACTCGTGTGAAAGTGATCGTTTTTACACTTATTATGTAATATACTATTTCATTAGCATTAGCAGCTTATAGTGTCGAACTGGAAAGTTTTTGTTTAGTGAGACTTTTACTGGGATGGGGGGAGAGAGGAGAGATGAGATTTTATGCCGCCGTTCACCTGACTAAACAGACGTGTCTACATACCTTTAGCAGTAATCAAGTGAACTCTCTTCGATAGAGTTGTAAAAGTAATTTTTTTTCTATATACTTGACTAAATAAACAGTTGAACGGTCTATTTACTCAAGTACTACATTATTACTATTACAGGTTATTTCTACTATGCAAGTTACTAAATTAAGCTACTTGGTTCACTTACTTGTGGTAGGTACTCTACACGTATACGCCTTAAGACAAAATTTAACAACATGAAATAGAGAAATCTTGAACTGGAAAATAAAATTTAAGAATTTTTATAGTATCACCTATTAGATATCTCCGCTATTAAATATAGGTAGTATTAAAAAATACAAATCCTAAATTAACCAGAAATAAAAATCCGCTACTTTTTTTAAACATTACATTAGGATTCACGTTTATTTCATTCTGACCCAGGTTTATTAAATCCAGAATTTCTGTTCTAATACTAGTTAGCGCCTAACAAATCTTTCTCAAAGACATATGTTTGGCAAAAGGATATAGAGAGACTGGATAAAGTAAAACCTTCACTATGAAGATATTTCAATGCTAGGGAGAAGTGTTCAAATAGTCATACTGACAAACAAATGTAAGAGTCCCAAAAATATTTTTATTTAAACAAATATTTTGAAACACATATTTGGGCGCTCAGAAATAAAATACTTAACAAAAATTGAATAGTTTCTTGTCGGAAACTGGGTATTTTTTTTTAGGTATTTAGCCCTATTGCCCAAAAAGTTGTTTGTACAATTTAAATTGTTTAAACAATTCTGATTGGCGGAGGCCTAAAATAATGCTGCGCTCGGTAAGATTTTTCTCACTGTCTCATCTGTCTAGTACAATACGCCAGCTAAAATACTAGGTACTAGTTACAATAGTAAGAATATCACTAAGGGCTGGTATTTTCATCTCAGTATAATTTTACTCGGTGGATATTTTCCATGGTTACAATTGTCCCAACAATGGTTTCCACGGTAAATATTCGAAGAATAAAGTGGTTTGGGGCTGAAAATACTGGCCCTAGGGGTAATTATTAAAACATGTTTACATTTATATAACCCCCTCTCTCCTTTAAAAAATTTACGACCCTCAGATTGACGACAATCCAAATTTTGAACATCACATGATATTTAACATGAATTCCAATCTAAATATAGTAAGACCTTTGTAAAACCATGAACTGCATCAATGTTAATGTTAGGTTAATCAAATATACGGTTTCATTACGTTGCTGTATCCCTTTGCTGAATACTAATAAAAACGAAATAAGTATTGAACTGACACCAAGGAAAATAAACAGCCGAAGGAGATTTTCTTTATAAATGGGCTATCAATATTAGTTTCTTTTTGAGTATAAGGACAAGAAGAATGGTTAGTTAAAATTATTAGGAAATTTGGACACTATTTTTTTATCAGTTCCTTTGGCCTTACCGTTGCGGTCGGATTATTCTTAAACTTAATTTGTTTTCAAGTGACTGGCGTGTATACTTATTTTGATACTACACCAGTGGGATATTTCATACGATGCAATCTGCTAAGGTAAGTGAATTAAACTTCCAATTATTTATTTCATATCAGGCTTTTTAAATTCTGCATACAAATGACTGAGATTGAGTGGGTGTATTTCCATTTCCCCTCAAACACCTATTGTCCTGGCGAAAGTGTCTAGTGTGTCTGTGTAGAATAGATAATCGTGACCCGTTTCTGTTATAACTCTATGAGTAACTTTTATTCCGGTTATGTAGATAAAACTTTGCTAGTTTTGTTTTTAATAGATGATCAAGTGCTAAAGAAACTAAACTGAAAACTTACACTAACTTTGTTAACGGATTATTCATGTAACGATTTTTTTATTTTTATAATATATAGTCCCGTAATTCCCAATTATAAGATTTTCCAGGATATCCATCTGATGCAAGTACCTATCGTTCTTTTTCGTGTACATGCCTGTCTTCTCTACCATGTTGGTTCCAGCCTGGTTTTAGGTGTATTTGATCCAAGGTGGTGAGTGGTTAGCACTGTAACGGTATCTTCTTGAAGTGTACAGGCTGAAATTATGGAGAGTTTAAGCAGCTTCACGGTTTCAATTACCAATACCATTCTGTTATGACGGTAATACTGGTTTTCTTGTAATTTCTTAATTTTTGTAAATTGTATCAGGACGACCTAGAACATTAAGACATTCTTTATACACTTGTCACTAAAGGAAAACGGCAATATGTATATATATATATATATATATATATATATATATATATATATATATATATATATATATATATATATGTATATATTGTAGCGTATCATACCCCTTGTTTTTTTTTACGCTCAGCTAACGGCAGCTTTTCATCTGGAGAGCACTTTGGGTTCGGGGGTAAATGAAAAATAATTTTATTAAATTAACTTTGATGTTAGATATTAGAATTTAATTATTAAATTTTGGTGTGTTCTTTAAAATCAAAAGTAAATCTTAAAAAAAATACATTACATAATCCAAGTAGACTACTAAAAGGGCGCCACGCTGTTTTTTTTATATATTTAACAAAGGAAAATTGCGAAACCAAAATAAATAAACTTTAGCCTAAGCTAGTTCCTATAGCAAAAAAAACTGAAATAAAAATTAGGTGAGTGTAAGCAGGATAAATGAAAATATGAGGTAAATTTTCTATACTTACGACACCATATATAGCGAATGTACAATTTAAATAAGATAATTCAAAAAAGGTAAAAAAAAAGGAATTTAATATGCCAATATTTTCATAAAGAAAATTAAATAAGCCCCATAGTCGACTATAGTTCACATAACTCATTAATAATTTTAACACCTTTAATTATTGTTACATAAATGAAAGTTAGAAAGAAATATTTAATTAACTGGTTCACTTTTAAATAGCATAAATCGTTTAAACTGTAAATCAAATGTAAAAACGTATAATATTAAATAACGCTTGTAGTAAAAAAAATGAATAAAAATGGATAATTAATAAAAAAAATATTATCTGGCCTTTATAAATCCTTCCAGGGATGTCAGGATTTCAAAGGCTGCATCAAAACATCAAAAGAGGATCACTTCAAAATCACAGGAACAGTTACAGTGTCTGGAACTAACAGCATTCGAACAGAACTGGATCAAATAAAGAAGTCTAGGCGGGACAACAGATTACGTTTCTTTTAAGACCATAATTCTGAACTCATGGTACGGTACGGTATGCCAAAACTTAGGAGTCGACTCCCATGTGGATTCTAAAAGGATAGGGAAAACCATGGATGAGTACTCCAAAAAAAAAACGAAAACTGGGAAATACATAACATTTTTCAAAACGAAGAAAAAGGTATGTGAAATTGTTCTAAGTGGCTTACCTTAACTAAATCCCAAAGTTACTATACAAAAAAAACTCCAAAACGTTTGATTCCGGCATGGCCAAAGATTGCTGAATAAAAATCCAGGTTTTCTCCAAAACACAAACTTTACTTTGGCTCTCAGATAAAGCAGATAGTTAATCCATGCGAAGAAACAAAAATGCAAATCCCCACTACTGGGTATATTCGGGATGATTTTCGATTTTTCTTCGGATCAACACATGGAGGTGTTGTAAGTACCTCGACTACCAACCGGAATGACGATACCAAGGGATGAAGACCGTTGGCCAACCAAGAAGGTCGAGCACGGAAATAGTCAGTAAAGTGACTCGTGAAAGGAAGCGGCAAATTCAAATTCACCATGAAACTTAAGAAAAATCATTAAAATTAAATATTACGTTATAAATCCCACTTATACACAACCCAAATTACTTCTAATATATATCGGCGTGAATTAAACTGTTCCCCAATGAAACAATTTAGCTCATGAAAAATGTAATGCTACAATATATATATATATATATATATATATATATATATATATATATATATATATATATATATATATATATATATATATATATATATATATATATATATATATATATATAAAGATGCGTTTTAACAACTATTGGTCTGTCCCAAAAAAATCCTTCCGTTGTTCTTGTTTTACATCAATCCTGTGAACTATGTTAGTGTGCCGTATTACCTTTCGGTATTTTCATTTTATTCTTCAGTGGATATATTTAGTTAATTCACATAAAAAGTTATAAACTGTTTCACATATTTTGCAACATTACGTAAAACATGTTTTCCAGACTCTATTAATTAAAACCTTGCAATAACATGACTCGAGTACGGTATTTCTCTCAAGTTGTTCCTCCAACTGATGCATTTCTGGTATTAATAAATTTTAAAATACGCCTCGTCTTAATTTTCCAAAACAAAAGAACCTTGCATAATTGAAATGAAAAAATCGCATTGCTGGGAAGGGATATAAAATATCGCGACCACGATGTCCATAAATTTTCGTTTTTTCATGCATACATACGAGAACTGCATACAAAAATCACTTTGTTTAACGTCACCGCCGATGCATTTTTGTGATCTGGCTTTAATAGATGGAGAGATTGAGGGTCATAAATTATGGTCGGTAGGTAGCTCGTAAGAATCTTGTTTGTTATGATACAACTTCTTTATACAGCAAAATTCACTTTTATGGTTAAAACCTTTATTTCATGAATGAAATGTTTTAATAATAAGAACATAGCCATTAAAAAAAAATAGGCGAGCCAGGAAAAATTGATAATTTGCTTAGGTATATTTTAAATGATCAGTGCATTTAATGTTTAAAAATGAAATATTCACCAAATTGCATTTAAATACATGGATACCACAAGGAAATGAACAAAAAATAGTACATTATTATTTTAGTTAAAAACTGCGTAAAACTGGAATATATACAGTGACACGAAGGATGGGGATGGGGATTTGGAGAATTTCTTATTGATATTTCAGAGAATTTCCTCCTTGAATAAAGTTTCTGCATAAAGAAAAACCAC
Source organism: Kuschelorhynchus macadamiae (assembly GCA_030620095.1). Taxonomy (NCBI): domain Eukaryota; kingdom Metazoa; phylum Arthropoda; class Insecta; order Coleoptera; family Curculionidae; genus Kuschelorhynchus; species Kuschelorhynchus macadamiae. The sequence continues at coordinate 335,656 of JAUTXW010005180.1, read as the reverse complement.
TTCCGATGTTCTCAAACTTCAGAAAATATTTTAGTTGACAAAACGAAAAATTTTTTAAATTAAACTTTAAGTCAGTCAAATATTTTACTTTCTTTGACAAAGCAATTACCGAGTTTACGATAACCCAATTCGAATGTTACTAATTTCTGTAAAAAATTATCAGTTACAATAGTCATTGTAATTTTGGTTATATCTAAAAGTTTAATATCGGTTATATCTAAAGAAAATTTGTAAAATAGCTAGTTTGCTATAACTAAGTGAAGTAGACGAAAAAACAGACATAGGAATCGTATATCCGGGAACCCTAATGATTTAAATTAACGACCCATGAAAAATCTGGTAATTTGCAGTGTCAAGTTTGTCTAGGGATTAGCTGTTATTTTAGATTGGGCAATAATTTAACACGTATTCACCTGTTATTAATGATGCATGGCTGAACGATACAAGAGTTTTTTTAAGCGTTGTATAACGACCATTACTAGGGAACAAGTTTGTAATGTTTCACCGAAATATAATGTATTAAGTATATATTTATGTGTACAATGTGTTTGTAATTTTAAAATAATATTAATATTTAAATAGTAATTGAAATAAAAACAACACTGTTAAAAACTGGATTAAAATTACATAATTTTAATTGTAAAAACAAATAAATGCTTTTTAACTTAGTTAAAATTTTACTTTAAATTACTTAATTGTTATCAATGATTTACTATTAAAATGTGTTTTTACCTACTATACATGTAAAACAAACATTTTAATAACGTAAGTACTTTGCGAATTTACCAAACATCCGTGAAAATTCATTATGCATCCAAACTTTACTAAAAGGTTGGTGTTGACATGTCCGTCTTAGGGGCCCGGGCGGGCGGACAATCGCCCGGCGCGGCCCTTTTTCTGTGGCGGCATTTTTTAATGTAAAAGGCTTTCCGGATTGGAAACATGTTTCAGAAACACTAAATTCTCACGCATTTAGCAAAATATATGTCATTAATTGTAATAAGTGGGAAATTAGAAAAATATTTTGAAAATAATAGTATCCATTATACTCTTCCTGGCAAGCGAAAATCTTGCTTATAGTTATACGTTAAAAATAATGGAAATTTCTGGAAAACAGTGTTGAGCTTCTTGCTCAATTTGATCTCATCATGAAAGAACATCTTAATAAAATTCAAAAAATTTCATATTTGAAAAGAAAAACTCATTATTTAGGACATAATATTCAAAATGAATTAATAAGTCACACTATAAGCAATATTAAAAAAAAATTGTTATATTCAGAACTCAAAATATGTTTCCATTATATTGGACTGCACTACAGATAAAAACAAATAGAGCAGCTTACAATCATATTGCGTTATGTAAATGCTAATCCGTTTGCAGTTAAAGTTTCATAGAATATTTACCTGAAAATGATACAATTGGTCGGGGTCTTAGAGGGGTGGTGCTGTCAAAAATTAATGGGTTGGGGCATTAAAAACATTCTCGAACAAGGTTATGGCAACGGAGGGAGTTAATATGCGGGAAAAAATGTTGCTGTTCAAAAGAGAATACTTTAAATAGCAGAGCAATGTTCGTACCGTGCGCAGCACATTCCTTAAATCTAGTTATTAATGACGGTGTCAATATTTCATATTTGAAAGTCTCAATTTTGTTTCTCTTGTATAAACTATTTATGTTTTTTTTTTCGTTTCCACAAACAGATGAGCTTCACACAAAACAAAAATTAAATTCTTAACTCTAAAACCTTTTAGTGATACTCACTCGGAAAGCCGTGTAGAATCTCTTAAAGCTTTAAAATATCACATTGAAGATATCTATGACGCTTTAGTAGATATTTCTGAAGATTTGACTTGCGATGTAACTGCTAGGAATGAGGCTCATAGCTTAGCAAAAAAAATTATTAAAAGGTTTGATTTTTTGATGTGCATTGTTTTTTGGTATGAGGGTTTCAATAAGATCAACTTGGTTAGCAAGCTTTTGCAGAGTCCCAATTTAAATATCGTTCAGTCTACTAGATCCTTAGAATTACTTGGCAGTCACTTTCGGGGTTGCAGAAACGATAAATACTTCCAAGAAGTATTAGACGATGGCGTTGAGTTAGCCCAGGAACTAGAAATCGAAGCAAAATTTTGTCTAGAAGCTAGAGCCCGTTCAAGAAAAAAGACCCGACAATTTTTGTATGAATCTCAGGATGAGCCAATAAAGGATCCATGTCAAAAATTTAGAGTTGAGATTTTCTTTGACGTTGTCGATAAAATTATTAACTCAATTGACGAGGGATTTGAATTATTGAAAGTTCATTCTAATTACTTTTCATTTTTATACACTATTCCTGAGCTTCTCAAAATCAGTAAAGAAGATCTTATGAAACAATGTCTTGATTTGGAGCTATACTTAACTGATGGTGAGAGCAAAGATTTTAATAGTCTTGAACTGCGAGATGAACCGACTTCTGTCGGTGTCTTGATTCAACGAGAAAATAAAAAGATAATCCACAAAAAAAATTTGGAATCTATTTATTCAAACAAACTGATTGGAAATCGCCAAATACTGTAACATCACTAAGAATTTACTTTACCAGTTGCGGTAAATTTCGGAGAGCGAAGCTTTTCCAATTTAAAAATTATTTGCACTCCAGTATGTATCAAGAACGCTTTACTGACTTAGCACTCATTTCAATCGAAAATGAAGTTTTAACTAATTTAAATTATGATGAGCTAATTTGCTCCTTTGCAGAAAAGAAAGCTCGAATTTTTTTAATTATGTTATTTTACGTTTATTATAAAAGTATTCTATGGCTAAACACATTCTGTTATGTTCACCCAAATGTGTATTTAAATTTTCGTATATAATTAAATGTTTCCAAAAAATTGCATTTTTTTTCATGAAGGCGGTATATATTTTTCGAACAGAAGGTTTGTCCAGGGCGGCCAAAACCCTAGGGACGGCTCTGGGTGTTGTACTATTTCATGAATTGTCGTAATCGTACCCGAGTATGTATCAAGAATGCTCTACTGACTTAGCACTCATTTCAATCGAAAATGAAGTTTTAACTAATTTAAATTATGATGAGCTAATTTGCTCCTTTGCAGAAAAGAAAGCTCGAATTTTTTTAATTATGTTATTTTACGTTTATTATAAAAGTATTCTATGGCTAAACACATTCTATTATGTTCACCCAAATGTGTATTTAAATTTTCGTATATAATTAAATGTTTCCAAAAAATTGCATTTTTTTTTCATGAAGGCGGTATATATTTTTCGAAGAGAAGGTTTGTCCAGGTCGGCCAAAACCCTAGGGACGGCTCTGGGTGTTGTACTATTTCATGAATTGTCGTAATCGTACCCGACGTGGCATGTACCGCTGGCCAAAAACAAGAGAAAAATAAAAGAAAACATTTTTGACATCTAACCTCACATTTATACTTTTATTATCCTTATCCATTCCGTGGATATGTTTAGGATTAAAGTGTTTCAGTGTGCGTTTTAGTGTAAAAAACAATATACCCTAAAAACTAGATGTCTTAACAAAATAAATCGTTTGGTGATTGCAATTTTTGAGTTCAAGTGCAGGTGGTGGATGGTTTAATATACATTTACTAATATATGGGGTAACTAAACTAGTAGTGTTGGATACATACAAAAGAAAAAATCGGTAAATTTCCTTTACTGGGAACTTCCCTCGTTATGAATCTTTCCTTTTATTAGGAATAGTGAAGTGTGACCCAATTTAATACACAACATAACCATTTAGTAACACATATATACTGTCTTTTAAAACATTTTTACTCGTCGCCATTTTGTTACGTCATATTGGATTCCTACCAATATTTTACCAGTTTCTACCTATGCCACACTTGATTTTTGGGCATAATTTAAAATAAATTCAATATGTAGTTTTTACATTGACACACACCGTCATTTTGAATTCGTACCAGTTTATTCCTATATCACATTTAAATTTTTTGCAAAATTTAAAATCAATTGAATAGGATTTTTTACGTTGACTAAAAAAAATTATTTGGTCGCCGTTTTGTTCGGCTATCTTGAATTCGTACCACAACTTTACCAGTTTATCTTTTGAAATTACATACATTGTAATCTAATATGTAGTGTTTTCAGGCTGATTTTTTAAATATTTCTTCGATCACCATTTTGTTATCTTATATTCATACCAAAATGTTACCAGTTAATTCCTATACTACACTTGATTTTTGTGCAAAATTTGAGGTAAATTGGATAATTAGTGTTTCCAGTAATAATTTTTTTAAAGTTTCACTAGGCCGCCATCGTATTCTCGCATACTGGATTTTTACCAAAATATTACCAGGTCATCGCCATATGACCCTTAACTTTTTATCAAAATTTCAAGTTACTCAGATAAGTAGTTTTGAAGCTATGCCGTGAACTGACAGACAGATAGACAAACCGACGGAATTGATATAACATATTTTTTAGAATCTAGAGACTCTAAAACGGAAAGATATTGTAAAATCTGAGAGGGCGATATTTTCATGATTGCAAATATTTTATTTAGCCGCCATTTTGTTTTGCCATCTTGAATTAGTACCACAGTTTTACTATTTCATTTGTAAACCAGAATTATGTATAGGAGACAATTTGAAATTAGGCCCTTAAGCATAGTGTATCTAAAGTAAATTGAGGCAACATAAAAACTAAAAATCCGTCAACAGTCGGCGATTTCTTTCTGAAGCATGGGAGGCGTGATAAAAATTTAAACTTACTTTTGTAAACCGATTAACTGAATAAAAATAAGTTTATTTGATATACGTGGTGTAGTAAATTGAGCGTACCCCAAATTTTCCGCTGTCTCAATTTACTTTAGATTCACTTTAATTTTCCAGGCTGAATTTTTAAATATGTTCCTAAGCCACCATTTTGTTCCGCCATCTTGGATCCATACCAACATTTTACCATTGGATTCCTACATAATACTTGATAAATTGGATAAGCAGTTTTTTAGTAATAATTTTTTTAACATTTCACTGAGCCGCCATTTTGTTATATGACCCTTAATTTCAATCCAAAATTTAAATTCAATCGCGTAAGTTGTTTTTAAGCGATGCCGTGAACTGACACATAGACAAACCGACAAACGGTCAATAAAACATTTTTTGGCATCTAGAGACTCTAAAACATGAAGAACTTCAGATGGCGATTTTTTCACGATTACAAATATTTTATTTAGCCGCCATTTTGTTCAGCCGTATTGAATTAGTACCACCGGTTTACTAGTTCATTTGTATACCACAATTATTTATGGCACACAATTTGAAATCAGGCCCTTAAGTAGTTTTCTAGGCTGAATTTTTAAATATGTTACTAAGCCGCCATTCTGTTCCGCCATCTTGTATTCGTACGAAAACTTGACTAGTGGATTTCTACAAAATACTTGATTTTTTGCAAAATTTGAGATTAATTTGGTAAGCAGTTTTTTCGCCTTTACCCACAACTAATCTCAAACAGAATTTCACTACGTATATATCTATAACACAGTCTATACTATGTATATAATTATTTGGTAATAATAACTGTATAAACAGTAATTTATTTCTTTTGTTTTTAGGTTTTAATGTATTTATTTTTTATTTATTTATTCTCATAACTTTATATCGTTTATAAAAAATAAATTTATTATTTTCCTCCATAAAAGGTTTTATTCCAGGAAACGTAATTTTACCGAATATTTAAATGTTTTATAAGGTCGCCATTTTCTATTGCCATACAAGTTTTGCACTAAAATTTTACCAGACTATCCCTGTTTCACACTTGATCTTTGTGCAAAATTTCAAAAAGTCAATTGAACAAGTAGTTTTATAGTGGTACTGAATTTTTTATTATTTCCTTATGTCGCCATTTTGTTTCGCCATAATGACTTTACACAAAAACTTTACCAGTTCATCCCTATACCTCACTTTATTTTTGTGCAAATTTCCAAGTAAATCCTATAAGTAGTTTCTTAATAATGATTTTTTTACATTTTGTGAGGCCCCCATATTCTTTCGCCAAACTGGATTTTTACCCAAAAAAGAAACCTTTTCATTCTCTTAAAACCCCTGAATGTTGACCTAAATTTGAACTCAATCGGATAAATAAATAAATAAATAAATAAATAAATGCTTTATTGTCAAAAAAAATTTTACAATTTTGTGGACAAAGCTGTTGTAAAAAAAAATAGTTTACAAAATCAAAATTAGAAACAAAACAAAACAAAAACACATCATAAATTCATTCTCTTAGACCCCTGAATGTTAAAAAAATAAAAAAGCAAAGTAAAAAATAAAAAATAAAAAATAAAAAAGTACCAATAAAAAAATTTGAACTCAATCGGATAAATAGTTTTTGAATTATGCCGCATAAAGGCAAACAGATAGACGAAAAGACAAAATGACAGACTTAAGGAAATGGGAAAACATATTTATCGGGGTCCAAGGACCCTAAAACGCAAAAACCTGCAACATTTTCGTAGGGCGATTTTTTCAGATTATAGTGCTTCCCTCTTGCGAGGGAAGTAAAAAGATTTAATTCGGAACCTAACGCACTAATAACGAACACTTACACGGTTACCTGTCCTGTTCATTCTGCTTGAATTTAATTTGGAATTTTGACTACAAATAATGAGATCGGTAAATTTCCTCAATCTGAAATTTTCCCCCTTCTGAATCTTTTTTTTTTTCCATTAAGAACAGTGAAGTGTAAACCTCTTTAGTTCCGCACATAGTCATTTAACACATATATACTGCCTTTTCAAACATTTTTACTGGGCGCCATTTTGCTCCACCATATTAGGTTCGTTCCACTATTTTACCAGTTCCAACTTATGCTACACTTGATTTTTTACACTGATTTTTTTAAGACAGCCATTTTGTTCCGTCATCTTGAATTCATATCAGTTTACTCCTATATCAAATTATTTTTCGTGCAAAATTCGATGTCAATAGAATAAGATTTTTTTACATTGATTTTTAAACATTTTATCTGACCGTAATTTTGTTCCGCCGTTTGGAATTTGTAAAATTTGAAATTAATCTAATAAATAATTTTTCGGATTGATTTTTTAAATTTTTTATTAAGTCGCCATCTTGATTTCGTATTAAAATGTTACCAGTTCATTTCTATGTAACATTTGAATTTTGTGCAAAATTTAAGATAAATTGAATAGGTACATGATTAGTTTTTTAGTAATAATTCTTTTAACATTTCACTAGACCCCCATTTTGTTCCGCCATATTGAATTTTTACCAAAATGTTGCCAAGTCATCTCCATATGCTCTATAATGATTGATCAAAATTAGAGGTCAATCGTGTAAACAATTTTTAGCTTTTAGACACACAGACCGATGGAATTGAAAAAAAACATATTTTTTTGGCATCTAGAAACGCTAAAACCGTGAAGATATTACACCTAATTCTTGTGCAAAATTTGAAATCATTCCAATAAGTCGTTTTCTCAGGCTGAATTTTTAAATATTTTATCAAGACGCCATTCTTTGATTCGACCAAAATTTTACTAGCTGATTTTTACGTAATTCTTGATTTTTGTTTTTTTAGTAACAATTTTTTAACTTTTGACTAGGCCGCCATTTTGTTTCGCCATATTAAATTTTTACCAAAATGTTACCCTACATATAACCCTTAATTTTTTACGAAAATTTGAAGCCAATCGCGTAAGCGACAGACAGACCGATTGGGAAGGTGATTTTTTTCACGACTAGAATACTTCCTTTATACGAGGGAAGTAAAAACGAAAATAAAGCAACAGTGGCGTCGCCCGAAAGCGGGAAAATGATTAACAACTGATTCCTTCCAAGAAGCTCTACAAAATCCATAAACATTAAACTGTGTAGTTTAACAAACCATAACTTTATGTGATTAAATTAATCTGTGAAAATGTTTTAGTTTTTTTATGAGAGTGGGTTTTTGTTTGGCTTGCTCTCACCCTTCCCCAACTGTTAATCCGGCTACGTCACAACGGTAAAGTAAGAACACTACGGAAACAACGATATACACAATATATCTCTTATTTGGTATTCTGACGTCACAAATGTACCTCATTTTTATTATTTTTATTTAAAAGCCGTGGCTATGGCCTCAACACGATAAACTAATGTGAGAGTTGCAATGTTTGACACTTGCTTGCAATAATTCGCATAAAAGTAAGCAAACAAATCCAATTAAACCCACGTTCGACGTTCGACCATCGATAGTGTAATTTGTTCATCGGTTTACCAACACGTTCTGTTTTATGAGCGCTAAACATTTCCAACAGCAACAAATAATAGAGATTGGCACAAAACGACAATGACGTAAATGCATTATTGATACCCCGTACTATAAACGGTAATAAAATCGTTGCCAAGTTTACGATCATTCAAGTTAAGATGAAAGGCTTTAAACATTAAACTCTGCATGCGTAAAATTAAAATAAAAAAATTACTTGGAATTTCAACAAAAGGCAATTAAAATTATTTTTTATGATACCGCAAGTTTTCGATTATTATATCCTGCAAAACATAGCAATAAAGAATTGTATAATCTAAGATTTAGATATAGCTAAGAGTCTATAGAATGTAATGACTATTGATGAGTGAATGTTTCCTCGAGGCGAGTTTCTAATGTAAATTAGGGAGTATCTTGCTTTTATATGATATTCAGTGATTTGTAATAGTGAAAAAATCACCCCGATTTTTACAGATCTACGTTTTAGGGTGCCTAGAATGTCTGTCGATGTCTTAAGCGGCATACCTTAACCAATTGACTTCAAATTTTGTTCAAAAAACAAGAATTATATGGGAATAAAATGGTTGCGAACAATCCAGTATGCCGGAACAAAATGGCAACCCACAAAATGTTTTAAAAAAATCATTAAGCAACTACATATCGAATGGACTTCAAAATTTGCGTAAAAATAAAGTGTGATAGGGATAAACTGGTAAAATTTATGTTTATATTATATATATATATATATATATATATATATATATATATGTAATTTTTATATCTAACCCATCCTAACCTAATCCATTATGGTGTTACCAAAAAACTACTCATCCAATTAATTTGAAATTTTGCACAAAAATCATATTGGTACATTTTTAGTGCAAACCCTATGTGACTAATCAAAAGAGCGGTCTAATAAAATGTTCAAATATTCGGTAAAATTTCGATTCCTGGATTACGATTTTATTTAATAAGTGTCTAAACCTATGTTCTATTCCTGGCATATGGAAAAAATCCAAAGTATTCCTGTTTAAAAAAGGCGAAATAAAAAAGATTTTCATTTCTAGCTTTCGCCCGATTATCATTATATGCAACTTCCTAGAATATTGGATGTAGTATTGCATGGCATGCTTTCGCCGAGGGTGGAGATTTTCATAAACCCTGCACAGCACGGTTTTATGCAATATAAATCCACTACAACCAACCTCATTTGTTTTACGCAATACGTTGTCGAGGGAATTGATATCCGCTTACAAACGGATGTAGTTTATACTGATTTTTCAAAAGCCTTCGGTCGTTTAGATTTCACTATCTTATTGCACAAATTATCGTGCTATGGCTTTTCCGATAAAGTATTCCTATTCTTTAAGGCATTTTTGACAGATCGTACACAATATGTAACTAACAGCGGGTTTGCATCTGATGCTTACTCTGCCTCCTCGTTGGTGCCCAGGGGTCGATTTTAGGACCGTTACTTTTCACATTGTTTATCAGTGATATTGCTGGTGATTTCACAGTGCCTTTCCTCGGTAAACGATTGCATCCAACTTCAGCATAACATAAATCGTATGTGTGATTGGTGTTCCAGAAATCGACTTGAACTTAATGCTTCAAAATGCAACGTAAAGACATTTTTGGCAAAAGACCGCATCTAATTACGATATTAATCTGGTAATTCTTCCAAGGCCGGTAGAATTTAAGGACTAGGGTGTTATTTACCAGAACGAACTCTCGTTCACAAATCATATCATGACCATAGTTTCTAACTCATATAAACTCCTCGGCTTTATAATACGAATATCTAGAGATTTTCAAAATACCGACACCCTCGAATTATTATTTTATACGTTCATTAGAACTAAGCTAGAATACTGTCAATAGTATGGTCTCCACATTATAAAAGCCACGTCGATAGCTTGGAATCTATTCAGCGGATGTTCGTAAAGATGCTGTAGTTTAGAACTGATGGGATTTACCCTTTAAAAGGGTCAACTTATGCGAATATTTCTTTATTGCTCCCCTAGAGGTCAGACGTAACTATCTGTCTCAAGTTTTTTTTCTAAACAGGTAAATTATAAAAGCAGCTGCGATTATCTTCTATCTAAATTAAATTTTAGAATTCCTCTCACACTCGAATCAGGGACACTTTTTATCTACCCTTATTTGTACGAATATCTATAAGTATTTCCCTGAAGACATATATTCATATTTTTCTACTAGAGTACACCACTTATTATAATCTGTACCTTCCTGTATTGTAATTGAGTTAAGTAACTCTTAGTTATGTTGCCTGTTGTACAGTGTATATAAATAAATACATAAATAAAATCGCAGCAAAAGAATAAAAGACACAATTTATTTTTTGCAGACGACGTAAATAATGTTTTGAAAAATAAACAAATAATAATAATAATTATAATAAATTACATACAGTTTCTAGGATGTGCAAAAAGTTAATACCAAATAAGTATATACATATACAGACTGTGTTTTGTACGTAGTGGAATCCTGTACGAGGGAAGTTATCGATAAAAACGCATTTACCGATTTTTTCCTCTTTAAAATTCTTGTTTGGCCAAATGTAAATGTAATAATTATGTAATACTTACCTCGTTTTAAGTGTATGAGTCCGAATAGAACTTGTAATTCTATAGACTTTTGACAATAAATGTGTTATCTTTCTTTCTTCAAATCTACGCCTCTGTAATTTTGCATCGATCTATAATTGCAAAATTTGACACTGTCAGTAACAATGCCAATGCAAACTTACAGAAGCATACATTTTCACTTAAATAAATATGTATTACAATTATATCATTTTTATGTATCTTATTCTAATAAACACTAATAAAATGAATAATTTAATAACTGAGTTAATAACTTTATTTTACATAAGATCCCAAACAACCCAAACCAACCTTTACAAATATACCGGCGGATATTACCTATTTAGTACCTAATTTTATTGTGAGGCAAATAAAACTAAATCGGATTATGATATGCAAGCCCCTCTCTGGTAGCTGGTAAAATAACGTAATATAAACTGTAAATGTGGTTGTTTTGCTTGGATGCCAGAAGATAGTTCAAATTGTATGGTTTGCAATATCCACTAGCCGAATGCTTGTTAAACAAATAGGCAAAATAACCAATGCCACCACAAGATATTCGATGTTTATGTAAAATCTAGTGTAAAATGAATGGTCCAAACTGTTAAGTCAAAAAGACTTTCACGCATCTGCACATCTCTTTTAACTACTTGGGAGGGAGACTTTGGAACGGTTTCCTCACCCTTATAACCTTACCTTATACATTCAAAATGTCGCTACAGATCGCAGCTCTATAGAGGAATCAATTAACTATCACCAATATAAAGCATCCCCCGCTGAATTTCATTATATCAAGTTACATAATTACATAGTAATTTTACATATTTTTATCTTTCACTATAAGTACATGTTATTAAATAACTATATGAAGAACTTAATTGTGGCATGTTTCACTTTTCTCCATGACAAAAGAGATTCACAACGATCAATGCCGTAAGAATATCGTGCAATTCTGCTTCTCGACACCTCTAAGCATATCAGAACCCAAGCATATCTCCAAAATGAAAATAGACACGAGAGGCAGAGTAGATTTTAATGCATCTAAGACACAATCACAATTACTAGCCATCTTGTAAATCTAACATCAAATTACCATGAATAATCAAAGGATCTGACAGTTTACCAAAAATACATAAGATGTGTGAATGGTCTTTTTATTTCCAGATTTTAACCTAGTCGGCACATATTTTCATAACCATCTTCGTTATCTGACTAATATTAAAAATCACATTCATCACTCAATAGTGAGCTGATTTCGAATATCTCAAAAGTATTCTTAATTAGTATTCGTTTAAGATCGAAATGGTAATTTAATCGTTTTTTTTTCTTAAAAGTACTTTTCTAGAAGTTAGATTCCTACCTAAAAAGCCAATGTAAAAAATTATTTATTTCAAATTATAACTGATGATTAATAAATTTTAAAAAAAAAAGAGATGCTGGCATTGCCAGTGACATTTTTCAACCAAAAATCCTAAGACGGGCAAAAAAATTAAAATAGGTACCTTTGCAAATTCTTAAACCAGCAAAATGAATCACCAGAACATATTTTATCACAGAGGACTAAAGTACTATATTTAATTTACGCAAAATGGTGCAACTTGTAACCTGTTATAAGCAAATATTTTATGCGACTGAAGGTCACTAAACTCGTAATTCAATGCAAGATGACATTCATAAGAAATAATGTTGATCAAGTTATTCAACAAATCAAACAAATTTATTATTTATTAAGTAATAATTTACATTGCGGTAATTCTTGATTACTCAATAAGTCATACCAACCGATGATGTAAAATTATTTATTTATAGTTAAGTCAATCTTACACTATCATATATAACTTCTATGCCACGCCACAAATATATGAACAAAACATAAGAAAGAGTAACACAATGAATAAATAAAATAAGCAAGGGAGAAACCGAAATCAAAGTTAAAAAATAATTTATTGAAAAAATAAAAGTATTATTACGAAATGATTCAAACTGAAAAACACTAGAACTAGGTACAATATTAATCCATTTAGACTCGCTGTGAAATGTTTTAATGTTGAGCTATTAAGTTGAAGAAATAAAAAACTTCGATTCTGCAACACATATTAAAATAATTTTATTTAATCGTTCTGTAAGCAATGTACATTAGGTATGGTATGTTATTAACTGATGGAACCAGTACTGAAAAAAATATGACATGGCACCTTGGATATACGTATCCCTAAAATAATATAATGTAATATAATAAGTTTTGAAAAATGGTTCTTCGGCTGCATTTAGAGCTTATACTTAATTTCTCTGCCACTCCCCATTTTTTACCCGGGATAGGAATATTTCCAATATTTTTCATACATTGACATTGAAAAAACAGAATACAAACGAACGGTATTTGGTCAACTACAACCATATGTATAAAAAAATATTAAGTAGGCAAAACGCACGTGATCTGAACAATTTGAGACGTGCGAAATGATTTCGCACGTCCATGTGGAATAAGTCATCTTCAGATTTTGCTGGTCGTGGGCTTTTGAACGTTTACCTATAACAATCGCTAGGATGTACACATAATGAATGTTATGGAAGTTTCCGTTACGTACAAAGTCTTTTATCAAAGGTCAAGTAATTATTGCCTTTTATAGGGAGAATAATTTTTTTTTACAAAATACGAAATTAACCCCGTAATGTTACCCCATCACAATGTCGGTATATCAATCCGCCGATTTTTCCTCCCCTCGTAAAAAGGAAGTATTGTAATCGTGAAAAACCACACTCCCAGGTTTTTACAGATTTTGACATTTTAAGCTCTCCAGATGTCAAAAAGCAAGTGTTCTCAATTCCGTCGATTTGTTTGTCTGGGCATAACGCGAAAAACCTACTTACTTCAAAAATTAAATGATATTTATAGAATGTCCACATAAGCTTTTTAATTAAAATTAATATTCGAGGGGGATCCTTGGCACTGATTCGGCTCTCGAAACTATTTTTGTAAAAATCTAATATGGAGCGTGCGCGCGTTTTTCTTAGAAAGAAAAGACCGGGAAGATAACTAATAATAATTCTATTGACTAAATTTACATGATCTTACTACTAAAATACAATGTGACCAGCCGTTGCGGTACCGAAATGAATGAGTAACGATTGAACCTCTGTCGTTCGAGAGAGTCTCTATCGGCTAAATCTAGCTTCTTGCAAACCTAAAATAACGTTATTTACAATAAGAAAGTTCGTTAGAAAATTTGGTTATGCCATTAAGATCATAAAAGCCGTCGATTAGTGTCAGCAACTGTATGAATAACCATCAACGGTCGTTGGTCGGTTAAAAAGATAAATATAATTACATACTGAAAGGTATAATTTCTACATGGAGAAATAAAATGGCGGCCTAGTCAAATGCTAAAAAAATTATTACTAAAAGTCTACTTACCTAATTTACCTCAAACTTTAGACAAAAAAGCGGGTATTGGGAAAGCTTAGTAAAATATTTTAAAAATCAGCTTGAAAAAACTACTTATCAGATTGATTTCAAATTGAAAAATGAACTGGTAAAATTGTGGTATGAATTCAAGATGGCGAAACAAAATGTCGGCTAAATATGCTTGTAATTGATAAAAGAACACCCTCCCAGATTTTATATATATTCACGTTCTAGCGCATCCCTAGATGCCAAAAAACATGTTTTCTCAATATCTCGTTGATTCTCGTTCATGACAGCTAAAAAAACTACTTACCCCATTAACTTAAAATTTTAGTCAAAAATTAAAGGTCATGACCGGGTAACATTTTGGTGAAAATACAATATACAAATGTAAAAAAAATTATTACTAAAGAACTAAGTATTCAGTTTACCTCAAATTTTACTCGAAAATCAGGTATTGCATAGGAATACAAGTAACAATTTGGAAAATGGCGGCTTAGTAAAATATTTTAAAAATCAGCCTGAAAAAACTACTGATAAGATTGATTTTAAATTTTGTTTAAGCATTAAGTACGATATAGAAATAAACTGGTAAAATTGTGACATGAAATCAAGATGGCGGAACAAAATGGCGGCCAAATACAATGTTTAAAAAACCAACGTTAAAAATCTTATTCAATTAACTTCAACATTCGCAGAAAAATTAACTGCGATATAGGGATAAATTGATACATGACGAAACAAAATAGCTGTCTTAAAAAAATCAGTTGTGGCATAGGTAGAAACTGGTTAAATGTTGGTACGAATTCAAAATGGTGGAACAAAATGGCGCCCAATAAAAATGTTTAAAAACAAATACATATGTGTTACTAAATGACTAAGTTCGGAACTAACTCCCGGATCTCATTCTTCTACTTCTTCAGATTATTTTTTGTAGAAATGCCTAGCATATCGATTCTTAAAACTTATTATGATTTTTTTGTTTCTTTTTTAAATTCCATATTTTGCTAGCCTTAATTATTCAATTTTAGAGGAATAACAATGCACTTTGTGAAGGTATCGTGCAATTAAACTTCTGTAACATTTCGAAATATTTCATCAACATTCAGCAGTGGAAATAAAAAACAGAATTTTTTAAAAAAAGGTATATGGCATCCTGTAAACCGTAACAAGCTCTCCTTGCTACGCCCAACCCCCCATTATAACGGTACCGTGGAATAGTCTTAAAACAAATTCAATTTACATAATGAAACTCATATTAAATAAATCAAGTAAAATATTAAACAAAAATGTTGACCCTGACCTATTCTGGGAATGCGGCAAATAAAATATATAATATATTGCAAAAAATATATTAGTAGTTATGTTAATATATTATATATTAGCAGTAATTACTCTTTGTAGTTAAGATGAAACACCTGCAATAACTAAATAAATGAGTATAACTTATTTAATTGATAGTATTCCCATTCGTGTAGAAAATTAATATAGGTAAACATTATACAACGTTCTTGGCATAATTAACTATTAAGAGTCCATTAAATGAAAAAAAAAAATTTTCATGTATATACATATAAAATGGTAACCAGATGAACTTAGCAACCCTATTTTTTAATGGAAAATTTAAAGCTAAATTTTTTTATATTTTTTATCCGATTTTTCAAAAAAAAAAATCCAAATTTGGCTTTGAACTCTGGAACGCTTAATTTTTAAGGAACTATGACTACCTTATCCAAGGTGATCAAGCCATTAATCAAAAGAGAAGGTTCGATGGTTTTGTCCTAACCTAACCTAAATCTATATTTTGGACCACTATTTAGAACGCATTGTTAAGTACAAGTTGTTTATTAAAACATACACCACCGAACATTAACATTGTTAATGTTCGGTGCATATACTAGGGGTTTTCCACAAGTAGTGCATAATGACCGATTGTTACTAAAAAATGAAAATTTCTCAACAAGAATCTCTACGAACATTTTATATTACAGTATCTATGATCAATTAAACTGGTGTCAATGGACAGCAGCAAATTTGATAAAAAACAAATATATCTCAAACTACCAAAAGAGAAGATTTAATTGTTTCGGTCACCTAAATTTAATTCTTGGTCTATTATTCTTTGATGTTTTTGCAATTTTCCTTAAGATCTAGAGAGGGTCTTTTAAACTTGTGCACTAGTGCCATTTGTTATTAAAAATACTAGGTTTTCAAAAAGAACCCCTGAGCACCGCATGCAAAACATTTTTTGCAAATATCCACTGCTACACAGCCACTTAAATTCAGAAAACCAAGACTTTTTTAAATGAATATTGTAGGATTTAACAGAATTTTTAATGTCTTTTAGCACTAATTGTCAGCACACTTGTTTGTTGACCCGTAATTAAATGGTCCTTTTTGTCATCTTCTTTCCAACAGGAAAATGGAGTTTCTAACAAACTACAAACAATGTAACCAACAGGCCCAAAAGATTTCATTTTCAATCACACACACGCACCACTCCTCCAAAGAATAAAATAAAAGACCGCCGATAAAATACTGAATAAAGCGCGATCGCCGCGATCTACTTTAGGTACAATACGAACAGAAGCGTTAAACTGTGGCTCTTCCCTAGAGGCGCGATCTTAGTACATGCGATATTTTCGTTGCTCGCTGGAAGATTCTTACCGAGCTCGCACGTGGTTCTTCCGTTGGAGGATCGACACAAACGAGTTTGCTTAATACGCGTAAGTATATCATTTCGTTTTGTTTTTGCCTCTAGGTTTCTGACGAGCTGCAGCGGCAATACTACGAATGCATTAAATATAACATTGCAATTATTGATAATTTTTAATGAAATGAATTAGATTTAATATTGAAAAAATTTAATATTAAAAATTACTATATTAAATTGATTTTTAAAGGGTGTTAAATGCTGAGTGTATATTTATATATAGTATCTAATGACCTATTAAATATACTACAAGAAGTGGCTACATGAGCGTCCGCAGAACAATGGGGGGTGCAATATTGTACAAAAAAAGGTAACCAGAATGAGAGGGTGTAGTGGGTGGAGGACAAAAATAACAACTTCTCTTATTGTAAATTTGCCGACGTTTCGACGTTTATTTTCGTCTTTATCAAGGCTGCAATGAAAGAAACATAGCTTAACAGTACATGATTGCAGTATTTTTTGTTTTTTTATTAATAAATATGTATTAAGTACGGTTAGAATTTCAAAGGCCTCGTAGAATAACAACCATAAGACAATCATAAGCACGAATGCATAACATACAATTTAAAATTGACCAATGTTAAAAAACACAAACTAAAACGATTTTTTTACCTTTGACACTTATGCGTTAACCAGAATCCCAGAATCAGGAAAATAATTGATGACGAAAAAAAGGCAGGGCCGGAGGAAAATAGAGTGTTCCCCAGGGGAGGAGTAAAACCAAATAAAACTTCTTTTAATATATATATATATATATATATATATATATATATATATATATATATATATATATATATATATATATATATATATATAATATATATAATATATATATATATATATATATATATATATATATATATATATAAGCAAAACTGTTCTTTTCAGAACGACAGTAGTGAACGGATGTACACCCGGAATGAAAACACATTGTATTTTTCCATCGGTGAAGGAGTAAAAATCAACACATATATATATATATATATATATATATATATATATATATATATATATATATATATACACATATATATGTATGTTTATTCCGGGTATACTTCCGTTCAGATAAATTGGGATTAATAAGCCCAGGAGATAGTTAAAAATCATCTATTGAATTAAAACTTTTTTTAGGCATTAAAAGGACCCTAGAATTAACAGTATTTTATTAATTCTTCGTGTCCTTGCCAAGAACACTTCTGTAGTCAGGCGAAAATGCTATAAAATAAATAGAGAGGTACAAATGACAATTTTTATTTTGGAATTTCCAACGTAATTATTTTATTGGCTTCAAATGAAAAAAAAAATTCTATTTCGATAGTAATTACATGAAACATAATTGAATTTATCCGATTATATCCGCTTTGAAATAAATTCCAATGTGCTTTTTATGATAAATATCAAAATTGTTTAGTTATTTAGATCACATTGTAAGTACTGAATAATATGTATTATAAATAAGCATATAATTAGGTAACAAAACATTTTATTGTATTTGTAGGGAATCATAAATAGATAGCATCCTTGTTTTATGATAATTTCTATAAATCTTGTATTGCTTGATCTTGATCCACGTGTACATTTACATTTATTTCTGAAACATATATAACATACTAAACAATCCTAGTTAAGATAAAATAAACAATAAGTAAATTGATTTTGTAATATAATTTAATACTAAACAGTTGAGACAAAATAAGACGCGAGGTGTTGTGAAGAATAATACCTAGGCAGGCATTATTATTTGAGGGGAATATAGGACATTTTTTTTATAGATGTATATTTTGATTTCCGGCCATGTCAATTTCAAGAGTTGGCAGCTTTTTAGTTTGCCTAATATTTACGCCTGCCTTACGTACAACGGTATCGTCCCACAGTTATTTTTAAAGTAATTTGCAGTAGAATGATCTTTATGTTTTTGTTGAGGTAGCGAAATCAATTTACGACATAAAAACGCACATAAAAAAACTCTATATAAAGATATTTCATTACGTCGGTACTTTGATAATAAACAAACTATAAATCTACGATAAAATCTAGCAATCCTTTTGACTTCTAAGAAAAAGCTGTTTAAGTAAATTAACATTTTTAAAAGTGCATTGTTTTAACCTTACGAATTCCAAAAAGAGATAATGTACATAGAAACCCCTAAGTTAACTACCTCAATGTCAAATCGTCGCAAACCATGTCATTTTATGGCGATAAAGTCCTACTAATACACCTATTAACAAAAAGAAAGCATACAGGATGTTTTAAAAATGGAGCTGCATACCGGAAGAAATCCTTAGAATACGTGATAATTGCATACAATTTTGTTTTAAAGCGCGATTATTTGAATGCCTCTGCGGAATACTTAAAACGGACTCTGTATGCTCTCGAAAATTGTTGATTAAGTATCAGAATATAAGAAGTGGTAAATACATGTTTAAATGCTGCCATAAAATTTAACGTAGATTTTGCTTTTAAAATAAGACATGTAATGTGGGTTTCAGAGAAAAAATGATGCAACGCCACAACAATCAAAAAGTGGAGGCTCTCAAGTTTTGCCAAATCCACAGGCTTACCGAAAGTCCTCAATATAGATTCGAAAGCTTATTAAATGGCTTTTTGTCCTATCAGGCGTTCACTCGGGCGTTTAGATAAAAAATAAACTTCAGATGGAAATTATTCTACGTTATTAAATATTTAAAGCGGCTCAAATGTAAACACCTCATTCAAGCAGATAAAATCTTTTTGGCTTTGGTTATTCTATTTCTGAACCAAATTTAATCACTTTGTCTTTAATGCGTACATGTAATATTTCTATTTTCGGTATATAACAGTGCTGTCTGGAGTAGGATGACAAAAGCCTTTTAATTAATATTGAAAAAATCAGAGTGTTTTTATTTCTCAAACTTGATGTTTTTGGACCCAAATTCTGCGGCTGGATTGACCTATATGTGTTGGAAATGCTGGCCATTCACTCCATTGTAGTGAACGTTTTAGTCAATTTTAACTTTTAAATGTCAACATAATAAAAGAAAGTGGATGTAAGTTTAATAAAAAAACGGACGGTTAGTACTATTTAAATATATCAAAAAATATGATGTGATTATTTCCCCATTATACCAAAATCGACTTTTTTAAATGAGCATTTTTAAACTTCCTGCTTCACACTCTACGAAAGATCAATCAAAAAAACATCTAGTTTTATCTTGGTTACTATAAAAATTAAGAAATATTGGAACAAAATTAGTCATTTGATTCTATTTCTGGTGTAGGACAATTAAAATGAGTCAGGAATTCCACAAAATAATTTTTATATCATATCATATTTTTTCCGATGATATTTTTACAAAGCGCGAGCTACTGATGCTCCAGCAGCAATGTAACTGACGTCCAAAATTTATGTTTATATTTCAAATGGAAGCTAAATGTATTATTATAGGAAATAGTCAAAAGTTTTAAATACCAAAGTTTTAAGGTTTTCTCTGAACCGCCAGAATTTATCCAAAAATTAAATAAATGACGATCAGAAAATTAACAGATAAACAACAATTTTTGGTGTTATTTAAAATGGAATACTCTGTATATTCTCGAAAATTTAAATAGACATTTTTTGCTGATTTCAAAAATATATAACAAGTTTACATTTGGTTCAGTAGTTTTCTCTCTATCAAGTTTATACATTTGAAAAAATCATTTGCTTTCATCTCAGTTTAATGTTCAATTTAAAATAGTTGTCAAAAATGATTCAAAGTAAAAAACGGACGATAGTAAGAAAATGTTTTTAATCGTGAAAAAATCTTCAGGTTTTACATATTTTCATTTTAGCGTCCCTAGATGCCAAAAAAATATATGCGTTATCATTCCCGTCCGTCTGTGTGTCAGTTCGCGTCATAGCTTAAAAACTACTTACGGGATTCACTTTAAATGTTGGTCTAACATTAAGGATCATATGGAGATGACCTGGTAATATTCTAGTAAATATCTAGTATGGCGGAACAAGACGGCGGCCTAGTGAAACGTTAGAAATATTATTACTAAAAAACTAATTATCTATTTTATCTTAAATTTTGCACAAAAATTAAGTGTTATAATATAGGAAAGAACTAATATTATTTTTATACGAATCCAAGATAGCAAAACAAAATGGAGTCCTAATAAAATATTTAAAAAACCAGCCTGATAAAACTACTTATTGGATTAATATCAACTTTTGTGCAAGCATTAAGTGTGATACAGAGATAATAAATGGTACGAATTTAAGATGGCGAAAAAAAAAGTTTAAAAACGTAACAAATATTCTTATTCAATTGACTTAAATTGTGAAATTAAATGTGATATAGGAATAAACTGGTACGAATTCAACAACAAAATGACAATGTGTGTGAATGTAAAACCTACTCATGCAATTTATTTTAAATTATACCCACAAATCAAGTGTGACATATGTAGAAACTGGTAAAACGGTTCCCAATATAAATGTCTGAAAAGACAGAATATAGGTACGTGTTACTAAATACCTATGTACCGAACTAAATTTGGCCACAATTCGCTAATCCTAATAAAAGGAAAAATTTCTAAGTTCTGGGTAAAAAATTTACCGATTTTTTTAGTAGCTCGCTGTGGAAAATAGATTAAATCTTATGCTATTAAAACTATGAACAGTAAAAACATCAACCTGTACATTTAACAGACGAAAATAAAAGACAAAGAATGCAGTTTCTTAGGAAAATGTTAGCGAGAACAAACTTATTTTCAACTACCCAGGAAAAATACTGTTAATTTAGTGCTCTTGCCAAGAGCTCTTCTGTGCTCAAACAAATATGCTATAAAATAAATAGATAGCTATTACTGACAATTTCAATTTTGGTATTCCAACGTAATCATTTTATTGGCCTCAAATGAAAGGTAAAATGATTTTTATTTCGATAGTAATTACATGAAACAATTGATTTCATCCGATTATATTCGCATTGAAATAAATTCCAATGTGATTTCTATATGTTATTTATTTAGATGAATAATATAAAAATTATTTTTAATTACTATGAAAAAGTACTGAATTTATCATTTTTTCAATAATATGTATTATAAATAAGCATCTAGTTACATCACAAAACATTTTATTGGATTTGTAGAAAATCATAAATAGATCGCATCCTTTTTTATGATAATTGCTATAACAATGTCTTTTTTATTGCTTGATTTGATCCACGAGTAGATTTAGATTTATTTCTAAAACAAATCTATTATAACTATAAACCGTAAAAACTTCAACCTATTCAGATTTTAACAGAAGAAAATAAAAGGCAAAGAATGGAGTTCAGGAAAATGTTAGCCATAACACAACCCATCTTTTTAACTCTCATTTTGTTTCCTGATCAGGTGACTTTTAATACAGTCGGAGTATTTAGCAGAAAATGGTCGTCTGTAAACCCCAAAAAACAGGTGGCAAAAATTCAGTGACGCAGATCTGTCAATGTTTGGTGATGAATAAAAGGACATTTATTTTAGGGATATACACTGCTCAGCAAATTGTCCTGATCGTTCTCCACTTAATATACATTTTTATGGGGAGATTTAAATATAAGGTTTATTTATTAAAAATAAGGGAATAAATTCCGATTTTAAACGAAAATTATCCCAATTCCATATACAGAAAGAACCGAACAGTGATGAACAACGCGTTTTAGAAAAGTGTGAAAAAATAATTACTTTTAGAAAATAATATTCTCCTTGCGTTGTTTGTTGACAATATATGCGCGTTTAAATAAGACAGTATAATACTTTTTAAACAAAAATAATGATTATTAAATTGACAGGATATAATACGTATAAAATATTTTTAAAACTAAAATCAAATGATTTTTTCTAATATTTAAACTTGAATAGAGAGGAAACTACTAAAATAAATGTAGACTTGTTATATCTTTCTGAAATCAGCAAAAACTGTCTATTCAAATTCGTGAAAAAATACAGAAATAAACCAATTGAATACAAAAGTTATATTTTCTTGTATTAAGTTTTAAGAATATCAAGTTTTTAAAAATCAATAAAAAAGACCAGATTATACAAATATCAGAACTGATACCTTTATCTTTAAGGACCACCGAGAAAACTGATAAAAACCGGGTCATAAGAGGCAATGTGTTGCTACTGATTCCATATTTATATGTTATAAGAGTCTTTCTCTCTCTATCTCCCTCTCTCTATCTCTCTCTCCCTTTCTCTCTGTAAATATGTGTCAAGATATAAATGAAACCCCTGTACATTTACTTCAATAATCTGAATTATCAAAGTAAAATAAAAGATTATAAAAACACATGTCTCTTAACTACCGAAAGACCTGTTAAAAGTCCATTAATTCTGCACAAAGATTTATTTCCTTATTGCAATACTTTTAACAGAAAATATTATTTTCCTTTTGCAACGTATTATTATTTATTAATGGCCACATTCCCCCCAATCATAATATATAGCGGGGCTATTACTCATAAATGCATTCGCCACTTGTGCGGCAAGTTTGTTGTGAGTTAATGTAAAAATACCATTCTAAAATTATGTGTCCTTGTACAGTTAATATAAGAATACTAATATACTAAAAGTTTAGACTATATGAGTTTTTAATAAAAATCGTAATTACGAACTTTCACATTTTTTTCACGTACAAGAAAACTGCTTTTGCAGTTAAGCTACAATTTTTTTAGGTTCAAATCATAGTAAATACTACTAAATAAAAAATCATTTTAAAATACTCTAACAAATAATTATAAATTCTATTAATTTAGAGGTTAGAAATCTAAACGATTTAACTTATGGTGAACCGGAATTCACAATTTCATCTTAGTTTTTTTTTACAGCAATAACTTCTGTCTAGACAACGTATACTGAAAGGGTTTTACAGACCTACCACTCAGGTCTCTAGACCTCCCCTAACTACTATTCTGTCTAGACAAAACTATACTAATTATGTTTATGAAAAAAAAAACATTGAAAGAGTTAAATACCATTGTGTATTGCTATAAAGAAAAGTATAAAAAAACTAATAGAGGCATGTACAATGCGATTTGTCCTAAATTAAAGCGTTTATTTTAAATCCTTCCAAACCTACCTTTGACACATTTAAAATATCAAGTGAAACTAGATAGGACATGATAATGATAAATGCCTAGAATATTAGAGAGCATCCAAAAGTTAAAAAAGAAATGGGGGGTCAATAAAATTGGCGGGTTTAGCATTTTTCTCGAAAACTTTTGACGTTTTTAAATTACAGAATTATCTTCATTTCAAAATTCCTCCCTGTATATTACGATGTATCAAACCTAATTCAGTAATGAGCATCAAACCTAATTCAGAAATGAAAATATCTTCGCCATTAACACCAAAAAGGAACGTTAATTTAAAGCCAGCAATTTTCATTAATCTCCATAACAAGACAATGATAAAAATCTTAAAGGTTTAGTCGGTGCCATTTACATCTTTGATTCCTACTTCAAATGGCACCTGTAAAGACACGGTCAATGGTAAAAGATGTTCTTAGAGACACAGATTCCTAAAAAAGTACTTGTTTTCTTCAGACGTGACCGAAATAATAATAAACAATCGACTGATCAATATGTTCAATTGGCAGAAAATAGAATGGCCGTGAACATAATTTAAAACATTTTTAAACTCGTCAAAGGAACTAGACCTAAGATAGGATCCACAATCAGATTTTGAACAAAAAAGTTAATGTATTTATTACAAACCGATCATAACATGTAAAAAGTTAACAATGTGTAACAGCAAGACATACTGATGATTTCGAACGAAGTCCATCAACATGTGCAGGGTGATGGTATAGATATGGAGCGCCCTCCTTAACTTTTTACATTTTGGGTTAACAAAAAAATGTTTCATATGATAATTATAGTAACATTTTTTTATTGGAACCCCTCATATATTTGTATATTTTTGGTTTATACAGTGAATACTAGACATTGTTAATTAAACACCATATTACATCTCTAAATTAATTTGCTTTAGAGTAAACACATCTGAAATGGTCATTTTTGCTAATTTAATGCCCTGTATAATCTAAACGGTTTAATTTGTAGCAAAATGATTTGCACTTTCCTGTCCTAGTTTTGAAAGATATATCACCTGATGTCCTCTTCCGGATAATCCAGAATTTGCTATCAGTGTGTCACGTGTTGATATCAGGATCTCAAAACTGGAACTTCCGGTCAAACTGGAACTTGATATCAGATGATAGATCTTTTAAAACATAGATAAGAAAGTGCAAATCATTTTGCTCTAAGTTAAGCCGTTTAGATTATACAGGACGTTAAAGTAGAAAAATAGCCATTTTCGGATACTAATTACTCCATAACAAATAAATTTAGAGCTATACTATGTTACATAAAAAAAGTCTGGAATTCACTGTGGAATCCAAAAATGTACAAAAATACGAGATATTCCATTTAAAAATAAATAAAACTTTAGGTTGCCATTCCTTTAACATATGCCTACACGGGATAAACGAATAAATCAACCACCTAATTACAAAAATTCAAGCTTCTAGACATTTTTTTGTAAACCCAAAATTTAATAAGTTAAAGGGAGCTCCATAAACCGAGTCCGCTAAATGTATATCTTTTTTAGTTTTAATTGGATAAAAAAAAGTTAATTTTCTTCATGTATTATTTGCTATTTGATGGTGGCTTTGATTTTTTTCTAGATGTCGTTGTTGCGTCATGATATCCAATTTTTTTTTAATGACAACCCATATATTTTATACTTTTTTCCGAAGCTATTCAGTTTTCTATATACGAACGTACAAAGATTTTATAGAGTTGCATAATAACTTTTTCTAATAAAATCAAATCTTTGTTTGTTCAAAAATATTTTTAAATAATTTTTAATACAAAAATGGAACAAATGCAAAGGTTTAATCACGACAAGAAAAGTTAATTTCAAGGAAAAAACTCCAGTTTTATATTTATCTAAAACGTTCAAATTGATGACCGTTGTTGTTAATGCCCAATTCTAGCATCTGCGCAAAAGATCGGCAAACATTCCTTATAACATCAAGTTCGATTGCCATCATTTCAGCAAGAATCCGAGCTCTCAAGTTATCTAAGTTAGAAATAGAAGTCACAAAGGGGGCGGACCACTCTATTGTTCCTCTCCGCGTTATCCACCTGTTTGAAAAAAACGGTGTTAAAATGTTCTAAGCTCCAACTCCAACCCAAAGTGAGGAAGTGCCCCCTTTTGTTAAAACCAAATATGATCGATATAAAGAATTTGTTTTGTATGGCAGGAACAATACGTTGTCTCAATAAATTCAGATCTTTCTTACGTTAAGTTTTTAAGGCCGTTGGGCACGAGCTTAAATCATCCAGTGGGGATTTTCCCTAGACCAATATCGGCATTTATGGATATGGCAGTCTCTTCGTCAGAAAACAATATTTTATTCAGAAAATTAAATTTTTCGATACAAATGTGCCTCATTATCTCACAAATTGCCGTATCTTGTCAAAGACAGCATTTGTACTAAGTGTACCTTACAGAAAAGAAATTTTTCTCTCTTAAGAATTTTTCGGACAGATCTTTCAGAAATTGCACGATCACGCTCCAAGATACTGCTCGCAACATTGGGACGTTCGTGTTCCTCCAATAGACCACTTAGTGCAGCATCGTCACTAGTAGCACTAGCACTTTTTACACGACCGAACTTTAGTTTATCTTTTACGTTTCCCGTTTCTGCCTATTTTTTATTTTTTTAGAGACACACCACTGGGTGATTGGAGGACGGTTTGGATAAACTTCATTGAATATTGTACACATTTCTTGCTGCGTTCTTTTTCGATCCCCATATACTATCATAATTAGGCTATCAATTCGTTCTTTCTCATTTACTATTTTTGATTCGATAAAATAAGAATATTGGATATCAAAACTCTGACAAATTAATATGACACAAACTGAAAAATGTGACGTAAATGTCACTCAAAGCACAATTCATAAGCACAGCCCTTATCAATTTAATTTTAAATTATATGGACGTCAATATTAAAAATTCACTTTTATTAGAAATTATATTTATGTGAGTTAATGAAATGTTTGTACGTTCGTATACAGAAAATCACAATTTCAGAAAAAATAATGAAAAATATGGGTTGTCATTTGTCATGGCAACGCAACAAAGAAATCTAGAAAAAGATTAAAGCCACCAGCAAATAGCAAAAAATACCTTAACAAAATCTCGTCTCAACTTTTTTTTTGTCGGGTTAAAATTTAAAAAAGGTAAGGCATTATTTCATACATTTGCCGGACCCTGTATAACCAATCACCTTGTACATACAATTAAACACCGATTATACTTCGAATACACGATTCAACAAATCGAAAAAAGAAGACCCCTTATTTGGAGATCCCTGCTTTATATTGTATTAAGTATAGTTTGGATCCATCGAGAGATTTCCCTCAACGGCCAGAAGTTGCCATTCCGCGACGCACAGCCTCCGATCCACTGGTTAAATTCATTTACAGATCGGATTTACACTGTTACCCTGCAATCCTACTTGCCACTTTAAAGCTTATTTTTTGTTTTGTATTTCTAAACAAGTATTGCAAAATATTGTTGCGTGCGCGGTAATATTACAACTGAATGGCCAGCCGAACGATTGATATGGTAAATTTATGAAACTGTCTGATGGACTGCTTTTGATACAACCAATAGAAGTAGAGTTGAGTTAAAACCGCCTATCGGAACTTTTTGTGTCAGAACTTATAGTTTTTTATTGCTCAGATACAGATTAATTTATGGGTTTGGGTCTTAAGAGGATATCGAAGTATCTAACTCCAAAACGCGGTCGACCACGTCTAGAGGAAAAATGTAATATCTTCCTAGACATTTTTTGCAATATTTCAATATTTGCTTTCCCAAGGTAAAAGCTGCAAAGTCTCATGAAAGGAAACTTCCATGGGTTGCATCACAAATAAAAAGATCTAAAGGGTTAAATATGTTCTTTTATGAATACCTTAAACAAATACCAACCGATGCAACTAGGAATATCTACCAACAGTTTAAAAAGATATATCGTAGACAGCTTTTGTAAGCCGAGGAAAATTATTATACAAACAAAATTCAGTCATCAGATAATAAAAGTAAAAGTGCATGGAAAATTATAAACAGTGAAATAGGACGGGATAAGGATAGAAAATTCCCTGAGAACGCTGATCACGATCAGTTTAATGACTATTTCATTAACAATGGATGCAATATCCTACAGCAATTGCCCGTACCTGCTTGCAGTCCTCTATCAATGCTTGAAAGGAGACATGTTGATAGAAGTAAATCACTTTTTATAAAATCTGTAGTTCTTGACGATATCAAAATAGCAATAAAAAAAAAATATAAAAACATCTGAAGATATTTATTCTGTTAACCCGTTCGTCGTCAGATCTTGCTCTCAGTTCTGATATTATTAATACTTACATTCTCGAAGGAAATTTTCCAACAAAATTAAAGATTGCTAAAACTGTACCTGTTTTTAAAATGGAGGTGTCAAATTAAAAACTACCGTTCAATCTCAATACTACCTACCTCTTCAAAAATATTGGAAATGATTTTAGGTGAAAACTTAATTTATTTTTTTAATCTAAATTCAATGTTCACACCCAGTCAATTTGGAGGCTTTCGAAAGGGACTATCAACAACTGATGCAATGCTCAAGCTGACTGAATTTGTATATGAGTGTTTTGAGGAAGGAGACCCTTGTATGTGTCTGTTGACAGATCTGTCTTCTGCCTTTGATTCTGTTGATCATTCATTGCTTCTAAGTAAATTACAATATTATGGAGTTCGAGAAGATTATCTGCGGTTGTTTGAATGATATCTTGTGGATCGATCCCAAAAGGCCTATTTGTCAAGTGAATGTGGTTCTTTTCAGTCAGTTAAACGTGTTCCTCAGGGATCTATCTTGGGACCCATACTCTTTTTAATATATGTTAATGATCTTCCCTCAGCAATATGATCACTCTCT
This sequence comes from Kuschelorhynchus macadamiae, assembly GCA_030620095.1. NCBI lineage: Eukaryota > Metazoa > Arthropoda > Insecta > Coleoptera > Curculionidae > Kuschelorhynchus > Kuschelorhynchus macadamiae. Next base: position 306,676 of record JAUTXW010005180.1, on the reverse strand, counting down.
TTTTTCGCCGATGATAGTTTTCTTTTCTTGTCCGGGGCTGTGAAGACCAATCACTGAGTAACACTTCGCAGATTGTGGTTCACTGCCAATCAGGTTTTTTTGAACCAAGCGAAAACAACCGATATGACATTTTTCTTAAGGGGTAATGTTCGTAATTACCCCAAATTTCTGTGGATATATTTTGATTCTTGTTTGGGTTGGTAGGGACACATTAACAGCTTATGTGGTAGGCTGTCTTCTGCCATATAATACGCTATTCAAAAAATTCGCTTTGCAGCTGGTCAGCAAGCCGCACTTACAACTTATCACGCTCTGTTCCACTCTGTAATGACATATGGTATCCTCGCTTGGGGAACTGCTGGAAATGTTCACCTACAGAAAATATTTGTGACACAAAAAAAAGCGATCCGAATACTAGCAAGTATAGAATTCACTGCAAGCTGTAAACCATATTTTAGAACACTTAGAATTATCACTTTATTTGGCCATATTATCTATGAAAACATATGTCACATAAAACATTATAATAAATACCACACCCACTCAGATATACATCAATATGACACACGATACAGATATAATATTGCCAAACTAAACTCCAGGTTAAAAAGATCTGATTTCACGGGTATATAGATACCTTCAATTTGCTTTCATGATGTTTTGGGTCACTTCAATTCAATACATTTAAAATGAGTCAAAAAAAATATTTGATAACATTGGCCCCCTACTCTGTTAGTGAATTCAAGGATCCTTTGAGACAGAGCCGTGAATTACGTATTTTTTGGCCCCAATCTGGAGATTGATTATTTGTCTAATTCTTTTATTGTGATTTACATATATTTATACCATTTGTATATTTTCCCTAGACAATTAAATATTATTATCATTATTATTAACCGACGAAGAAAAAAATCGGTAAATTTCCTTTATCCGGAATTTCCCTTAGGTTATGAATATTTCCTTTTATTAGCAATAGTAAGACAGACATATACAGGGTTATTCACGCAACCCGTTCATTAAAAGTTTTTGATGATGCCATTTAGATAAAAATTTCAAATTTTGGGATTAAGGTAAGGTCAAGGGGTACTTCTTTTTTGAAATATTTTCAACTTCCTATCACTTCCGGTTTAACCGGAAGTTGGTATCAACTTGCTTATTTCAAATGGAACACCCTGTATTTTATGATATTTTTGGATTCTACGGAGAATTTTAATGCTATTTTATGTTGCATGTTCTATACCTAGGTTCAAGCGTTCTTAAGATATTTGACCTTGAACCGAAAACGAGCCTTCGGGGTACCAAATTTTTAAATCTCATATTTTTGTAAGTTTTGAAGATATAATCTTGATATTTTGCAGACGATCGGTAAATAATCTCAGGTTTCTATTTTTTTTTATTGAATGTGTCTATTTTTATACAGGGTGTTTTCAGCGGCAAACATTCACATTTTCAAAACCTCTAAAGTCCGTTTTTTTAAATGGCACACCCTATAACTTTATTCACTATCAAATGTAGAATTTCATTTTCTATAGCACTGTATTAAGGTTCCCTATACCCATTCGTAACCATTCTCGAAATAATTGGGTTTTATAAAAATATCTTATGTATTTGCTTAAATGTTTACATGGAAAAACAATTGAGATCCAATATCCAATATGATGATTAGTATGCGTTATTTATCGAAAGCTGTCAGTGATAAACTAAATCTTTTAAATCGAAATGGAAGAATACTCAAACGTTGATATTCTCAATCTATTTTATATTCATTGAGAATGTTATAAAATTTTGGAGAGAACGTGTCGTGTGTTTAATGAACGCCACCCTGATTTGCCGCCAATGAACAAGTTAAAATTCAAGAGGATTGAAACGAACTTTTTGCGTTTTGGCAAGGTTAAAGTTACAAAAAATGTTCCAAAACCAGTGACAAATGCCGAGGATAACGTAATAAACACATTAGCTTATTTCCACGCAAACCCGCGAACTTCAATACCGTCTGCAGAAAACGATTTGGGAATTTCTTCTTCACCTGTCCAAAGAATCTTGAGCGAACATCATATGCACCCTTATTCCTTCCAAAACGTGCAAGCCTTGAGACCTGGTGATGACGTCCGACGAGTAGAATTTTGCGAATTCATGTTTTTGAAAATTCAAGAGGACCCTCAATTCCTTTCAAAAATCTTTTGGACCGATGAAGCGAAATTTTCTAGAGAAGGAATAACAAATAGAAGAAACGAACATTTCTGGGCAGCAGAAAATCCGCACGCTTTACGCGAAACGCGTTCTCAAGGGAGATTTAGCTTCAATGTTTTCGGTATAGTATTAAATGATCAGGGGGGGTACTGTATTTATGAAGACAATTTAAACAGTGATAAGTATTTGGATATTCTACGAGGGACGGTTTCTGAATTTATAGAAGAAATTCCTATTGGTGAGCTGCAAAATTATTGGTATCAATTAGATGGGACACCAGCACATAATTCCGCTGCAGTTTATCTCCAATTATCTCGAATTTTTGAAGATCGCTGGATTGGTCCCAATGGCCCTTTATGGGGATTTATCAAAGGTAAAGTCTATGCTTCCCCAGTAAATAACCAACAAGATTTACTGGACAGGATACGGAACAGCTTTTGCCGAATTAGAAAACGGACAAATTCAACGGGCCACAGCAACTGTACAAAGAAGAATTCAAATGTGTCTTCAAATGAACGGACAGCGTATAGAAAATGTGTTATAATTCAATTTTATTATTTTATTTATTTATTGTTGATTGTTAGATTGCTATAATTTTAAGTTCACTAAAACAAGTTTAGAACAGTCTCGAACTTAGTAGATATGGTTAAAAATAATGTAAACAATTTATTACATTTTTTATAACTTTAACTTTTCCGAAACGAAAAAATTTCGTTTCAATCCTTTTCAATTTTCTCTTGTTCATTGGCGATAAATGAGGATGTTTTTCATTAAAAACATGGCACGTTCTTTCCAATATTTTGTAACATTCTCCGCGAATATAAAATAAATTGAGAATATCAGCTTTTGAGTGTTATTTTATTTTAATTTAATAGTTTCAAATTAGCTGTCATGTTGAATAGAAAAGCACAACAATTGTTTTTCCATGGCTTACTACGGGAAGGTGTAAGCATTTAGCAAATACGTATGATAGTTTAATAAAAACCTGATTATTTCGAAAATGGTTACGAATAGGTATAGGGAACCTTAATACAGTTCGATAGCAAATTAAATTCTACATTTGATAGCGCATAAAGTTATAGGGTGTCCCATTTAAAAAAACGGACTTTAGAGGCTTTGAAAATGTGAATGTTTGCCGCTGAATTTAGGACACCCTGTATAAAAATAGACAAATTCAATAAAAAAAATAGAAACCTAAGATTATTTACCGATCGTTTGCAAAATATGAAGACTATATCTTCGAAACTTACAAAAATATGAGATTTTAAAATTTGGTACCCCGAAGGTTCATTTTTGGTTCAAGGTCAAGTATCTTAAGAACGCTTGAACCTAGGTATAGGACATGCTACATAAAATAGCATTAAAATTCTCCGTAGAATCCAAAAATATCATAAAATATAGGTTGTTCCATTTAAAATAAGCAAGTTGATACCAACTTCCGGTTAAACGGGAAGTGACAGGAAGTTGAAAATATTTCAAAAAAGAAGTACCCCTTGACTTTACCTTAATCCCAAAAATTGAAATTTTTATCTAAATGGCATCATTAAAAACTTTTAATGAACGGGTTGCGTGAATAACCCTGTATACTGTCTTTTCAAAACTTTTTTTGGGTGTCATTTTTTCCACTATATTGGATTCATACCAATAATTTACCATTTTCTACCTAGGTCACATTTAATTTTTGGGCTAATTTAAAAATAATAGATATATAAGTAGTTTTTACACTGATTTAAAAAAAATCATTAGTTTGTTACCAAAATGTTAAGCAAAATTTGAAGTAAACGGGACAATTAGTTTTTTTCTTTTATATTTCACTAGGCCGCTATTTTGTTCCGCCCTAATGGATTTTCACCAGAATGTTGCCAGATCGTCCCCATATAAAAATATTTATTATAATATAACTTTTGATCAAAGTTTAAAGGCAATCGAGTAATTACTTTTCTAGCTATGCAGCTAGACCGATGGAATTGAGAAAATATGTTTTTGACATGTAGAGAGCTTAAAACGTGTAAATGTATAAATATACAAAAATTTAAACTATATAACCGACATTCTAATAAGTAGTTTTTGTTAGGCTGGTTTTATAAATATTTTATGAAGCCGCCATTTTGTTTTGCCATCTTGTATTCAAACCAAAATTTTATCAGTTCATTTCTACGTAATACTTGGTTTTTGTGTGAAGTAACTTGGATAAAGATTATTTTAGATATAAATTTTTTAACATTTCACTATGCTACTACCATTATCAAAATGTTACTATATGATAATTTAGTTCCACATAGTAATTTTATGACACATATACATATACTGTCTTTTCAAACATTTTTATTCGACGCTATTTTCTTATACCATCTACCAAATATGTTAACGATTTTTTTATTAGGTTTTATTACATTTCATTTTTTCTTTTAATTTTATTATATTATTTTACAAATCTAAAATATTAATTATTTAGTTCAAGTTAAGTCCGTCTATTTTTCATTTTCCTTAATAAATGGATTTGCGGTTAATGGCAGATACTGAATTCTTCCGTCATGTTGGGTTTCAGCCCTATATCACACTTAATATTTGTGCACAATTAAAAATAATTAATTAAATGGATAAGTAGTTTTTAGCTATGCCATGCCAGATAGAAAGACAAAGGGTAAATTATTCGGAGCGTGATATTTTAACAATACCTCTTCGTACGAGGGAAGTAAAGAAAAACTCCAAGAATCTGGGTAATGTGAAATAACATAATTAACAAAACAATTGCTTCATAATATTTGGTTGAAATATTTTAATACATTTTATATTTACTTATATAAACTAATTTAATTAAGTAGCGCTACTATTCTTGTTATTTCCTTTATTAAATTACAAAATATTTGTTCTAAAAGGTAATCATTAAAAATTTTACGAAAAAGTGATCAGTTTGGTACACCCGTGGTCATAATCAACGTTTAAAGTAACGGTAATATCAATTGGCGAAACCACGAAATTAAATAATTTACGTTGCGCAAATAATTTATTATCCGAATCGTACGTTTGCGTTACAATTTTAAATATTTTTGTAAAAATATATGCGGTAATGTTCAAATAATACAATGAAAAACAAATTTTATATATATATGTATGTACTTTCTTTTGGGCACTGGTAAATTTTTAAAATTTGACTAATAAAATTGGAAAATAAAAAAGGGTAAGTTTAAAATTTAAATACATGCTTTTCAGTGGTGGATCTAGGATGATGTCAAGGGGGGGGGGCTAAAAAAAGAAAAACGTATAAACAATTTTTTTATTTATGAGCAGACCACGAAGGCCGATGCCTAAGTACTAAGTACAGTGGTTGCATCGGTAGTTGCTTTAAATAAAGACAGGGAAAGTTTATTGATGCGGGATTTAAAGACTTGCAGATTAGGAGACCAAGGAAAGACACTTGCTAGCAACACATTTCATAATCTGGACATTTTGGGAATAAAAGAGAGAACAAACTGGGAGGTCCTTGGTCTTTGCAGTTGGACCGTGAAGGGATGCACGTGGGTCGATGCCCGTGTCTCCCTGGCAGGCATGACTAAGAAGGGTATAATGGATGAAATTTCATCAGAACAGAATCCATGGTAGTATCTGTAAAACAGAGACAGATCGCTCACAATTCGACGATGCTCTAGTGATGCAAGCTCCCTTGTGATGTTTGGATCATGAATCAGGTGAATAGCTGTTCTTTGGACAGAGTCAATGATATTAAGGATTGAAGAAGAGACTGCTTCCCATATGTGCGAGCACTACTCAAAGCTGGGTCTTGATTTAAGAAGTGTAAAGTGTAAACAAGTTGGCAGAAGAAAAGTAATTTCGAGCTCGGAAAAAAAACAATTTCATCGCGGCTGCTGTGGCAATTAAAGTAATGTGATCATACCAGCGAAGATCACTGAAAAGTGATACTAACTAGACTAAAGGAATCTTTGGCTTCAAGCATTTGATTATTTATCTGGAAGGTGTGGGTACTGGAAGATAACTTGTGAGATAGTATATATAATTCTGTCTTTTCGGCGCTAAACTGAACCAGGTTTTTTGCTACCCATTCTGCGATTTATTGAGGTCCTCGGTTAGGGATAGTCATAATTTAATTACAAAATGTGAGGGTTTTTTTTTAGTCGTTTAATCGTCGATTTTTATAAAGATGTTTAACATGTAAAACAAAAAGCGTGGACAGATCCCCCATTGCATATGATTTAAAAATTACGATTTTTGTAATTGCAACCAGGGGGGAGGCGAAATACGTTATTATTCTCGATATTAAAATAATCTGTTTGCTAAACACAATTAAAAAGATCAATCTACGCTTGGTCGGCTGTAAAACGTTACTAAAATGTATGATGAACATGTACAATCCTGTAACTAGTTTAACTTTTGAAGAGTCCTGGTTACAGTTTCTTGTATTCACAAAGTTACATTATAACTGATAATCTATATTTAAAATCAGATAATTATGAACTTTATAATATGCTGTGACATGTTGCCTTAAAATACAGAACGATTATGCATGCTAACGGAAATTGCGTTAACAGATTTTCAACAGATGAAGGTTGTAAATTAAGATATTTTAATGAACTGCAAGAAATTTGCGGCAGGTCTGTAACACAATGCAATTAGAGTCAGAAAATATAAGACAGCATATTATTAGTATTACACTATTAATATTTCGTTATTTAAAAAATCTTAGGTAAAACGTAGACATTATGTAATTTTAGAACCTTGAAATTATTACACCAGGAAGATATAAAGTTAACATTTAAATAATTTTTGGTAGAATTGTATGAAGAGAAATTAACAAACTGAAAAAAAAGACCAGATACACCGCTCATTAAAAATGGATCACAGTGAATTTTCCTAATTTTTTTATATCTTGTAGAGCTCGACCCTAATAGTTATTGTGCAAAATTAAATAAACTTTTGTCGTACAGTTTTTCAAATAAAGGGTGTTTAAATGGGCAATTTAACTATATTTTTTAAGAGTTTCCATGAAAATATAACTATAAAATGAAAATTTTAAATAAACTATTGTTATGTTTCTTCTCAAAATTCTATCTACAACAAATAAGAAAAGATATCAAGCACAAAATTACATTTATATACAGGGTATTTTAAAATTATTGCACATCAAAAAAGTATTAAAAATTAAACAGGTATCGTCCATATTATACTAGGTATTTTAGCTAGTTTTTAGAACATATAAATAAAAATACTACAGTTGTGTACAGGGTATTTCAAAGTTAATGCAGATATTAAAAATTAAACAGGTAACTTCCCGATTATACCTACTTGTTTTATCTACTATATTAGAAAATATATTCTTTGGTTTATTATATGCATTACGAATATCATAGGCGCATCAACTAGGGTTTATAAGTGTGGTATTTTTTCATTAGTGCAACGGTTATAAGATTCAAAGTATTTTTGAACTAAAAACTAATCACTGGGAAATTTTAAAAAATTAAATTAAGGAAACATGGCCATATTGATTTAAGCCTGCAATTTTGATACACCCAGTTACAAAGCAATGGCGAGAGAACAAGAGTTAACAAAAACTAAAAATTTGTATGCCGCAGGATAGGTTTTAAATAGAAAACATTAACTTTTTATTTTTCACCTACATAATTAATTATATATGGCATATTTGGATGAGCTCCATGTCGACCAGTATTATCCAAGATATCCTACAAAATGGTAAGTGGAGGGATATTTTATATTTATCTGGTTTCTTACATTCCCCAGATACCATAAAATTGCTGCAACATGGGCAAATCTTTCAACATTTCTTGAACCAGCTTTACACGTGCAGTAGTATACTATAATTAGATTATCCCCATTTTAATATTCAACCCATATTGGATGCTTTATGATAACCGAATTTGGAACACATTGTACAATATTATTTTAAAGCTTGCCGCATCGTTACTCTGTTTTATTTATAATTTAATCACAGTAAAAATACTGAAAGATATCCTCCGGGAGTAATATGCACCTATATCAAAGAACTGTCATACTCTAACAAACATTGCATTATTGTTTTCCAGGCAACTTGATTAATACATATGTTTTCAATTTAATTTTAATATGTCCAAAACGGATACTCAATGTCACTTTAAACAATTAATGTATATATCATTTTTTTGTATATATTGTTTTTACTTGTAAATATAATTTTAAGAAAAAACATGACAATAGTTTATTTATAATTCGCATTATCTTTTATTATTAAAACCGTTGTACAAATAAATTATTTTCGGTTATAAACCCTGTATTTTAGTTGACCCTATAATAAAGCAGCTTTAATATGTAGGTTTAATACGAACGATATCTGTTCAATTTTTAGTACTTTTCTGATATGCAGTAATTTTGATGAACCCTGTACATAACAGTATTTTTTTAATTATATGTTTTTTTTATAAAATACATAAAACACGTAGGTAAAATACGGACGATATCTGTTTAATTTTTAATATTTTTCTGATGTGCAGTAATTTTGAAATATCTTGTACATAACAGTAATTTTTGCTTAATATCTTTTTTTTATTTGTTGTTTATAGAATTTTGAGAAGAAACATAACAATAGCTTTTTAAAAATTTTCATTTTATAGTGATTTTTCTTTATAAATCCTTTAAAAATATAGTTAAAATGCGTATTTACACACCCTGCATTTCAAAAACTGGGGTCGAGTACTACAATATATAAAAAAATTAGAAACATTCAGCGAGATCCATTTTTAAAGGGTAGTGTGCCTGGTCCTTTGCAAAAATGATTTTTTCTTTTTATTAAAGGTGTTTACAATACAATTAATTTTTAAGTTTGCTACATTAACTAATTAAAAGAATTTATTAAGAGATGATGTCAACTAAATCGCCTTTCACTTATCCAATGCGATTTTGTAGTCAAAATTCGATATTCAATATTTATGCGATACATTAACAAACGTTAATGCAGCATACAGCAAAATGAAGGTCGAAACCTTAAAAACAAAGTCAATAAAATGCGAATTTTGAAACTGCACAATAATGGTCAATAATACAGGATTTAACTCAACAACCTTTCACAATTTAGAAAATTCATTGCTTTCCCAAATAAGCAGCATTCATTTTTTCCTCTTGTTTATGGTCTAATTGTAATTGTTGGTATGTAACCATTTAAGTTTTTAGTTAATTGTTTTAGTACGACTTTTGTCATTCGATTATTTATACAAGGTAGACCGCTTTATTACCCTGATAATTCGATAAATGCATTTTGACTTGTACTCAATTTTCTAAAACATTGAAAATGAAAGAAAATTTTTTGTCTCCTTTAAATAAACTTGATTTTTATACAGGCAAATTCATATAACTTAATTTAGTCTTAACTTTAATAAGATGTACTGAGATTTATTGATTTCCTATATACGTATTAGCATTAAAACTTTACATTGTAGGTATGTTACCAAGCATATTAGATGTTTTAAGAATCCATTTTAAGGGTAAGTATTCGGTATTTAATTATCGTTTTCGCTGTAAAAGCTTAATTAAACTATGCTTAAAACGGCAATGTTGCGTGTTAAGCGTTATTTTCGGATTGGTTTGAGATGTGTCGCGTTTGAGAGAATTTGGAAATGCAAATAAAAAAATAACTCTGTGCCAAAGAAGTTTTATTGATTTAAAAGTTAAATATAATTGGTAGAAACTAAACTCCATACTATGCTTTAAGGGAACCATAATCAAGACTTTTCGGTTAACCATAGTACAATGGCAGTTTTTTTTTACTCAACAGAATATTCTTGTTAAAGCAAGAAGTCGAGCGAATTGTTCAGAGTTCAAACGAAATGTGCACAGTTCCGACAAGATACCTGACATTACTACAAGAATGCACAGGGGGGCATACTTTGTCGAATGCAGAAAACTGGACGAACTACATATTCGCAGATGAATCGGGTATAAATCTCTACCCTGGGCTACTTACGAGTGAAGTAAAAAAATGAAAAGTAGTTTTTACACTTATTTTTTAAAACCGCCATTTTGTACCGTTATATTTAATTCGTACCAGTTAATCCCTATATCATATTCAATTTTGCTACAGGATTGGAAGTCAATTGAATTAGATGTTTTTACATTGATTTTTTAGACAATTTAGTTGGCCGTCATTTTCTTTCGCCGTCTTGAATTCGTACCATAATTTTACCAGTCTTTCTCTATATCACATTTAATGCTTGCCCATCTATCGATGTCATTCAAATTAATCTAATCAGTAGTTTTTCAGGCTAATGTTTTAAATAATTTATTATAGGCCGCCAATTTGTTTTGCTGTCTTAGTCTTGGATTCGTACTAAAATATTACAGATTGATTCCTATGTAACACTTTTTTTGTTGGTTATTAAAAATGTTTTTAACATTTCATTAGGCCGTCATTTTGTTCCGCCATGTTGAATTTTTACCAAAATATAAACCCTTGATTTTTGACCAAAATTTGAAGTAGTTTTTAGCTACGCCTACTATGAACTGGCAGACAGACAGACAGACCAATAGAATTGAGAAAATATGTTTTTTGGCATCTAGGGCCGATAAAACGTAAAGATATGTAAAACCTCGAATTTTTTTCACGACAACAAACATATCAAATTTATCGTCATTTTGTTCTTTCGCCATCTCGAATTCGTCTCACAGTTTTACCAGTACATCTCTGTATCTATGACACGTGTCCTACATTAAAATATAAAAAAAATTTCTACTGTTGATTTGGGTGAACAATGAAACTGGTAAAATTTTTTGTGCGATCCATTATCGCGGGACAAAATGGCGTCATAATAAAATATTCATTTTATCTCGGAAAACATTATATGATATATAAATAGAAACAAAAAAAATAAAAATAAAATAAAAACAAAATTTAAAATGGTATTCTGGAGTGTTTTTATTTGAGTAAAGCAAGTGAATGTATGAGTGTATGTGTTTTCATGAATAATAGACTTTATAGACAGACAGACAAACATAATGACGGAATTGAGAAAACATGTTTTTCGGCATATTAGGACCCTGAAACGTGAAGATCTGAAAAAATCTCGGAGGGTGATTTTTTCACGATTACCCACAATACTTCCATTTTGCGAGGGGACAAAAAAATAAATTGACTATAACCAGAAATTTCCTGGTAACGAATTCCATTTATTCCACCACACACCGATAACACACTATATAAGCATTGTATAATAAGAATGTTCGTATAAAAGTATATAAATTATATAAGCCTAATGACGGTTTCATGTCCAAAGAATCTCCAATCAACTTAATGTATGTCTTGTAAATAAGAAGTGTTTGACCTAAAGGCTGTAAAATGATAAGTAATCAAATGTTTGGTATATTTAATTCATATCCTTCTGATACCTATAAACATACCGCAACAAAGTATTTTTGCACTGTTTTAAATACCAGAGGTGTATTCCGAATCACCTGTTTTACAAAATATATAAGACCAAGTGAAAAAAGCCGTATAAAGAAACGACTAAATGTAAAAGAACCAGGAAGGTCGTCAAATTACAGTTTCCTATATATCATTCCATGGATGTAGGCCATGTTTTTTAATTGTTACACTCTGTTGACAAATAATGTTAATCCCCGCATTCATTCGCTTGTTAAGCAGATTATTACAAGACATGATCCAGATTAATGTGTTAAACATAAATAAAAATTTGTATTTAATTACGTGCAATGCAGTGTAAAGCTCTTGAAATAGAAATATCGCCAATTTAGGTAAAATTCTAAAGATTACATCATCACCTATTTTGTATCAATAGACTGCATTCTCGAGGATGCTTGGTTTATGCGACTTTCACAAGGGTGGTACAATGGAGCCCGCAAAGTAGAATATAGAATATTAAAATGGAATATTCTTACTTAATATGCAAGTCATATTTAAACATGAATTATTTCGAACTCATTCTTAATCTACTAGCGAGATGTCACTATTTCCATTCAAGATCAGAAATAATATAACATTCAATTTACTCTAGAACTACTAAGTAAAAAATCGGTAAATTTCCTTTACTAGGAACTTCCTTCGTTATGATTCTTTCCTTTTATTAGGAATAGTGAAGTGTGACCCAAATTAGTTCAGTACAAAGACATTTAGTAACAAATACATACTGTCTTTTAAAATATTTTTATTGGACGCCATTTTGTTCTACATATTGAATTCCATTTTACCAGTTTCTTTCTACCTATGCCACACTTGATTTTTGGGCATAATTAAAAAAATCAATAAGTAGTTTTTTGTTATGTCATGTTGAATTCGTTCCAGTTTATCACATTTAATTCTTCTACAAAATCAATTGAATAAGATTTTTTACGTTTATTTATTAAAAATTTTATTTGGCCGCCTTTTGTTTCGCCATCTTAAATTCGTACCACAATTTTACCAATTTAACTCTATATCACAATTAATGCTTACACAAAATTTGAAATTAATTTAATAACTAAATTTATCATGCTGAATTTTTAAATATTTTATTACGTCGCCATTTTGTTTTGCTATCTTGGATTCATACCAAAATGTTGCTCATTCATTCCTATGTAACACTTGATTTTTGTGCAAAATTTGCTAATTAGTTTTTAGTAATGCTTTCTTTAACGTTTCACTAGGCCGTCATCTTGTTCCGGCATACTGGATTTTTACCAAAATACTGGCAAGTCATCCCGATATGACCCTTAATTTGTGACTAAAATTTGAAGTCATTCTGGTAAGTAGTTTTTAAGCTATGCCGCCAACTGACAGATAGACAGACAAACCGACAGATGAACTGACGGAATTGATAAAATATATTTTTTTGGCATCTGGGGACGCTAAAACACTATTAGTTATGGCACAGAATTTTCAGGCTGAATTTTTAAATATTTTATTAAGCCGTCATTTTGTTCGGCGATCTTGGATTCGTACCAAAATTTGACAGTTGAATCTAACATAATTCTTAATTTTTGTGCAAGATTTGAGATAAATTGGATAAGTAGTTTTTTAATAATAATATTTTTGATATTTCACTAAGCCGCTATTTGTTCCGCCATATCGAATTTTTACCAAAATGTTACCAGGTCATTCCCATATGACCTTTAATTTTTGACCAAAACTTAAAGTCAATCGGGTAAGTAGTTTTTTTGCTATGCCGCAAACCCGACAGACAAACAGACATACAGACCGACAGAATTGAGAAAACGTGTTTTTCAGCATCTAGGGACCCTGAAACGTAAAGATCTGGAAAAATCTCGGAGGGTGAATACAATACTTCCCTTTTACGAGTGAAGTCATCACCAGTCAAGTATAAAAAATAGCGAAAACATCCTTCTCCACATAACATTTCTTCACATTCTTGTTTAAAATAACAACTACCACTAAAATAAATATCAAAATGATTTTGAGTGCATTATAAACAAAAGTATTAAAGTAACCAAATACTTTCTGGAACGAAATAACACAAAAACCACACTTAACTACCAAGATAATTTCAATTACAATAAATACCAATCGCTGATCATCCTTTAAATGTCCCCAAGCATCGACCGAGTTTTTTATGTACTAATTCTACCTTCTAATAACCACTAACACATTTTGTGGACACCGTGTTTTTACAAAAACAAAAACACCAACATTAAAAAAAAAGGTAGTACTAATGTGAATATATTAACTTTTTTACCCCAATATTAATAAGTAACAAGTCCTTGCTTGTCAATTATAAGACCATCAAAATCCACTCTATAGCGTTTTTTCCTGCTACTCTAAATGTATAATGTCAAATATATTTTCGTGCAGTGTATGTTCTAGATTAAATTATCAGAACAAACTTAAATAAAATTATTGCTTAATTTGGAACGAATGCGTTAATTGAAAACGTAATTCTTATAATTACCAAAGAAAAAAATCTGATGTGGGAAATACTTCGAGAGACCCTAAGGACAAACTTAATGATAGGTATATCATAATTGGTGAATTTGTGGTCCTCTTTTTTGTTCGATGAAATGAACAAGTTTTTATCTGTTTTAAAAGAATAACTTCCTTTGTAGTTGCTGAACTGTCAATGTTCAGGACCGAAGTTGGTACAATTATCTCACAGATGAATGTTTCAAATTTTAAAACAGGATTATGGCTTTGATGTAGTAAATTTTTTGTTCCTATACTTTAATATTGTAATTTTCAGTTTATTTGAGGCTAAAGATACTGATGGGTATATTATGAAAGGTGTGGATATACGTCGACGGAAACCAAAAAATATCCCCTGTATTCTTGAGAAGAGCAAGAATACAATTTAAAATTTTCCGGAAAGAACTATTTTACGATGCAAAGTTAAATTGCTGAGATAAATCGTCTATCTGTATTTGTTACTTCAAATTTTGTATGGAAATTAACGAAAAATTTTGTCTAATAGACTATACAAGATGTATAAGAGAGATCCGCAAAAAGACCAAAGTCTTCCTACAGCTCATCTATAATTGTTTTACTTGGGGTGGCCCTTTTTTAATAATGGATATCGTATCACCAGATGCTTCATTTCCGTTATCCTTGTTTTTTCCAACAGTTCTTATTATTGGGACGTATGACGTATTAATACTTACTAATAGTGTGTCCGTAGCTTAACGATTTTTTTAATGTCTTATTTCAGAACACATGTTTTTTATATATTTTATAAAAGGTTGAATGAATAAAATAACTTACATACAACGAAACATTTGACGGCTACTGTGGTCAATTAAGAAATAATGGTTCTTGGGATTAGACCGTGTGAAAATGGAATCACACTGAATGAGCTCGGAGAGACCAAGGCCGGCTATTTATAGTCGACGTATGATGTAGACTGAAGCCCGTATCTCTATTAAAATTGTTGGTGCTTGGATGCTTATAAAATTCAATAGATTCTCTAATTTTCCCTTTATAGAATCCCGAAACCGATGCAAGAACTTTGGTTTCTTTTACATTTATGACATGTTCAGTGAAATGTAGGTGTTCAAATACAGCAGATTGTACAATTTGTTTCTTTCTAATACATCGTTCCTTAAGATTCTAAAGAATTTTGGTCACACATCGTGAGGGCTCTGTAAACCAAAGAATTTATAACTGATTGCTTTTGTGCCGGATGATGATGTGAATTTGCTTTTAGGTATCTACGTTGGTTTCTATAAACAGAGTGTCCTAAGAAACCATCCCCCTTCCTTTATACAAAAACATCTATAGAAAGGGTATCGTGCATTCTGATTCAATTTCCATTGTACAGTTTATAACAAGATGCTGCTGATTCAGATCAAGAAACACGGGGAGTTTGTGTGCACCATGCGGCCATATTACAAAAGTGTTATCTACATATCTGAACCATGATTTTGGCTTTAATGGAGACGACTCTAAGTTTTCCTCTTCAAAAACTGCCATGAAGATATTGGCTACCACGGGTGAAAGCGGAGATCCCATGGCTCCTCCTGAGATTTGTTTATAAAAAGTTCCTTGAAAAACAAAATAAGTTGATAAGAGACATGCTTCAATCATATCTAGAAGTGAGTTGCCAATATTATAGTAAAATAAGTCTGATATTATGGAAATTGAATCAATAATACGCATATTCGTATATAGCGATTCTACATCGAGACTAAGATATATTTTGGATCTAACTGGATTGCCTTTAATTTCTCTATAAAATGTGTAGAGTTTCTAATATATAAATGTGTTTTTCCAGTAAAAGTATGAAAAATATTTGAAAGTATTACCTTTAATACATCAAATAATTACAACTCTCGATCTATGTCAACGCACAAACAAAAAGGATACATCAAGCAGTAATCATTAAACAGCAGAAAAAGTTCGAAGGATTTCTGGACAACTAAAAACCAGTAAAACCATCACAGAATACCGTAATAAACCTGTCTTCCAAAGCCCTTACTGAAGCAGAACAATCCCTACTCTCCGTAGGCGAAAACTTCGCCATAACCCTAAGGGGCATACTCGTAGAAGACATAGTGTCATTCGTCGAAGCCACAATTAAAAGACTTTCAGCAAAAGAAGCTAACGTAATAAAGTATGAAACAGTAAAGATCATCGCTGCTTAAGTCGAATCTATCAGTTGCGGAAAAAAAAGAGCGACAAAAAGATTTGAAAACAGTGCAGACATGTTGGTCCTTCCAGCAGACAAGGGAAATGCCACTGCCGTCATGGACAAAACAAAAATACGTGGAGAGAATACAACTACGTTTGCAGACTCGACTAAAATCGATAGACGGCAACCAACCTTATAAACGCATCCAACCTACCAGCAGAGGAGAAGAAGACGTTAAGGTCAAGCAACTCAAAGATCCTACGGACTACCTAAAATACACAAGGTTAATATACCACGTCGACCTATCGTCAGTGCAATAGAATCGCTCACTTACAAAATTGGTAATATCTTTCAAATATTCTTAATAATTTTACAAGAAAAAAACATTTATATATTAGAAACCCTACACATTTTGTAGAGAAATTAAAAGCAATCCAATTAGATCTAAAATATATCTTAGTCAGTTTCGATGTAGAATCGCTATATACTAATGTGCCTATTAATGATTCAGTTTCCATAATATGGGATTTACTTCGACGTAATAATATTAACAACTTACTTCTAGATCTGACTGAAGCATGTATTCAAGGAACTTTTTATGAACAAACCTCAGGAACAGCCATGGGATCTCCGCTGTCACCCGTGGTAGCCAATATCTGCATGGAAGCTTTTGAGGAAGAAGTTCAGGAGGAAGCCTTAGAGTCATCTTCATTAAAGACAAAACCGTGGTTCAGATATGACAACGTTTCTTTTGTAATATGGCCGCATGATCCAGAAAACCTCCCCATATTGTTTCTTGATCATCTGAATCAGCAACATAAAATGTACAGTGGAAATTGAATCAGAACGCGCGATTCTCTTTCTAGATGTTCTTGTACAACGGAAGGGGGATGGTTCCTTAGGACACTCTGTATATGGATAACCAATGCATACGAACAGATTCCTAAATGCAAATTTAAATCATCATCCGGCACAAAAGCAATGAGTTACTAATTATTTGGTTTACAGAGCTCTGACGATATGTAACCAAAATTCTTTATAATCGGAAACAGAGAAACTGACTCAAGTTTTAAAAGGGAATTGATATTGCACTAAGGATAATACTGCCCTCATAAACTCCACCATTTGCAACCATTTGGCACGAAGGAATCGCAGGTCGTTGTAAAGAACAACTGATTTTATGCCTTTTTAATCAATCAGCGTGACAGTGAAACGCTAGAAATTTGGCTGGACAACTGCAGTAGCCAGAACAAAAACTGGTGCCTCTTAAACTTTCTCGTCTTTATTATAAATTCTGATATTATATCCTGAAAAGAAATTATAATAAATTATTTTGAAACAGGACACTCGTGCTGACAGCTTTCACCACCAGATAGTAAGCTCTTTGAAAAAAATGGCTAAAGTTTATGATTTCAACGACTTTTGCATAGCTGTTCAAGCAGCTAATAATGACCATGTTACTGTCAAAGTAATGTATCACACGGATTTTTATAACTGGTTTGATTATTCATTCGGAATTAAACTCAAAGATGTAAGGCGTCCACATCTTGCTGATATAGTTTGTTTAAAAGCTGTCAGAGGAAATTATACCCTAAAATATAAAACGACATATGAGGAGACTGAAGAATACAAAGTACTAAATTTCTTAAAAGAATCTGCTATGAAAAGAGGTGGTATGCGTTTCCCATTAAAAAAGTCCAACCGGATGGATTCCCAAAACAAAAAAAGATAACATATTAGACAATTTACGTAATATTCTACCGGAAAACCAAAAACCGTTCTGGAGAAATCTACCTGAGCCGACCGATGAAAACGCAGCAAAGAGACAAAAATCAAAACGTTTTAAAAAAATGACAGGACATCACTACCTGAGGTGAGTGCAGAAACCTCAGCAAAGAAAAGACAATCGAAAAGTCGATCTTGTTGATAGTTTTTAAGCAAAAATTGTTCGCATTTATGGTTTTACTCATTTAATATGTATTTTTATGGTATGTAGATACTGCATTAATATCTCTTTTTAATATTCTGTTAATAGTTAACTGAACAAAAACGTGGCATCTACATTTCATGTTCATATTTTTGTAATTATAAATATTTTAATTTTTTTTTTTAAATTAAATTTTTAAAAAAACTGTTTTATTACCTCTAACTGACTAAAACAACAACAATACAAAAAAGAACAGTTACCAAGGTCTATAATTCTGAAATCTCATTTATTCATGTTCATGTCATTATTTCAAAATTATCAAATTAGTAGATACTGCACTTCTGCTTATGAGGGCAGAATAGACGATCAATTAGAAAATATAACAATGCTGCTCCATGAAATGAAACAAATAAGGAGTTAACGATAGGAAGAGTAGTTCTCCCATTTATAAACGGAACTACAGATAAAATTGCAAGGTTACTTCGCCGATCCAACATACAAAAGACATTATTCCATTCCAAAAGCAAGGAGTATATGCAATTCCTTGTTTCTGTTGCGATGTCTATATTGGAGAAACTAGGTTTAAGAAATATGAACGATGTATTAGAAAGAAACAAATTGTATAATCTGCTGTATCTGAACACCAACATTATACTGGATATGTCATAAATGTAAAAGAAACCAAAGTTTTTTCATTGGTCTCGAGATTCTATAAACGGAAAATTACAGAATCTATTGAAATTTATAAGCATCCTACGACCTAGATCTCTCCGATCTCGTGAAGTAAAGAGGCCTCGTGCAATCGAAGGCGAAACGTCGGAAAATGATTCCATTTTTGACACGGTCTAGTCCGAAGAACCTTGATTTCTTAATATAATAAGTTACCTGTAACTATAAAATATGCTGGAACTATATTAACGTTTAAGAAGTGATCGAAAGAGCAAATATCACAAACTAATTTTTATTTTTTTTAGCAATTATTTAACCTAGCCTAAATGTTATTATTGTTATTATAATTATAAAATAAATAATTACATTTTACCCCAACAAATAAGTACTTCTTACCAAATCGTTAATTCCCAAGAAAACGATTGCGTTGTAAGTGAAACACCCTGAATATTAAATCATTACAGCTCTGGCTCCCAATAAGCGTTGTACTTTGCTTGGACGGAAAACTAATTTTTATGATATTTATTTCCCCTTAATTCGACACTGGATTCAGAATATTCTTGAGAAAACAATGGATATTGTTATCAGAAATATTATCTGTTCCAATTTTGCTAATTAATAAATACCTGAACGTGTTTACTTTGACTTCCCGTTGTCTTACATTAAAATGGTCACGAATTGTCCTTCGTCTTGACTTCAGTTTATTTACCTGTCTGTATTTTATTTTGTAAAATTTCACTTTCAAAACGGTGATGAAAAAGAAATATTGCAAAATCTGCAACCATAAGACATAACTAACTTTTTAACATAGGAAAAATAATTCACGGCAGTAAAACAGATAAGCAAAGTTTCGAAACATGTAATTTAAAATCTCTTCAGCCGAATATTCGTTTAGATGTAAAAAACCCAGTAAAAAACTGAAACAACTAAATTGTTGTATAATTATTTCTAGAAATTCGGTAGTAATTTATTGATTGAATTTTGAATATTTCACATTTAGCTTATGCACCAAGTAAATTTCAGCCAAAAGTATATTTTCTATTAATATTTCATTATTATTAGCTACTCTATTATATTACTATGTTCAAGTTTTCCCGCATTACTATACCAAAAGAAATGTGCTTTAACTTCTCGTTTTTAAAGATTTAACCCCTTGGAGAATCCTTCTTATACCGTTATTTAATATCAAGCTATCCCAGTAGTAGTTGTTTCTCTAATATAAACTTGGAACTAAAAATTGTATTGTTTAAAAAGAAAACGTAAAAATATATTGACTGTGTAACCATTGATAATTGATAAACTAATTATTAAAATATTGAAAGACGAGGAGGTGTTTGGTTTGGTGTTTTGCTGTATACTATCAATTTGTCTGCATTGGGTTCTGAATGTATATATTTAGTCAGTTTCCTTAAATATTTGATAGATCAAACTAGACAAGCGAAAATTTAATTAAATTATTAAAATGTTTCAGCTATTTCTTGTAAATTTTATTGCATATTACCAGTTTTAAGCTTGAAACTTACCTAAACAAAAAAGTTATTTAGACAGGGTATTAAATAAGATAAAATTTTTCAATATTTTATTTGTTCCGAAAGAATTTTGATGTATTTTACCTACTCAGTCTATAATTTAAAGAAGTCAACTTCCATTTTCGTTTTACTTAAAAACGTTCTTAGTTTTGAAGTATTTTATTGGAATTGATGTTATGATTATATACATAAAGCTTACCTGAGCTAAAAATTTATGTATACAGGGTGTTAAACAAGACTGCAAATTTTCCAATATTTTATTTTTTCCGAGGCATTCGATATAATTCTGTTTCAACCTACATGCGACACAACCCTATATTTTTAAAATCGGTAAACTAAGCTTAAGCCATGTATGAAAAATAGTTGGAGGCCCCATTACTCTGTATATAAACAAACATATTTTAATAACGTTTTGTGAATATGTCTTAGTTTATGATCCTATTTAAAATATTCTTAGGTGATAATATAGGAATCATAAATGAATTCATCTAAGGTAAAGATCCTATATATTGACAAGTAAGGCTCTAAAAGTAAGACCTGTATTTTGAAAAATAATAAAGTTAGAGGGAAAATAAAAACTTTTAAGTTTAAATTCGGATTTATATGAAATATATATACATGATCCTTAGGATTGCTATATGTTTTACTAATCTTATAGTATTTTTGCATATCCTGTATATTTTCTGCGTATGTCAAAGCCCAGTTACTATAAAGAAATAAAAACTTTAAGGTTCTTCAGCAAGAAAACTATACATAATAGGGTTAATAAAAAGTTACAGCTAAATATGTAAAAAAAGTACTTAAAAAAAAATAAATCAAAAAATATTCAATTATTTTCAATTATTTGTTTGCCTTTATTATTTTAACGTCTCCTTTCCGTCAGTGACCAATCTGAATCGGACCTATAGCTTAACGTGGATTCCAAATCACGGTCCTTGGTCACTCTTGATCCCCGACCCACCCCACCCTCGAGCTGTTCATGAAGTAGCCTACCGACAGACAAGTGTGCATCTGCATAAACAACCCCTATCCACCCACATTCGGCATCAATCAGCGTAAATGAAGTGGCGCATGAAGTAGATATATTGTACACTTGTCTTGTGTTGGATTTTATTACTACTAATATTGGAGGTTCGAACCCAACTCCGGTGTAAACCTAAAGCTTTTCGCTCTCGGCCACCGGCTGGCTTTTAAAAAACTTTTCAAATTCTTTTTTACAATTCTACTAAGGATTCTAACGATTAAATGGATCAATCAATTAGAAAATAAATCTTATTTAACACCCTGCATAAATAAATTTTAAACTCAGGTAAGCTTTACGCTTAAAATAGTTAATATGTAATAAAATTTGCAAGAGATAGCTGAAAACCGCATAACCATGTCTCTTTTCATTTGACAAATATACACTAAATGTTACCTAATTTTACCCGTTTGCTTTGTCCGGCGTTTGTTTGCTGCACAGTCCCGAAGCCCTAAATCTGTGTTTGCATACATAACGCAAAGGAAACAGATAAATAATTATTGACTTTAACCTTTGGTGCATTTTTGAGAACTCTTCTTGCAAATGTAATGCACACAATGTAACATATTTATTATTTTAATGCGACAATAAAATTCAAAATAATTACCAATAATGAAAGAGTCTGAAATTTGTAAAAGTATTAAAGTCAGTGAAGCTTTTAATTAACAATTTTGAGATTAAGGTGAATGAAGAGTGGAAAACATCCTCGAGTTGATCCCATAACCTCCGTCACACGGACACGAAACTTTACCATTTAGGCTATAGAAGAACTGGTAGCAAACTGGCACAGCGAGAAGAAAGGTCATATGATTCTCCCTATCCTCCGCGAGGTGCACGTCAATGTTCACAAAAGCAAATCAGGAAACCAACAAGAATTACTGATACGCCATACATACAACACGAATTTAGTACATCTGGAGAATATCTTTTGTGGTCAGTGTGTTAGTATCCGATTTTAACAGAGAAGTACAGCTCGATCTCAGATTTGCAGCTGGAGGCCGTTACTGATTTTTTTCGTGTATTGTCTACGGCTTACTTTTGAGTAAAACAACTTTTAAGCCCAGAATAATGCACTGCCGATAAAATCATCATTGTAATTTTTTAAGACTGGCGCAAGTAAATTAAAAATTTAATTTAGTGAACAAGTTAGGCCAACAGCTACTTAAGCTTTTTCAAATAATGATACAAATTTTCATCTATTATTTTAAATGTTAAATTATTTAAGTCTTATTATAACTGATAATTTATTGTGCATTTTTATTTTAAATATAAAATATCTGTATGATATATATTATGATGATTATATCTGTTGCGACCCGTGTGAAAATTTTATTTTTCTAGCAATAAAAAATATTTGAATAAGGACTAATGTTCTGTGAAAAAATATATTGATAAAACTTAAGTCGATATATTTTTAAGTAATTCAGGACCAAAAATTAGTTCCATTTGTGTTCTGTTTCAACCTACATGCAAAGTAAGAGATTTTAAATTAGAAATGTATCAGTAATTTTCTATAAGACATATTCGAGGGACTAGAAAGTTTCTAAATAGAAGTAAAAAAAGTGTTTTTTTTTTTAAAGTTAAAGGAGCTGTAATATAATATAATGAATTACTCTATACGTCTGAATTGCATGGATGGATCAGCTTACAACGCAAATGACCCGAAAAGTGAAAGCGATTATTTGCACATTTTAAATCATAAAAAAGACCTACATATTTATGCAGTAATTCTTTAAGAACTAAATTTGGAAAATTTTAATAGTAAACTAGGAATAATAAACGCCATTTCGTTTAGATCTTTTATCCTATCAAGACTTATATCAGGTCTATATTACAGTAATTACTGACTAAAATGCATTACCACTTCGTAAACCTCTTCCCTATTTGATACATAATTAAGATGTTATGGCGGCAGCTGTAAATTCCTACCCATTTACAACTATTATTAGACATTCTTCAATGCCTAGTACTTGCGTTAATAAAAATAATCATATATCTTTATTTCCATTAATAGTGCATTCTGAAGTAGTATTTGTAATTATTGTGAACATAGTCGTGATTATTTACTGTCTTCTACTTTACTGCTGGGGACAAAAAACGCTATCGAGGCAGGATACTTGGAAATGCAAACATACTGTGAAAATTTATATTAACACCCACAATTTTAAGTTTTAAAAATCTCTGCATTCCTGCGTGCAATCTGCTTAGGCCTTAACGTAGATTAAATCCATTTTATCGATTACATTTAAAAAAATCGGTAGCGCGACTTAAAACTAAATATCATGGTAATGAACTTTTAAATTATATTTTGATTTTACCAAATAAATATTGGGACATTACTTAATGATGTACCCCAAAAACAGGAACAAGATAATTATTAGAATTATTGAATTATGGTCCACCCCGGGCCTGCTAGTCTAGGGGGTTCAATTTGGAATTAATAAACTCCTAACTAGATAAAAATGTTACCGAGATGTTTTCTTAGAAACTAGCACTGACAAGACAAAGTATATTTTACAGGAGCTATAATGATTAGACATTTAATTTTGTAGGGCTTAGGGATATGAATGCGGTGCCTAGAATAAAATGTGGAGTTAAAAAAAATCCGTGAAACCAAGTAATATTTATCCGTAGTCACTGTTCCATTCATCAGGTTTTGGTCCTGTGTGGAACTGTGTAATTTAATATTGGCTAATAGTTCAAAATCTATAAAAAAATGTTTAGAATATCAATTTTCAAACATTTCAAATCAAGAAACTAAAAAATGTAAAACGCGCATCTGAATATAGACATCAAAAAAGTATTAAATAAAATCTTTAATAGACCGCGTAATTAACATATCCCCTAACTTTTATTATTATTTACTTTTTTAAAACATTATTTTTTTTACTTATAAAAAGGTTTTATTCTAGGATCTGGAATTTTACTGAATATTCAAACATTTTAATAGGTCGCCATTTTGTTTCGCCATAATGGATTTACACAAACATTTTACCTGTTTATCCTTATATCACACTTTATTTGTAACACACCCTGTAACCCCTTGATACTGAAACCATATATATCTCTGCATTTTTCAGGTTATAATCAAAACTAAATTTTCCGCCGGTGATACCAATGCACTGTTCGTACCTGCAATATTCACAAAAAAAAAAACTGTTTTGAGTATCAGCTGGCATTTTTAATACTAAAGACGAATCAGCCTGAGATTAATAAGTTGCCATGTTGCCTTACTTCTGTTATTTTTCCGCCGTTTCAATGAAACAATAACATCTAACAATAAGTATATATATGCTTGGAACACTTTTGAAACTCCCTATACTACAAAATAATTTTATGTAATAATTTAAAGCGTTACAAATAACTTTTGTATTTAATTTTTTTTTATATTTTCCGTATTAACCGAAACAGAGGAGAGCTTATCAAAATATAGTGTGACCACCTGCGCCTGTGCAAAATAAAACAATGGCTTCTACCGAACATGGGAGAGGGTGAACTAATTAACGAAAGAACTCACCTAAATAACATACGCACATCTCACATCTGCATTTCGATGACTGTCTTAATGTTTTATGCTTGCTTACGTTGCACGTAGTATCAATCTAAGATCATCCACAAAAATAAATTATTTGATCATGGATCGTAGAAAACCATTAATATTTTTTCAGTACCGACTCTCGTGTCTATTAACTTAATAACGAACAATTATTGGCATTTTTCAAATTAGTAAAAAATTAGTTATTACTAGATGCAGTACTCTTAAATTCAGCTGTTTCATACATCTCGCCGACTGCGACTTTGAATTTTTTCATGTTAAGTAATTTAAAATTTGCAATTGTTTCGGTCTCTATGGCTACAGTAAAAAAAATATGTTTCCCTGTACCACATTAAATAAGTCATTAAGCAAGTCTGATCTTCACAATTTTGTGCTGCGGAATTAGCTTTCTATCTGACTTATTTCTAGCTGCCAGTGCTTGTCGAAACCAAATGGAGAAAAGCCTTGCACATGTTTCATTATTCTATGTGATTTTATTGTTTATTTGTCGTTTTCCTTTATATAATTGGAATATACATATAAGAAACGAAGTTTGTGCTCCGAATTAATTTTTTAAATGTTCAATTATGTATAATTTCCACATACTAAAGCCCGCTACTCATTATTCCTTGATTCGTCTATTCGTTCATTTGACCGCAGTCTCGAGGGTCCGGTTCATTCATTGTTTTGGGCGAATAATCTTGTAGGCTTTGACCTCGGCGAACCATTCGTCCGAATCTAATCTTTTGTTTTTTGTGTATTTTCAAACATTGAAACGCATGAAATCCATGCGAACGAATTAAATAAAAATTGATGAATAGTGTGAATGATCCGGCAATTCATTGATTCGCAAATTCGTTCACTCATATGAATTGATGAACGAATGGGCGAATCAACGAATGGATGAATATTTAATCCACACTATTCATCATTTTTTATTTCATACGTTTACGTGGATTTCATGTGTCTTCAATGTTTGGAAATACATAAAAAAATAAAAGATTTGATTCGGACGAATGGTCCGCTAAGGACAAAGCCTTCTTGATTACTCGGCCAAAAGACGGAAATGCGCGCAACGAAACGAACGGATGAACCGGACCCTCTAAACTATGGACAAATGAATGAAAGGACGAATAGACGAATAGTGAGTAGAGGGCATAAGGTTGTTCGTATTCATCAAAATAACTCCTGTGATTTTTCAACAGTAACATTAAAAGTGTAAACTTTTTTCCGAAAAAAATTAAAGAGTGTGTACTGCCAATAGGCACAAATAATTTTTATTTTTTAAATAGCTAACACAATATGAATTCTGCGTTTCTAGAAAAGAAAAAAAAATTAAGGCATTATATTTGAATAGAGTATTTATTTCCCAAATAAAGGGTAATGAAACACGAGAATACCAACAATTGGGAGTAAATCAGCAGTAATAATGGAGCAATAAATCCAATAAATCAATTTTTGTTTATTAAACAATCACCGAATTTGATTATATGACTTAAGTCGAAAAATTGCACTAATGCAAGGGTTTAAAGTTGAGAATATTCAAGTTTTCGATTTTCAATATTTCAAAAAAACTACGTATGGAAAAATTATTCGCTCTAATTCTTAAAAAACTATATTTGGTTAGATTTTTGTTGAGTTAAGGTTTACGCCTAATTATAAAAAGTACACAATGTTTTACCTTAAAGCAATAAAGAAGTTCTTTTAGAATTCTAGAGTAAAGAAGTATAATTTATATTTTTAACAGTTGAGGAAACTAAGCCGAATCAGACTAATTTATAGAAGAAAAGTCAGAAAATATTACGGTAATAATATTGTTTTAATCTAAAGCGTAAACTTTTGTAGCAAATCTTTCTAGAATTGAGAACTATGTACCTACAAGATGGGAATCTTCTCTATACGGCGCGGGACCAATTTTTATCGTTTTTCCAGTTGGAAAGCGTCAATCGGCGAAGCCTATCTCGGCCCGAGATAATTCATTCCTTAGGTTCAAACTCATTTTTAATGACTCTCTTAAAATACTCAAGTCGGCCCAAAATTCTGTATAAAGTTAGAGGCGGTATGTAAGTGATAGGTAGTAACAAGTAGGTAATTTTAATAATGAAATAGTCTAGTATTGAATTTGGAATAATAATGTAACAGTTGCGAAAAGTGTTCGAGTATCAAAAATGGCAACGACGAATAGTGCTTGGTTCAAGTGAAATTGTTAGTCCAAGGGGAAAATTTTTGATTGTTTATAAGTGCTACAAAAAATTAGGCATCCGTAGTTTCTCTAAAACGCATTAAACAAAACTAAAACTAATGTTACATAAAAAGCGTCATCTATATATATATATATATATATATATATATATATATATATATATATATATATATATATATATATAGAAAAATCCGCAATACACACTGTCAAAAATTAAAATAAATAGTAAAATTGAGCTTCGTCCCATTAAAAATTCCGAAAACCAAATGAAACGCGATACTTTTATCATATTCCCTTTCCCCCTTAACCTGATAAAAAATATATTCCCACCCCTAGAGCATATGTTACCCAGCGCGTGGTAAAATTAATTTTTATACACAAAATTTCAAGGCAATATATTAAAGCATTTCTAATTATTATACAAAACAAGGTAAAATGGTGTAATTTTATTTTTTTTAATATGCTTGCTTTGAGATAACTCCGGCACTCGTAGGCACTTGCAAACCATCCCCGAGTAATCGGTGTACATACATAAAAACTATATATGGTTGAATTGATAACCTCCTCCTTTTTTGAAGTCGATTAAAGACCCGCAAGAAATACGAAATCGGCTAAATAGGTTTCCAATCTAGTCTATTTTTTGAAATTTTTTAGTTATGTTCTAATTTCTGTGTTATTTTTATAAAATAAAAAGAAACGGAACTTATGGCCTACTTTTTCCTCTCTATAGTTTCACAGTAACAGATTATTTAAAACATCATTACATTCAAAACCATTATCAACTTTTTTTTTTGAATATAGAACTATTTTTTTATGGCGTTATTTATATATTTATAAAAATATCGTTTTATTTCATGCATTTTTCTAAAAATCTAGTTAAAAAGAGTTGTCGAACACTAGGATACAAAATGAATTTATTAATTAAATTGTTTGTAAATCTTTTATTATCGTCTAATCTATTTTAAATAATACATACATACAAAAAGTGTTTGTTGCGGTATTTGTTTGGATAGGTGTTGCTTTATTCAACTTTTACGTCTTAACCGATAGTTCATTTCCGGAAAAAGCAGATTGTATAATTTCTCCAATTTTTTTTCAATTGTTATTGTGTATCGGTATCTGGGTTTCATACTACTTTTTCATATTTTGAAATAACAATTTTATTTTAGTACAAATATAATTCTGGGTTACTAAAGGTGCGTACAATTTACAGGTGCGTTTTATTCAAATTTTAGAACTAAGAAAATAGAAATTTGTCAGTATATATTTTTAAACAAGAATTATTTCGTGTAAAATGTCCGAAAGTTCTTCACTGCTATTCTATATTTTACTAAACGGTGGATCGGTATTCTATATTTTCTAAACGTGTCGCTCACTTAGGCGTTTCGGGCGCTTGGAGGTAATGTAGGGATCTAAAGTAGTTCTATCAAGAGGAAAGTTGAACAGGGCAAATCTGAAAAACGACGGACATAAATTGTGTAAGAAAAAACATTTATTATACTCATCGTAAATTAGTTGAACTTAACGTAAAACGAATCGAAATGAAGACTTTTTATTCCTTAATGACGCAGTAGACAATTTAGTAATATTTACATGCCAACGATGCCTTCTCATACTGCACTAAGTTTTTTCAAACAATTATATCCCGTTAGTTTTCTGTTTGTTGAGGGACAAAACTGTAAAAACCTACAAATTATGTCTGTTCTAAAAAATCATTGTATAAATCTTAATAGGGACCATAAGAAATTGTGGTTGATTTTGGGATAGCTATTCATCATGTGTTTTAAACATTTGGCAAAATATTAAAATGTCTGCACATTTCATTTAACACAAGCTTGGTTTCGTTAAATCTAAAAACTAGGTTTGAAACTAGAGTATAAAGAAAAAAATCTATATTGGAAAATGTGAAAAGCTTCGATATTGCTTTGGACTTTTATTTTTAAAACAAGATGTTTATTTTTTTGACCTATATTAAATTAAAACAGATGATGACGAAGTAGAAAAATTCCCCGATTACCTTTTAGAAAATTATTTAACAAATAGTTCAAGATTCTCACCACAAATCTGGGCATATGCATCTGCTGCTTTAAGTAAGACGACCAATGCGTGTGAATCTTTTCATTCGCATTTTTATAATTCGATGTATCGATCACATTCCTCTTTACTCACTTCTGTAGAAGCACTTCTCAGTGTACAAACACATACTTATATTATGTGTAATAGCCTTAAATTACTGCATAAGTTTAAAAACATTGCGTCAAAGAAAAGTCATGATTATTAATAGTAAAATATATAAGTATAAAAATAATATTTCGTCCTCGATTTTGTCAAAACTTTCTAATTATTATCATGAAATGTAAGAGGCTATGATAGATTCAAAATATTATGTTAGATTTATTATATGTAGTTTTAAGTTTTACTTTACTCTTGCCTTATAACTTTTGTAATTTTTTGTATAAAAATATAGTGTATTATATACATTAAGTACAAAAATCCGACGTGTTTTCTTTTCATATTTAGGACGTTTCAGGAATACTATTCAATTTTGAACATTTACATTAACAATTAAGAAAATAACAAATATCATTTTCCAAAAAGGGGTCAATTTAACTTTGGCCCGAAACGGACACTTTTCAATCCTTATACCGTGGGCCGAGATGCCGTGCCAATCGCTAATACGTTCTTACGGCCACCAAATTTGGGTATATGGCGAATATTAATGTTTCCCCATCTGGTAAGCATAATCAGTGACAATAGGTATTTTAACCCAGCTTGTGTGCATTTTTGGGAAGAAGTTTGAGTTAAAATATTCAGACTTAAACAGAATGAACTATTTTCTATTGCTTCTAGTTCATACACAAGAGATATACTGCGTCTCAATTTTAATTTTTTGGTAGATCTGTCCTTTCTTTTACATGCAACGTAACTAAGTTGCTTTAGAGTTTTGAGGTAAAACATTATGATTTTTTTATTACTGGAGGTCGACCTCAACTCAACAAAAAACTAGATACATCTGACCATCCTTTAAAAAAATAGAACCAATAAACAGGTTTTTATTGTTTTTTTCTGCAATGTGTAAAATAGCATTTACATATATATTAACCTGCGACAAAAATACGAGCGCCCTTTATATATAAATATTATCGCTTAAAATTACATAATTTTTTTAAATATTTAGTACAAGAAAGTGCGAAAATTAGGAAGGAATCTCAACATCTATAACTTGAGAATTCTTAATTTAAACCCTCGTCTCTAAAAAACTAGCCATAGGATAAGTTGAATCTATGAAAACATTTAATCAGAATTATTTCACCTACATTTTTAAAAAGTTTTAGCTAATTTGACCAAAAGCTTAATTTTATAAGGGCTGTATGTTAAAATGAAACGTTAATACCTAGAAAATAATTATAGACCGACTTAAAGCCCAAAACTGTTGTCAAAAAGTTTATTTTGTTGTCTATAAAAAAAACAACCAAGATATTTGCAGATTTTTGTTATATTTGATTGCCTTTCCGTCAGCTTGTTGGTCTGTCGTTCTCTCTGTTACGTACACAGTACAGCATAGCTCAAAAACTACTTATCCGATTGATTTCGAATTTTGAACAAAAATCAAGGGATGAAATAGTACATTTTGGGAAAGATCCAATAGGGCGGAACAAAATGACGGCCTAACAAAATGTAAAAAAATCATTATCACTATTTATCGGATGGACCTCAATAATTGCCAAAAGTAAAGTGTGATATATGGATAAACTGGTAAAATGTTTGTGTTAATCCAATATGGCGGCAAAATGAAATGTAACTTCAGTCCTGAAAAATTGCTTATCCAACTGACTTGAAATTTTGCACAAAAATCAAGTGATAACAGGAATAGACTGATAAATGTTTAGAGCGAATCCTATATGGCAAAATAAAATGGCGGCCTAATAAAATGTTTAGTAAAATTCCATTTCCTAGAATAAAACGTTTTTATGGAGAAAAATAAAAATTGACATAATTTATTTTTTGTAGAATAAGTAAATAACGTTATCAATAATAATATTAATAAATATTCATTGAATGTCATGAAATATTGACAATAACATTTCACTGAAAATTTATTATAGTTGAAATCAACATTATGTGCTCTAATCTCGTATACTGAAGATGTGCCATTAAAGGTGAAACGTCGGTAAATTATTAAAATTTTGTATTCACTCTTACTTCGCATACAATAGGGAGTATTGTAATCATGAGAAAATCACCTTCCGAAATTTTTCAATATCTTGTGAAACCCTAAAGTCTATTCAAATTCAAGACAGAATTTACGTAAACCAGTGGCGTAATGGTTTTGGGGAGGTTTTAACCCCCAAACCCTCCCCCCTTATATACGCCACTTTAAATAAAAGTGGCCGATTATGATGTAGTAAATTTTTAGCAAACTTTTAAAAGCGTATTGCACGCACAATAACTGTTAATTACATGCACTCTATCTTGAATTTGAATACCCTTTAGATACCGAAAATAATTATTAATAAGAAATTAAAATATGAATTAATAATTCTCATTTCCGTATCAACGTCTATAAATTATTTTTTTAACTTCCGCACAAAAATTAAGTGTGATCGACAGAACTGATGAACCTTCAGGTTCTGGAAACAAACATCAGTAAACGTCTTTAACTAAACATGGGAGCTGTTTACAGTAAAATGAGGTTTACTACGATTTGGTATAACCACCTTTCAATATTGCGCCTAACCCGAATTTTAACTCTAAAATCCTTTTTTTTTAAACCCTGTATATTTTAAATCACTGAACATTTGATTTTTTTTTCAAAACCAATAAAGATATGTATTGTAACCGCTTGATATAACTTGTAGGATAAAATAAATCATTAATTTTTGTACATCCTTAACCATCATAAATAAAGTTTAATTATATATCTGAAGACGTCGCTTACAAAAAAAAAACTAAAATAATTAAGCTGTTTTAAACTATCTTCTATGATCTAATAAGAATATTTCTAAAGATGAGCTAGGATTGATGCGGATGCGTGACATAACACCCACAAAAAACATTAGAAAAAAGTTAAGTGAATATAATTAAAAGAATACTGCAACAATCAATCTTTAATACCTATGATACAGTTCTAATTAACAAGAGGATTTATATTTAATTCGTGATACACCTGCTGAGGATCTCCTGTTTCTTACTTGATGTTTGTTATGATGGCAAAAATGAGTAGAGGGGGATAAAGCATCAGTATTCGTGTATACGTCTAACAAATCATTTGATGGGTTTAAACTTTAAAGTCAAATACTTAATTTTTATTTGTTTATACTTTTTCAATAACAAGCTTAATTGAAGACAATATAGTTGACCCATGATCCGTTGTCTTAAACAGGGTTGACGAAAACAGCCACCAAAATTACCTGCCGCATAATCCATCAGCAAAAACAGCCACAACCTAGCCAAGTGTCTCCAAATACATAGTCACAAACAGCTACGCTTGCAAGGATCTTAAAATCGGCATCCGCCCGATTCGTCATAATAAAAGTGAACCCCTCGTCGGAATAAAAGTGAACCCCTCACAGACAATTAGTAGGTGGCTCATTTCGCCTATTCTCGTCTTAAATTCCCCTGTCAACGATTGTGAATGACCTTTTGAAAAAAATATTTCAAAGGTTGATATTTTAATTAAAAAATCAGTTATATAGAGGTGACGGGTTTATAGGTATGAGCATTGATAGAGGAGATCACTTGCAGTGAGCACAAAACAAATGATGAATTATTGTAACTATTAGATTAGATAAGGCAAAATGTTTGGTTTTCCATTTAAAGGGATGCATTTCATTTTTTTTAAATAAAATACATATTTAATACTTAAAAAAACTACGAGTTTAAGGTACATGTTAGGTAAGTATGCATCATAAAGCGTACTATAAAATAAAGATATACGTAAAAATACTTCTTAATAAAAATAGGTGTGAAATATTACAACCAGCACTTCTAATTATACTATCACTAATTCAAATAAGATCAAAAAAAGATAGGAATTTTTATAACTTAATTTGAATATTTGGAATCCGCTTACCTTGACGAGATGGTTTGTTTTTATAAGAGTTGGCGCCAATAATAAAATAGCAACGTTATTCAGCTATTATTCACTTTATTTTGATATATAATAGTATACCCGACACGTAAAAACATATTAAAAAGTGACGAAACGTGATTAGGATAAAATAAAAAGGTATTATAAAAAATATACAACCGGTAAAAGCACTGTCAATAAAAAGGAAAACCTGAAAAAGTTTTCTTAATATACTTAAAGTTAATATACCATGGTTTAAAATAATTTTAATAATTTTTAATAATTTAATTAAAATACTTTATACTTAAATCTTTAAACATCTATGTGAGCAAGGTTTCGTTATATAACGAAACGAAAACAACATTTGACGATATGTGTGGATATATTGTCTATTTGGGGAAAGCTTCTTAGGCTTCCTGGTTTATTTCGAAGTCCCTCTAAAATATTGTTATGGTGTTTTTGATCAAACTGCAGACATGGTTTTATGGATTATCTTAATAATTTAAGATCTAACATCTGATGACGCCACAGTGTTGGCGAAACAATTGTCGTGTATGGTATTCTTTGGTAAAATAAATTAAGAGGAAATTGTGTGAAAAGTGTTTTTGTTTACTTAGTTAAAATGGATTTCTATCAAGTAAGGGCTAGTTCTGGCCAATATTTCATTAGGCCGCCATTTTCTTCAGTCAAAAGTAATGGATTTATACAAAAATTTTTCTAGTTAATCTTTATATCGCATTTTATTTTTGAGCACCTTCTGAAGTCCATTCGATAAGTAGTTTCTTAATAATGACTTTTTTACATTTTGTGTGGCCGACATTTTACTAGGTACTAGTAGTCGATATGGAATTCTAACTATAGCATGGTTGAATATCATATAGTTTGTAACGGTCAACGTAAATAACCATTAGAAAACTATGAATTAAAAAAACAAGGAACTCTATTAACTATTAACATTTTTCGCAATACTTACGATATAAATTAACATAAGTAACGCCGGTAGCTAAATATGATACGATAATGATTATGATAGTTTTGTATAAATCATGCGATTGGTATTTAAGAACAGCATAAACGTTTCTATTATTGAATAATGTGAATGTCTCATTACAATAACTTCTGGGTATACAAAGACTAAATTTAATTATATGGGAATTCTTAAAAGCATGATCAGCTGCAAATTTGCCGGAATAAATAGTTGCTTGTGTTATAAAATGTAACTTATTACAATCTTAGCCTTGCAATATCCCAATTTGCGGAAAATATCTTTGATTATACACAGCAAAAATATAGAATTTCACGTAATAAAACAACATAAAATGCGTATGTAAAAGATTTCTATTAAGATGGATGCAACAAAAATCAAGTTTCCATGTTTTTTCATCAGTTCGAGTTATACTTTCTAAAAAACAACTTTCTAGAAAAATTTTGGATAATTTCTAACAAAATTAACCTTAAATGGGAAAAGCCATACCATCGTTTGGGCATGTATTTCTGATGGACGTTTGCCAAATTTTTGTTATTATCACTTTTAATGACAATATTTGAGCAATTTACATGTAACGTTCCCAAGGAATCCGCTGACGCAAAGGATTCTCACACTGGCAATTTTGAGAACTGATACCTTTTTTGCTGACGATGGTTCCCGGGCCTGAAGGTTTAATTTTGTTTTAATATAATTGTATAAAACATTCCCTTTCTTCAGTTCTTACTGAAAAACGTATATTTGAAATTAAATTGTTTTTACTTCCCTCGTAAAAGGAAAGTATTGTAATCGTGAAAAAATCACACTTTGTGATTGTTTCAGATCTTCACATTTCAGAGTCCCTAGATGATGAAAAACATGTTTTCTCAATTCCGTCACTCTGTCTGTTTGTCTGTCTGTTCGCAGCGTAGCTAAAAAACTACTTAACAGATTGACTTGAAATTTTGGTCAAAAATTAAGGGTCATATCGGGATGACCTGGTAACATTTTGGTAAAAATCCAATATGGCGGCTTAGTGAAATGTTAAAAAAATTATTATTAAAAAACTACTCATCCAATTTATCTCAAATTTTTTTTGTTGGAAACAACTGATAACACTGTGGTAGGAATCCAAGATGGCGGAACAAAATGGAGGGTTAATAAAATATTTAAAAATTCAGCCTGAAAAAACCGCTTAGTAGTTTGATTTCAAATCGTGTGCCATAACTAATTGTGGTATAGGGATCAACTAGTAAAATAGTGGTACTAATTCAAGATGGCCGAACAAAATGGCGGCCAAATAAAATCTCTGTAATCGTGAAAAAGTTACCATCTCACTTTTACACATCAACACATTTTTACGTTTTAGCGTCGCTAGATGCCAAAAATATGTTTTATCAACTCCGTCGGTCTTTCTGTCTGTCAATTCACAGCATAGCTTAAAGACTACTTACCCTATTGAATTTTGGTTAAAAATTAAGGGTCATATGGGTATGACCTAGTAAGATTTTGATAAAATTCCAATAGGGCGAAACAAAATGGTCGCTTAGTGAAATAATAAAAATATTAATATTACAAAACTACTCATCTAATTTTTCTCAAATTTTGCAAAAACAATAAGTATTATATTGGAATCAACTGATAACATTTTGGTCCGAATTCAAGATGGCGGAATAAAATGGCTTATTAAAATATATAAAAATTCAGCCTGAAAAACTGTTTAATGGTTTCAATTTGTGTGCGATAACTAATTGTGGTATAGGGATCAACTAGTAAAATCGTGGTACTAATTCCAGATGGCCGAACAAAATAGCGGCTAAATAAAATGTTTGTAAGCGTGAAAACGTCACCCTCTCACTTTTAGACATCGTTACGCTTTAAAATACCTAAATGCAAAACAAATTTTATCAACTCCCTCTGTCCGTCTGTCGGTCTTTTATCTGTCTGTCAATTTGTGGCATCGCTTAAAGACTACTTACCCCATTGACTTCAAATTTTGGTCAAAAATAAAGGGTCCTATGGGAATGACCTGGTAAGATTTTGATAAAAATCCAATATGCAAAATAAAAATGGCGGTATAGTGAAATGTTAAAAAAGTTATTATTATAAAACTACTCATCCAGTTTATCTTAAATTTTGCAAAAAAAATTAAGTATTATGTTGGAATAAACTGTTAACAGTTTGGTACGAATCCAGGATGGCGGAACAAAATGGCGACCTAATAAAATATTTAAAAACTCAGCCAGAATAACTATTTAATGAACCGATTTTAAATTGTGTGCCATAGCTAATTGTGGTATAGGGGTCAACTACTAAAACTGTGATACTAATTTAAGAAGGCGGAACAAAATGGCGGCCAAATAACATGTAATCGTGAAAAAAATCACCCTCTCAGGTTTTACATATCTTCACGTTTCAGCGTCCCTAGATCCCAAAAAATATATTTTATCAATTCCGTCGGCCCGTCTGTCGGTCTGTCAGTCTGCGGCATAGAACTAACCCGATTGACTTTTTTTGTTATTTGGGGTTAAGATCCAGTAAAAAAGAGTTTAAATTGTCGACG
This sequence comes from Kuschelorhynchus macadamiae, assembly GCA_030620095.1. Taxonomy (NCBI): domain Eukaryota; kingdom Metazoa; phylum Arthropoda; class Insecta; order Coleoptera; family Curculionidae; genus Kuschelorhynchus; species Kuschelorhynchus macadamiae. The sequence continues at coordinate 269,939 of JAUTXW010005180.1, read as the reverse complement.
TTTCGGAACTTCATTTGTGCATCCTTAGGACACATATATAGAACCTATATTTTGCAGAAATTCTATATTATCACAGTCTTTACCTACTCCGTTGGTCCGCAGATATTTCCTAGATATCCTTGTTTCTAAATGGTTTTCGTTAACAAACCTCTTGTTGTTATGATACAGTGGTGTATTGTTTGTGGTTAGGGTCCAGTAAAAAAAAAAACAAAAGTCTATTTTTAAATAGTCGACGTTTCGCAACTTTATTGTTGCATCCTCAGAATACATATATAGTTTCTATATCCTGCATGAACCCCATATTATCAGTCTTTACCTACTACGTTGTTCCGCAGATATTTCCAAGATATGTCTATCTGTGTGTCTATGGTTTTCGTTAACGATCCTCTTGAGAGGTGTATCATTTGGGGTTAGGGTCCAGTAAAGAAACAAAAGATTTTTTAAATTGTCGACGTTTCGCAACTTCATTGTTGCATCCTCAGGACACATAGATTCCATATCCTACAACCTAGTTTCGCAGATATTTTCCAGATATTAAATTTCTAAATAGTTTTCATAAACGATCCTCTTGTTCTTATGTTAGAGTGGTGTATTATTTGGGGTTAGGAAATATCTGCAGACCAACGGAGTAGATAAAGTCTGGTAATATGGGTTTCATGTAGGATATAAATTTTGTGTCCTGAAAATGCAACAATAAAGTTGCGAAACGTCGACATTTTAAAAAAGGACTTTTGTTTTTTACCGGATCCTAACCCCAAATAATACACCACCTTAACATAACAACAAGAGAATCGTAAACGAAAACCAGTGAGAAATTTAATATCTGGGAAGTATCTGCGGGCCAGCGGAGTAGGTAAAGACTGACAATATGGGTTTCAATTTAAGATGACGAAAGAAAATGGTGGCAAAATAACATTTTTAAAAAGTCAATGCAAAAAAAGTGGTTCAATTGATTTTGCAGAAGAATTAGATGTGAAAATGGCATAAAATGGTAGAATTCAAAATGACGTAGCAAAATGGCGGTATGTGTCAATGTAAAAATTACGTATTAAATTTATTTTATTATGACCAAAAGTCAAGTGTGGCATAGGTAGAAAGAAAATGGTAAAATATTGGTAGGAATCCAATATGATGGAACAAATGAAAATGAAAAGACGGTATATGTAATACATATATACTGTGACTATGTACTGAACTAAATTGGATCACAATTCATTATTCCTAACAAATGGAAAAAATTCATAACGAGGGAAGGTCCGGGTAAAGACTTTTTTTAAAAATAAAGTTTAATTTTCAAAGTACTTAAGTGGCGCAGTCGGTAGGATAGTGCAGTGGTTATCATTTCGAATCGACCGGAATAAGTTGCTGCGTGTGGAAATAGAGAAGAAATACTACTTACATTATTGTAAGTGCTTTTCCTTTTTGCCCCTCTTAAACCTTCTGTATAAAGATATTTGGTCAGGGATATTATATAGCACGACAGCGCGTCGACCACAGTAGTTTAAAATTACTGTCTATTGAAGACGCTTGAAAATTTTAATAACAATTTTTTTTTCAATTTTGCCTTATATTTTTAAGAATAAAATATAAACATGTTCTAAAAAAAGTGTCTGATACTATTTTAAATTAGAGGAAATAACCCAAAATATGGAAGGCAGTGTTTCAGGTCTGCCAAAATTAACTGAGAAATTTTTAAGAGTAAAACAGAATTTTTTTTTCAATCCTTTTAATTAATTTATTTATTTATTTATTTGCAAATTTTACGGGTACATCCCATTTTATAGCAAAAGTACTATGTACGTATGTAAACTAAGAAACTAATTACAAATATATATAAACAGAAAGTTTTAGCGTTCGCACTATGTGGCAATGAGCAAATCCCATCAGAATGACATCTTTAGAATATATAACACTTTTCTTTTTAAAGAATTTATGGCAGATGAAAACAGGTCAAGCTCTTCATGCTGATTCGCTAATCTCATTACCCTTGTAATAGGTATTATGGTATTCAATATAAAAAAGTTCAGTTCTCCTAAGAGATCTATACGGTACGTGCAAATTAATCAACTCTAGAAGAGCCGGACATCTCAACCGGCCATTTAAGAGTTTGAACAGTAGGCTTACATCGTTTAGAGTCCTTATGGGCTAATTTATCTAATTTAAGGATACTACGGATGTGGTCATAATTATGATCAACAATGATAATATTTAATTTGTAGACACACAGCCTGAGAAATCTGTTTTGAACTTTTTCTAAACTATACTTATAAACTTATAATTTGGCGACCATACCACAGAGGCATATTCCAGTACAGATCTTACTAGAGTACAATAAATTAATCTTAATCAATTATCAGATAAGTCTCCGCTGTTTCTCTGGATAAAACCTATCAATTTGCTTGATTTTGCAGTCAGACGATAGTCAAATAACGCTCCAAGGTCTTTCACTGTGTTGTTAACTCTATCCAGAGGCACTCCATCAATACTATAGTAAGTGTTAAATTTTAATTGCCCTTTAAAAAAGCTAATAAAACTACATTTACCAATGTTAAGAGCTAGCCTATTCACTCTCGACCACTCCACAAATCGGTCTAGGTCCGACTGTAAGGCATCCGAATAGGCTCTGGATTCAATCACTTTAAATATTTTAAGATCGCCTGCGAACATCAAAAAATTAGAAAGTTGTATATAATTATAAACATCATTAACAAGAAGGTTAGACAATAAGGGAGAGCAGTGTGTACCTTGAGGCACCCCTGAAACGGCTGCGATTGGGTCAGGCCTGAAGCCACCAACTCTGACCCTGTACGTTCGCCCCTCCAAATAACTCTTGATCCATTGAACGAGATTTTGACTGAAACCCAAAGCCGAAATTTTAGCCAATAGTAGCTCATGAGTAACTTTGTCGGACGCCTTGGAGAAATCCCCTGTAGATAGAGTCCACTTGAACATTCCTCTCCAAGGCGCTCAGCAGATGCGATTGATAGACAGCCAAATTGGTGACCATAGATCTGCCCAACACAAAACCGTGTTGGTAATCTGAGATTAATTCTCTACATAACCACGAAAGCTGCCCATATATGAGCGCCTCAAATAATTTAGGAATACTGGATTGTATAGATTGATAGTTACGATAGTTCTTAATAGATTCTTTATCAACGGATTTGTGGATTGGGACGAGGAAACCCTCTTTAATTGTATTCGGGAATTGACCAAACTTTAATGAAACATTAAAAAGCGTAGTGAGAGCATGAGACAAGGTGCAGACGCCACGCTTCAGCAAATAATTCGGAATACTGTCAGTTCCCGAAGATAGTTTATCAGGCAATCCGTTAATCTGCTCAAAAATCTCGGACACCGAAAATAATCGATAGTTTATGATTAACATGAGGATTTGATATATATTAGGTACAGGAATATTCTGGTTACAATGATGAACGATTTTGGTTTACAAATGACCAGAAATTGCGCGGGTTGGTAATTATATCAGCATCAACTCTCGCAAGATGGTCTGCATAATACAGAGTAGTAAGGTTTTTACACGTTGATCTTAATTCGGAGAAGTGTAAATAATGGTGGTATAAGCCTGTTTCTTTATATAATTTACGTACCTTCTTTTTATCAACAATGCATTTTTTTTAATTCTGTAGAGTACCACTTTGGAAAATTGCTTGAAACAAAGCGTCTGCGAGGTACAAACAATTGGATCCCCTGATTAACAATGAAGTAAAAAGTGTCTGCCGCGGTATTGACATCCGAGGAATGATTTATCAACCCATTCTATTCCACCGACGCAAAAAAATTGTTCAAACCTATAAAATCAGTTTGCTTAAAGTCTCAGTGTTCTTCATCATGCTTCAATATATCATTACAAGGAACAATTTCTATAACAAAATTATAGGCAGAATGATAAAGACTACCTGGGAGTAAAGTATCTACTGACGTACGAATATCTAAAGATTCGAAACTGCTAAAAATTAAATCAAGGTATACATTACGTTTGTTAGGTATGGTGACATTTTGGAATAAATTAAGGTATCCGAAAGATTTACTTACGTGCACAGCCGAAGAGCCGACTGGACAATTAACTACAGTCCCTAAGTTATCGTTATACCATGTAGCTTCTGGCAGATTGTAGTCTCCGAAAACGAGTAGTTTAGTGTCTGGATATTCCTGACCCAACGACTCCACAGTGGTGCAGTGTGCAACATATTTACCAACATCACTACTGGGAGGTATATACAAGCCTCCAATAATAATATTATTAAACCTACATTTAACTAATACAAAAACTTGCTCAACTGAGGGGTTATCACTATGAATTAAGTTCGAATTTAAATTTGCACGAACTGCAATTAGAACACCTCCACCACATTTTTTCTTGCTAGATTCTGCTGATCTGTCTCTTCGGTAGATATTATATCCATTGATCTGCACCTCTGAATCACCAACATCACCATCCAACCAGGACTCCGCAATTATTATTACCTCATATCTAGAATTTAGAACTGCACTCTTAAAAATATTTAATTTAGCCTCCCACATTTTGACAGTAAATATTCAATGGAATGTAACCAGCATGTCAGTTTATGGCACCACCCTCTAAAAGATCATTATTGTTGTTTATTTTAATAATGCATGGAATCCCCCCTTTAAACCTCACAGCTAGATTCTGTTCGCCATTTTTCTTTCTTCTATCCATTTCTTTATATAATTTCTTCACTTGATCGCGTTGAAGTTGAGTGAGATCGTTTTTTAGCTTTATGTTATTTTTAAAGGCTTCGGTTTATCTAATATACGCTCAATTCTTGTTGCTCTAAATTCCACATCTAAATTTAAACCCATTTTTTCAATTACACTCACAAAGTGGGCTTTATAATGGTCAATTCTTTCTGTAGAAAGCTCTCTTGAATGTTATATGCAATAATGTTTTTAGCTCTTAACTGCCTTTCATAGGTTAGGACCTCCTGACTGCAAAGTGGAGTGGGGGTCATAGTTGATGACAGTGGAAGGAGACTGTTAATAGTGGAAAGTTGATTTTGAATTTCTATAATTTCCTTTTCGAGTTTTTCGATTTTTTGTCGAGTCAGTTCTTAATTCAGTCAGGAACCTATCAGTCTTTTGTTGTTGATCTAAAAGCAGTGTTAACACCTGGGAAATGAGGGAAACCACATCATTAATGGTCGCATTACCTGCAGTTTTCAAATTGATAATTTGATTCTGAAATACAGATTCCTGTGAGACGTTCTGAGTGGTATGAGTAGCAGGAGGATTTGAACGATTTTTTCGCTTGCCTGCATGCCCATAGAAATGGGATGATTTGAGGTAGTTGAGTTATCTGATATGCCTCCAAACAATACACGTTTTGTATGAACACCGCTGCAGCTCCTGCAAGACCAGTCATGAGAACCATTTTTCTTACATTGGGAGTAGTTTTTGTCAAATTCAGATTTGGACAAACCTGAACATCCCCTATGGAACAGCAACGAGTGCACTCAATTACATGGTGGTTTGATCTAATGGTTTTTTTGCAAACCGCACAGTCCTCTTGAGCCGACATTTAGAACGGGAGAAATTGGAAAATTCTGTCGTTTATGGACACCTTTATTGTAGAAACAACGCAACAGCTGATTCAGTACTTTAGAGGTTAGAACAAGACCGTAACCGTTTAACGAAAATATCTGAGCGGAACCGCCGTTTTTTAAGAAAATAAATAGGTCCAGTCGGTAACAAGATTTATTTAATCACTAGGACACGGCATTGTTAAAAAAATAACACGATTCGTTACTGAAATTCACGATTTAATCACGACCGTTTCACAACACGTAAACACAATATAAAGGCGACCACACACAAGTGTTATATGGATCAGTAGTAAAGAAACCCAATGTAAAGCCACCAACATTTCGGAAAAAACTTTGTGTAGAGAAGTTTAATTTCTCGAACATGTAGTAACGGCAAATGGAATAAAACCCATTAGTAAAAAAATCGCTGCTATTCAAAAATATCCAATATCCAAGACATGTTAGGTTATTACCGGAAATATGTAAAAAATGTCGCAAAAATAAACGAAAATCGAAATGACCCCTCAGAACTCCCTGAGACTAGGCCTGTATATATACGAACTAAACTTAATAAAGACTGTCCGAAATTTAAAAAATGTAATAAATAATAAAAATCAAACGCATATTAAAGTAACCACGGACAAATGCACTTACCACAAAAAACATAGTAAGGAAACCTAGAACTAAACAAAAGCAAATTTTCAAGGTAACAGTGAAAATGATACTGCCAATACTGCTATTGATATTTCTTCGACTTCAGAAACCAATCAGTGACCCCAGCGATATTCAAATAACCCACCTTAAAAAATCCTATTCTTCCCTCGATTCTTCTTATTCAATTGTGTAAAGCAAAACTTGCATATAATAATCATATTTTTATTCATTATGTAGACTTTAGACGCTTTATTATTACAATTAAAAAATATAGGAAAACATTTTATAGTAATTAAAAATTAATTTTAAACAAACGCAACAAATCCTATTTCTTATCAAGGTTTATCCGAAAACGCTATTCTAAGAACGGAATAACTAATACAAATAACGCAGGAAAAACTAGAAATTCTACACTCTCATATCGGAAAAAAAAGAAATGTTATAGACCTAGTAGAAAAAGAAAATAAATGGTTATTCGGTACTTTAGACGACACCGAGCGTTATGATTTGAGGCAATTGAAAACCTAGAACAAAACCAGAAAAACATTATAACAGAGGTAAACTCTGAAATTTCTCTATCCAAACACCTAATTCATAACTATAATAAAACAATTTCAAATTTACAAAAAATCTTGAAAATATAGTTTAAAAATCTTTAAGGAAACACCAGAAGGGCAAATTAACCATATAATCGAATATCTTAGCCTTCAAAGCACAATTCACCAGATTAATATCAATATTTAATACATTGCATTGATAATTTAGAAGATGCGATTAGGTTTGCAAAACTAAATAGGTTACATAACCCTATAATGTCAGTATCAGAAATGCGGGAAATATTAAACTAACTAAAAGTCATGTATAATAATAACGAAATACCAAATTTTAAAGACGTACTCTCGTTCTACTATTTTTGGGCACACATGTTAGTTTTTCAAAAAGAAAGGTAATTTTTGCAATTCATGTCCTTATAATTAGGCCTAAAAGCTTTAACTTGCTGTCCCCTGCTAAAAGAGACGTATTACTGAAATGAAGATTTCCACCTCCAGGGTTGTTGAACTCTTCCAGCAACGAATGGTTCCCAATTAGATAATTGCCAAATTTTCCAAATCAACATTGAAGAACCAATCTCCGAACAAATAACACAAGACGAAATACTAGTCCTACCAGTAAAGGAAGAAAGAATATTTTCAAAATGCAGAACTGACCAATACATCGAAATTGACCATCCTATCCTACTTAAAAACCCAAAAATGTGCCAAATTCAAGTAACAACAATGTCATACGTATAAGACAAGGATAATCACTTTTACTGTCACAAATCCAAATTCAGAATTTAAGAAGAAGAAATACTTAGCAAACACTAAATCTTACCAAAATTAATTTCGAAGAGATGTATTCTCTAAAGGACATGGCTAATAAACCAACTGAAGAACAAAAATCAATCGATATTTCTCCATTGGTTAGTATGTCTACGATATTGATAATCGCTATTTGTACCGGACTACTAATATTGAATCGAAGAACATTAGCTAATTACCTCATGACCATTTGTCGAAAAACAAGATTCAATAATCAAAAAATCGAAGAAGTCATATTTCAAAAACTACATCCGTTATTTTTTCAGGTGGAGTTACATGTAGCGGTCCCAAGGAAACCGCTAACTTAAAGAATTCTCACACTGGCAATTTTGAGAACTGCTACCGTTTTTGTTGATGCAGATCCCGAGCCTGAAGGTTTCAATATGTTTTAATATAGTTGTATAAAATATTCTCTTTCTTGACTTGAAAAACCTATATTTGAAATAACATTGTTTTTTAAAAATAGAATTTAACTATCAAATTACTTAAGTAGCACATTCAGAATTCGTTTTGAATCTTCTATCCCCACAACTTTCCGATTTCACAAGGTCTAATCATAACTATCTCCAATCGTTTTCGAGTGCAAAGGCAATAGCAATTTTAAGTTACGGTCTTGTCCCTAGTTACTTAAACTGTTTCAAAAGTTTTTCTAAGCAAGAAGCGTCATATGTTTAGGTTTACCAAGAATCAACAAGTCAAACCTGTCCCTAGGCCATTACTATCTCCATGGACTCACCAACAAATGCTCTGTCGAATATTTGCTAGAGGTTATTCAACCCTTAGAAGATAAGACAAATTGGAAAATCACATTAGATCAAGATAATAGATTTGTAAGTTTTGAAGTCGAAGTGAATCTTTAGATATAATTAAGTAAAGGTTGAGGAGAAACGAAACCTTTTTGAACACATATCGTTACCTTTGTGGTGTGATGGAACTTTATAGTACTTCTTCGTAACTCCTAGACAGAAGAGAAATATAGGTTTTATCCATAAGATTATGTCCTTCCCATGGGGTCATCCCACTCTTGGTAGTGGCCAATACATATAAACATAAATTTTGGCTTAAATACGAAATGATACTTTTATTTGAACAGCCAAAGATAATCAGTGGGCAGAATATCTAAATCACTTAAATTGCATAAGATCGTATATTAAGTTCACAATGGAGAAAGAAGAAAATTCATCTTTGCCTTTTTTTACGCTCCTATTAAACGATTTGCAACAGTACCAAAAGACCGCATACATTGGATCATGGTTCTAATCGTTCCGAGTTGTAACAACTAATCCAGAGAACATTTAGATCAACAATGTAAAAATAAAAAAAAACTTATAGTAAACGAACATATGAAAAGATTCCGATAGCTAGGAATTTCAACATCAAAATCGCATTCAAAGCGGGAAAGCCTTTTGACAAAACCTAATTAGTCAAAGGCAAGAAAAACGAATGCATTTACTAAATAAAGTGTGACTATAGTGAATCGTTCTTGGAAAGACAACTCCCTTTTTGCGGAGCAATTTAAGCACACACAATCAATCAATCAATCAAATATTTATTAGTGTCATTGTACAATTACTGTGTACTTACACAAGTCAATAATTTAAATAATAACAATTACAAATAATCTTTATCTTAGCATTATTCAAAATACAAAATAGAGATTCAATAAAACCTTTACACACCACAAACCTAAAATAACATATGAAACAACAAAAAATAATTATCAAATAGACTAAAATGATGTTATAAATAATCAGTTAACCAATAGTAATATAAGATGTTACAAATAAAATCAAACACAGGCATATATATAAATATAAAAAATAGTAACAGAATAATCACATGTACAGTTTAATTTAAATGTGTGCAAAATTGTTTGTATATATTTCATCTAGCGAATAAAAGGCATTTTGTTCACGATAAACTTTAAGTCTACACTTAAATTTTGTAGGACACAAAACCCTAATTGAATGAGGCAACATATTGAAGAATTTGATGCCATAGTAAGATGTCGCGTTACGGGATCGGTTTAGCCGCAGATATTCGTGTGTATAATTTTGACAATTTCTGGTATTATATTGATTCGTGTTAGTATGGTTTTTATACATATTTATATTTGCTCTAAAAAAAGTTAAGCATTCGAGGCAGTAAAGGGAAGGTAGTTAAAATTCCTAGTTCTTTGAAAGTATACCACAATCGTCACGGTAGCGAAGCCCCATCATTATTCTAACACAACGCCGCTGTAAAGTGAAAATTTTTTTAGCATGGGTAGAATGCTTCCAATTCAAAATGCCATAGGCCATATTTGCATGAAATGTTCCATAATAAGAAGTCTTAAGGTATCTAAGGGAAAGAGTATTTTTCAAATTTCACAAAGGATAAATTGATTTCGTTAAATTTTTGCATAAATACTCGACATGAGGTTCCCAACTTAAAAAAGGATCTAGATATAAACCCAATAATTTAATGGCCTCTTGAGTTCCCTTAACATTATTACACATTGCAAAAGTTAATTGTTGGCTCTTTTCCTTATTTACCAGTAGTCCATTTTCAATAAACCACCGATGAACCTTAGATTCAGCTATCATAACTCTATCCGCAAGTTCTACACTACTTGAGCCACTTACAAGTACTGTTGTGTCGTCCGCAAATAATGTAAATGTAGAAGATGAATCCGACTCGGTCAGGTCATTTATGTAAATAGTAAATAGGGTTGGTCCCAAAACTGATCCCTGTGGCACTCCGTACTTCACTGGCAAGCACTCAGAGAAATTTCCAGCCAATGTAACAAAACTGTTGGCGGTCTGATAAATATGCCTTAATTAAAGATATGCTTGAATCAGTAAAATTATATTTTTTTAATTTATTTAATAATATGATGTGTGAGGCGCAGTCAAATGTTTCCTATGCACAAAATGCACAAAAGGTCACCTGATCAAACCAACACCGAATACAGTGATCGAAGGCTAAAATTTTATATAGAAACCCATATTAGAGAAAACTAAAGTTAATAAAAATAGCTTTCCTAAAGAAGAATGAGGAGAGTTGCAGAAGCCTATAGCGTAGATATTCCAAATATATAGAAATTTGCTCAATATTTCCTAAAACTTCTCTGTGGTTCAGATGACCGTTCCCTCTAGTGACTAGTATCTAAGATTGTAACTTAGTTTTACACTTGAAAATGATTGGAGATCGAAACGTTGTGAAATTGAAAGATATGATGGAAATCGTAGGTAACTCCAGTAAGTTACATGGTATATCTTTTAAGACTTTGAAAGAGCTTCAAAAGTTCAGAAATGTAATAAAAACTGCAATACATGCGATTAGTTTGATGAAAATATTATGTCCTTTCTCTTTCGTTGACTTGTAATAATTTTGCAAGTTTATGAGAAGCTCTAAGCTCCACCAAAGACTGACATACTTATCTTCGAAGGGCGACTTAAACTCATCATTTTATATGAGATGCACCATAAATGGCTCTAATTATGGTTCCTAACTTAAGCATCGAACACATTTTAGTGTATCACATTTCCACACGCCGTGCGGAAAAGCTACTTTTCCACATGGATAAACATAAAAGGGTAAACTTACACATACAAGGAAAATAGTTTTACGTTTCCTCTATTTGAGGCATCGGATGTCACGGAATAATAAATCGACTTTCTTAAATTTTCTAGTAAGATTTCTAGGGATTTTGAAGCTAAATCGCCTTCCACGATACTCGCCGCTTTTGTTCTTCCCCATGAGATCTTGGGCACAATTTTTGAATCAGTGATTAACTTGGGTAATAACTTATTGTCACAATCCTTTGTATTGTAGCTATTTGATGCCTAATTGAGTGGTATGCGCGTTTCCGTTTTATAGGAAAATTTCTCGAACTCGAGTAGCTAAGTTTAGGAAATTCCGAGATTTTGTATGTCCCGGCAAGGGCAAAATTTTTTCCAGGACAAACATTGTGATGTTTAATCCCGGCGAAACCGGGACGGTTGAGAACCCTATCCTAAATAGGTTCGTTTAAATATTAATGACAAAGTTCAAAATTAATTGGATTTTGAAAAATAACCAGATTTAAAAATATTTCATGCAAATACAGTTTTATGCTTAAAATATTTAAACATTTCGTTTCATTAAAGTTCTCTCTAACCTTAACAGACGAAAGTTTTAAATAATTTTTAATAAAACATTTTGTAATTATAGTTTAGAATTATTCATTCTTATTGATTAGTTTCATTTTTTTTAAATCTTGGATATTTCCGAGGATATTTCTTTTTATATTCTACACATTGCAAAAACTCGCTACATTTTTATTAACATAATTTAATACTTGATCCAAAATCCGATAACGAAAATAACAATTACCGCTAACATGTAGTTGCAATTTACTTTCAAGACCTCTTGAAAAGTGAAATGAAATCTGTGTAAACCTAGACGTTCTTATGCTGCTGTTACAGTTAGTATTAGTGCAAGCATAAGAGAGTTATTATTACAAAATGCCAGCTGAATGATTTGTTCGAATTGAATTAATAACTATTAATTTGTATTTAGTTACTTATGTTGTTAACCCATATTTCAAAAATTAAATATATAGTGACTGTTGTTTCCGAAGCTGTTTAAAAAACCTAAGTTTAACAAAAATACGACCTCTTAATAAAATACCTTGAAGATTTATTATACCTTAATATTACTTTAACAAACAGTAAATAAGTAACAGTTTTATCATAGTAAGAATATTATTATTATATGATCAAATATATAGTTTTATTTCATAGGATTTCTTTAAGCCATTCTCAAATTTAATTATTGTTAAATAGGTAATACTTAATACATAAAAGTGCCTAACAATGAGCTTGATATGTTCTATTTTAGCTCTGTCAGATCTACTCCGTCAAAAACCACTATAGTATATCCGAAACTGCTGCTGTCAAGCTATATCATCCGTGTGAATTATACCTCATAAACGCATGGGGCGATGGGCTTTTCAGCCCATTTCAGACTCCAGTAATCCTAATCCTGGTCTTTGTAGTAGCAGCAGCGATTTTCATATACAGGGGTTGTTTTAAAAAAAGGATGCCATTTTTGCAAAATTTCCTGTTAGTCTTGTTCTGGCAAAAATATTTAAACCTTTTTATTTCCCTCGTAAAAGTATTGTAATCGTGAAAAAAATCACCTTCCAAAATTTTTTCAGATCTTCACGTTAATGGATTGATTTCAAATTGTATGCCATAACTAATTGTAGTTTAGGGATCAACTAGTAAAATTGTGGTACTAATTCAACATGGCCGTTGGCGGCCAAATAAAATGTTTGTAATCGTGAAAAAAACACCCTCTCAGGTTTTACATATCTTGACGTTTTAGCGTCCCTAGATGCCAAAAATATGTTTTATCAATGCCGTCGATCCGTCTGTAGGTCTGTCTATCTGTCAATTCGCTGCATAGCTTAAAGACTACCTACCCGATTGACTTCAAATTTTGATCAAAAATTAAGGGTCATATGGAATGACCTGGTAATATTATGGTAAAAACCCAATATGGCGGCCTAATGCTGGCATTAAATCGAATGAGAGGAAATCTAAATAACGCCTCAGCAGTAAGATGTTCGTCAAAGAAATATGGTCCTAAAATTCGGTTATTTATTATGCCAGCCCACACATTGACTTTTTGGCGATGTTGTGTATGTCCTTCACGTAACCATTGTGGACTTTTGATGTCGACTAAAATTATTATTAAAAAATTACTTATCCAGTTTATCCAAAAATTAAGGGTAGTAAATAAAAAAAACTTTTTAAACCAGGATTCAGTGTGGGCCTACAACCCCAGACCCGTCGTAGGCAGGGGCACCGCACAAAGCTGGATTGCCGTATCTCCCCCATGCGGCGGAGACACCGCGAGGCACGAGCAAGTGGGTGAATAGCTGCTTCTCAGCGAAGTAAAACACGGTGGACTTTTTTCATTTCTAAAGGGCGGCCTCGTAAACCCTCGTCCGGCCCAGGGGCTCCTAAATACTTAAAGCCCTAGGCCCCGTAAGTCCTAAATCCGGGCCTGCCCAATTTTAATTTTTTTTCACATGACTTTTAACCAGTTTGTCTTAAGCTACGAACCAAAGTTCATCGATGCGGTAAACGTCGATTTGTTAAATTTGATAAATGTTTCTTGCCTCCAACAACTGCATACTGCTTGTCCATAAATTAGATGCATGTCAGCATATTCGCTATAGGAATAATGCTCCATTACGTAATTCTTGGGTACTCAATCACACAATTTTGACAAGTATTGTCAATAACACATTGTTAAAGAAATAAAAACGATTGGTGTTTTGTTTTATTGTAGTATTCTGATTTATTACTTCAATAACAAAAACGTGACTTTTTTGGAAAACGGCTAATTTTAACGGAACAAATGTAGAGTACCTTTTTTAAAGAGGAATGAATAAAGTATTTAAAAAATCAGTGTTTATCTCTGTAAAGCGACACCTGTCAAAATTTTGGAAAAACGAGTGTGGTGGCCTTCCTGACTTCCCTGACGATGTAAAACCCTCTACTGTTATATAGTTTTCTGAGTCTTTATGGCCTACATAAAATATTACAATTTCCGTAAATTATACAATTTGGTACAAAGTCACTTATTTTACGTTTCTCCCTGCAACTTTCTTTCAATAATTTAATGTTTTTGATATTGATAAGGATAGGATACGATGCATCACGTTTTTAATTTTTAAATAATGTTTTGCATCTTTGGGTCATAGTATTTAAAGTTAGAGTTTTTTTTATGACTTGATCAATATTACACTAAGGGAAGGCAGGAATTACCGAATTTGAAAATTATATGTTTTTGAGAAAGTTGAATTCAAATATAAACAAAAACGTATTTCTAGCTTTAGCGGTAGTTACGGTATTAAGACGAAGTCCTTATCGAATGCTCTACCTTGTCCAACTGTTGGATATTATAACATGTTACCTTAGAATCAATCAAGGAATAAGTCACTTTAAATATTGCGATACAATTCAGGATCACACGGTATATTTCTTCCGAAAAGTTTTAACTTTCCGATTTGATCGCGAAAAAATTGGACAGGGAAGTAAAGGTAAATGTATTTCCTAATATGTCGTTTGTATTTCCTCGAAAACTCTTGAATTTATCTATAAGAAATGTAATGCCTACCTTGGTAAATCGTAATACGGTTTTATGTCCTTGAAATCGGGATACAGTAATTCCGTATATTTTCGAAAGTGTCACTTTGTAAAACTTTCTCCAGTATACCGTTTTTTAATCCTTATTGTTTCTGAGTATTGCTAAATTGAGGCCAAACCATACCAGCCACTTTTACTATTAGTCAAATTTTCTTCTTAAGAAATCCCAAACCAAATGGGAGTATGTTCGAATTATGTGAAAAGTAACATTAAAACCAAAACGTATTGTTTGTTTTTTAACTTTAAGTTAACAAGGATTTTCCGTTCCCCTTTAAATTTGCTTTAGATTTCAAACAGTTTTGAAACTATGTTTATTTTTTTTAATTATGTACCGTAAAAACATTTATCCTAGACAATTTTCAGTAAAAAAAAAGTATTAAAAAGTTGCTGGGTAAGACGTAAAATGATTGACTTTTTCTTTAAAAAATCACATTTCTAAATATGGGGGGTTTATTAATATAATGTTTTGCTAGACTATGACTATGTTGAAATTTTGCAAAAATTGGACCGTTTTTTAAAACAACAAACTAATTATAATATTAAAATAGTTGTAACTACAAAAAAAAAGTACAGTTCATTACGACTATTTTACATAAAAACAGCTACAAGTGCTGAAAACCGCATCGCGATACATTTTTTGTTTTTAAAGCCAGCTACTCACTATTCGGCTAGATTCGTCGGTTCGATTCATTTATTCGATTCATCCATTCATATGAATGAACAAATGGGCGAATCAACGAATGGACGAATATTTCATCCACACTATTCATCAATTTTGATTTAATACGTTTGCATGGATTTCATGCGTTTCAATGTTTAAAAATACACAAAAAAATCTTATTCGGACGAATGGTTCGCAGAAGTCAAAGCCTACCTAATTATCCGCCCAAAAGACGGAAACGGCGCGCAATGAAACGGACGGATGAATTGGACCGTTCACACTATGCGGACGAACGAACGAATGGACAAATAGTGAGTAGCGGGCTTAAGACATTTCACTTTAAGCTTATATCGCTATATACGTGCCTATTAATGATTCAATTTCAATAATATCACACCTGTTTCACCATAATAATATTGACAACTCATTTTAAAATCTGACCAAAGCATGTCTCAAATCAATTAATTTTTTCGTTTTTCATGTAACTTTTTATGAGCAAAACTCAGAACAAGCTTTAAGAAAAAATGGATATACACTGAGGATATTAGACGGTCAATAAGAAAATATAATAATCCTACTCCACGACATGAAACTAATAAGGAGTTACTGATAGGAAGTGCAGTTCTTCCATCTATACACGGAACCATAGATAAGATTGCAAGGTTACTTCGCCGGTCCTACATATGAACAATCTTCAAAACACCCAAGAAAATTGGATAATGTTTGCGACCGCCAAAGGACGTTATTAATTTCCAAATGGAAAGAGTATATACGATAACCAATTATTTCATTCTTTGTTCCTGTGGTAATGTCTATGTTGGAAAAATTCGATCCACATCCACTGGACTCAAGGAACATGAACAATGTATTAGAAAGATAAAAAATGTACAATCTACTACAGAATCTATTGAAATTTAAAGTTATCCTAATAATTTTAATAGAGATACGGGATAACGTCTACATCATATGTGAAAACATATCGTTACACCGGGTCACGACTATAAATAGCGGGTCTAAATCTCTCCGAGCTCTTTCAGTATGCCGATCTCGTAAAGTATCCCTGAAATTGCCCCATGCGAAGGCGAAACGTGGGAAAGAGATGCTATTTTGACACGATCTGGTCTAATCCCAAGAACCATATGATTTCTTAATTACACATATTAATTTA
This sequence comes from Kuschelorhynchus macadamiae, assembly GCA_030620095.1. Lineage (NCBI taxonomy): Eukaryota > Metazoa > Arthropoda > Insecta > Coleoptera > Curculionidae > Kuschelorhynchus > Kuschelorhynchus macadamiae. Next base: position 253,347 of record JAUTXW010005180.1, on the reverse strand, counting down.
ATACGATTCAGTTACTAGTAGATCGACGAGGCGCATAGGAATGTTGAACTTCCTATCAATATTTTTAATAAAGTATAGCTTCTACATGGAAAAAAATTGGTGGTCGGAACACAGTTCGGATCTTACGTAGCTTGATATATATCCTCAATACATATCACCCGAATTATACTGTGGAAATACATGCACTGAGGACATAAAGTCCGTCGCCCCCCTTTTATTTTCCGAACCGTTAAGCCCGGTACTCACTATTCGGTTCGATTTGTTCATTCGATTATCAATTCATATGGATAAACGAACTGGCGAATCAACGAACTGACGAATGTTTGATTCACACTAGTCATCAATTTTTATTTAATTCGTTCACATACATTTCATGAGATTCAATGTTCGAAAATGTACAAAAAACAAAAGATTTAATTTGGACGAATGGTTCGCTGAGGTCAAAGCCTATTCTGACAACTCGCCCAAAAGCAGGAATTACCAAGCAACAAATCGAAAGGATGAACCGGACCCTTCACACTATGCAGACAAGCGAACGAATCAACGAATAATGAGTAGTGGCGTTTAGGATTCTCGAAACAAAATTTGAAGGAGTATGTCAGGCGTAAAATACTAATCTTTGAATAAAAACAAAAGTTTCGGAATTTCTAAATGGTGGCTTAGCTCTATTTTGAGCACTTTTGGATGGTATGGAGGGTCTTATGATACACGATGTGAAAGATCTTTAAATTATCTATCCATGCATGAGTTTTAAAATAAAATTTTATTTAAAAAAAATATTTGAAATGGCGTTAAGACGGCCTTCTGAATTATTTTTTTGTTCAAAAGATTAGTATTTTATGCCTTGCACACCTCCACCAAATTTCGTTTTGATATTCCGATCAGTCCGCAAAATAAAAAGGAAAAAGGCGGACTTTTAATTTCAATAAAACTATAAAACTCGGGGACATTTTTGTTTTTATTAAAAAAATAGTATTTTCCGCCTTGCAAATTTTGTTTCGAGATTCCGGAACAGTTCGGAATATGAAAAGGGGGCCACCCTGTATAGATTATACACGAATCCTAGCAGTACGAAAAAGTAGTATTTCGGTTTTATTATCTTCTGCAATTTGAAATGTCAAGTACTATATGTTAAAAATGGGGAATTCTGAGAACATTATTCATTGTGCGAGTCGAGAGACAGATGAAAATAAACCCATAAAAGACAAGGAAAGTTCAAGGGCAGATTACACTTGCTATAATTGTGGAGCCTTGTATTCCTGAAACAATAAGAAGCCGCCATTTTATTAGATTTAAAAATATAATTTTTTTAATTTTGGGACATTTCTATGACTCCATAAGAGGCAAATTTTCTATGAAAAAACAATATTTACTTCCAGTTTTACCGGAAGTGACCCCTACTATAGGATCCTGTATATTTTTATGGATTGTCGTATTCAGCCTAAAATTAGCATTTCAACTATATATTACAAATTAACTTTTATTTTCAAAATGCCGGCTAGACAGCCATTTTTTGAAAATTCAGTATTCAGTGCTTCTTTATGAAAAAATTTCACTTTCAAAAATAAGCTTATTTTTAGAATTTAAAAATCGTTTTGGGTAATAATAGAATTTTTTTCACTTCTTGTTTTACCGTAAAATTACCTTTTTAAAGCTGTTTCACATGTTATGTTATGATTATAAAATACCAATTTATTTTAAATGAATCCTGATTTGTCAAAAATGGTTGGTATATCGCCATCTTTGTGATATATCTTCAAAAATATAATGACGACGAAAATGATTAAAAAAAAAATATACAAGTTGCTATTAAAAATATTGAAGTAAATCGAAATGTTCTAAAACAGGAAAAAATAAGTTTATTTTGGATTGTTTAAAACAAGTATTTTATAAATAGTGCCTGCATTTTTTTGTATAAAGAGCCAATGTTGAATTTTTTAAAAATGGCTGACCAGTCGCCATTTTGAAAAGAAAACCTCATAAAACTAAAGATTCATATTTCAAATATAAAAGTAGGGGTCATTTTCGGTAAAACTGGAAGTAAGTTACTGTTTTTTTCATAGAAAATTTGACTCTTCTGTAGTTAAAGATCTTTCTCAAATTTCAAATTGATATATTTGAAACTAAAAAAATAGCGGCTTGTACCCTGTCTCCTTTGTCACCAGGTGGTCGTAATATCCGTTTTCTAAATGAAATACCCTGTATACTATTGCATTTTTTTATTGTATGTATTTTTTATTCTGTGTTGTTTTTTATACCTACCTACATTCAATTGTTTTCGAGAAAATGGCGCTTGAGAATTGACATTATTGACCATTTGAAGATCTGTAACTCCTAAAACACTTAACTTGCAACAAAACAGATTACACTTTCCTATCTTAGTTTTTTATCTGCTAACATCAATTTCTAGTTTGACAGGAAGCGTCAAAAGGACTTTTTAAATATTTTTATATTATTACTTTCCTGTAAGCGGGGAAGTATTGAAAACCTGAAAAAATTACCCTCCGAGATTTTTACAGGCCTTTCCCCCGGTTGCACGAAACTTAATTGCTGTTTAGAATACTTAATCGAGCTTTTGGATTTGACAAGCTGCTTATAGAAATCTAGGAACTCGCTGTCAAATTTGACATTCCGTTAAAAATTCTAAACTTTAATTAGGCTTTCTGCAACCGGTCATTTGCGTTTTAGGGTCCTGGACCTCGAAAAACATGTTCTCTAATTTCCGTCAGTCTGATGATCTGTACTGTAACTTCAAATTTTGGTTAAAGAAATGGTTACATTTTGGTAAAAATCCAATATAGCGGCCTCACAAAATGTAAAAATCATTATTAAAAAACTACTTATTAGATAGATTTCAAAATTTCCACAAAAATAATGTGTGATATAGAGATAAACTGGTAATTTTTTATGTAATTCCCTTACGGCGGAACAAAATGGAGGCTTAATGAAATATTTAAAAATTCAGTACCAAAAACTGCTAATCCAACTGACTTAAAATTTTGCACAAAAATGAAGTGTGAATCCAGGACAGACTGGTCAAATTTTAGTGCAAAACAAAGTAGTGGCCTAACAAATGTTTAAATATTCGTTAAAATTCCATTTTCAGGAATAAAACTCTCTTTTTATGGCGGAAAACAATAAAGGACATAGTTTACTTTTCATAAACTAAATAAATAAAGTTATAAAAAATAAATAGTAATAATAACAATAATAAATAAATTAAAAACAAAAAAAATATTTAAATAAATTACAGTTTATAGGACTTGTATAAAGTTATTACCAAATAATTATATGCATATATAGACTGTGTTATATATTAGTGAAATTCTATAACAGGAACTTGTGGGTAAAGGCGAATTTCCCGATTTTTTTAAAGTGCGGTACACCCTTGGCAAGTGGTTGTAAATCTATAAACTTTCATATATATCACAGAGTTTTTTGTTAAAGTGTGTTTAGTATTGGCAATCTTAGTTCAACTTTATTATGCGTATTATGGCTACGTTCGACTAGAGTTTCTGTATATTTTGTATGTATCATTTCCACAATGAATGAACAAAATAAAGTAAGCACTTTATCTTTATTGAAAAGTGTCCTGCAGTTGTCTCTAGTTTTTGCCCCACACAAATATCTAAGAGCTCTTTTCTGCAAAATAACAATGGAGTGGATACGCTGATAAGTACTGAAACCCGATAAACAAATGCCATATTTTAGGATAGATTCCACTAGGACAAGAAACCTCGCTACCGTCCTATTTTCAAGTATACAATTGTCTAAATGCAAATTAGAAACTGCGCATTTAATTTTACTTTCGACTAAATCCACAAAATTGTAGTATCATCTGCAAAAATAGTAAACCGTTCTCTGATGTCAATAGTTCCAATATCATTAACATAAAGGAAAAAAAGAAGTGGGCCAAGTACGGAGCCTTGTGGTACTCCATATCTGTTATTAAGGGGACCAGATATAGTCTGTTCAGATTTGACCATCTGGGTTCTTCCATAAAGCCAGGCTTCAAGCCAATTATTTTTCACCCCCTAAATCTATATAAATGAAGTTTCTGCAGCACTATTCCGCGATTCACTCAGTCGAACGCCTTGGCAACATCGCAAAACAGGGCCGCAGCCACCTCACTCTCATTCAACAGAGATATAGGCCCTAAAAAAAAAATTAAAAATTGCATCATTTGTATTTTTCAAATTTTGGAAATTGACGACTATTCAATAATTTGTGCTTATTCAGAAAGGAGATGATGCGACCTTATTAAAAGAATTATAGGTCGATAATTTACAAGATTTTCCAGGTCTCCACCCTTATTCAGAGGTTTAACTAACGCCGTTTTCGAACTAGCCGGAAAGACACATAGTTCAAATGAAATATTAGTTACTGATACTAGTGTATGCAAAACATTAACTGAAAGATTTATAAATATTGTTAGTGGCACATTCAGATAGAATACTTCTTACTTCAGCAGTGTCTGTATCATATAAATAAAAAGCTTTTGCTACAAATACATTTTTTTTAAATATTAAAGGTCAAAATATGGCTTTAATTCTACCACTAATTTTTGTACAATAGAACAATAATATTTGTTTAGCATATTCGAGTCAAGCCTGCATATGTTGAGGGAGAGACAGTTTGTCCCCTCAGTTCATGAACAATATGCCAACTTCCGTTAATTTTATTCCCTGCCTCATTTATCCTTCTTATAACAGTGGCGGCTCGTGGTCAACTTTTCAGGGGGTCAATACATATAAACCACAAAAATCAGACACACGAAACAATAAAATTACTTTGTTACTTCGCAACCGCATGTCCAGGCAAATAAATCATACATATTTCCAGGAAAATAAGGATTTACTTCTTTGTTTTTGTCTTTACCTGTTTGCTGAATTTTAAATTTCGGCAAAGGTCGACTACTGGTCTTGAATTCGAGTCGTTTCTCAAAGTTCAGCTCGCCAATATAATTGAAAACGGATTATAAAGTCTTAATATTCTAAAACACTATGGCTACCTTTCTTTAAAACATTAATTTAAACCACAAAATCAACAAACAAAATGAAAAATCTTCAAAATAAAATCTATAAAAATACGCAATCGTAACCACAACCTATCACACGATCCACATTAAACACATCAACTGACAAAAATATTTAAGTTTCTTCGGCGTGGCTGTTGACCCAAACTTTAACAACGTAAGCCGTATCTTACCTATGAGCCTCTATGCGAATTTGATCGAGAACACTCGGGAAAAACTCGCCTCCGTTTATAACCACGAGGTCAAGGCGGGCCGCCAGCCGTGTCGCAGAATTAAGAGAACGGTCAACTAGTTTATACGCTTAGAATAATAGAGGGAATTTCCAAATTAAAAAAAAATTGAAAAAATATAAATTATGTATTATTTTATTTATTTGTTTCTGTCTGGAAATATTTACTGGGGGGTCATTGACCATTTGACCTAATGGAGGAGCCACCACTGTCATATGAAATTCCTTTGCAGTTTTAATTACACCCCTATCGATAGGTTTGTATTTATTAAAATAAATAATTAAAAATGGGATTGGCACATACTTTCTTTAATTGTGAAAAAATCTTAGATTTTTTGAAGATATTCTAATACCTTGCTTCATGGTCAGAAAGGTCAGGTGATATTACAGATATATGACAGAGTTCACTCCTAGATACATTCGTGCAGAAATAATCTATAACCGAACTAGATACATTTGTCACGCGAGTCGAATCTTTAACCGTCCGTCCTATATATACCGCAACCCTTATCATTAAATTTGATATTGAAACCGCCAGCTAATATGATTCTTGCATTCATAGGAAGAAATGATATCGGTACTTCCAGTCTTACCAAAAATTCTTTAACAGAACTCATAGGAGGCTTGTAAACGCTCACAATAAAAAAATCTGAACGCCTGTTATGAACTATAGAAAATTCAAATATACCCTCCACAATCGTAAAATGGTATTTTGTGACGTTTGTTAAACAAAAATAATCGGAAATGTCTGTATTTAATAGTAGTAGTAGAAATACCATACAGTAAAAGGGGCCAGTGCTCACTATGGCAGGAACTGTGAATTGACTTTCTTTTTAGTCATCATTTATTTTCTATACGTGCATACAGGTGGCCCTATGTTGAGACTCTTGGAAAATCAAACAATTTTCAAATTTTTCAATTTTTACGCCAAAATATCGTACCTAAAGACATGTATTTTCTTATAATGATGGTAAGGACATTACATATATGATACTGACATTTCACTAATTAATAATAAACCAGTAAATCTAATAAATATTATTAATTTCCTATTATTATTACAGCATATTATCATAATCGCGTTGTTATACCTGACAAATTGTCACACCCATCGAGACAACTACCATCTACGGATCACGGTAATACAATTTCAGATTGTATACGGATGTCTAACAGGATTTTGTAATAGTGGATAATTCGCATTCTTAGTACGCGCTATATTATTTAAAATATCCATATAATTTTTTGAATGTATAATGTTTCACAGAGCGACAATTTTAAAAATACTATTGGACAAAATAACACATTCATTATTTGAATTCTGGAGAAGATAAAACTGCTCACTTTAACATAGCTAGAATGAAAATGGCGCTTGTTTCTGGTTATACAGGACAGGGTCTTGAAAAGGTTTGTGCTAAAACGGTGACCTTCATTTATATGTGTGGCATCTAAAAAACAAAATCGGTAAATTTCCTTTACCCGAAACTTCCCGCGTTATGAATCTTTCCTTTCATTAGGAATTGTGAAGTATGACCCAATTTAGTTCAGTATAGAGTCATTTAGTAACACATATATACTGCCTTTTAAAACATTTGTATTCGCCGCCATTTTGTTAGATCATATTGGATTCCTTCCAATATTTTACCAATTTTTACCTATGCCACACTTGATTTTTGGGCATAATTTAAAATAAATTATAATAATAAACACACCGCCCTTTTGTTACGTCATATTAAATTCGTACCAGTTTATCCCTACACCACATTTAATCAGTAAGATTTTTTTACGTTGATTTTTCTGAAAAAATTATTTAGCCTCCGTTTTGTTAAGCTATCTGGCATTCGAACCACAACTTTACCAGTGTATCTCTATATCACACTTAATGCTTACACAAAATTTGAAATTAATCTAATAAGTAGTGCTTTCAGGCTGATTTGATTTTTTAAATATTTAAAAAGATCGCCATTTTGTTTTGTTATCTTATATTCATACCAAAATGTTACCACTTCATTCCTATATATTTTCATGCAAAATTTGAGATAAATGGGATAATTAGTTTTTCAGTAATAATTTTTTAACGTTTCCCTAGGCCTCCATCTTATTCCGGTATATTGGATTTTTACCAAAATATTACCAGGTCATCCCCATATGACCCTTAATTTTTGACCAAAATTTGAAGTCACTCTGAAAAGTATAGATTTAAGCTATGCCATGAATTGACAGACAGACAAACCGTAAGACAGAATTGATCAAACATATTTTTTGGCATCTAGGGACGCTAAAACATGAAGATATGTAAAACCTGAGATGATGATTTTTTCCCGATTACAAATATTATATTTAGCAGCCATTTTGTTCCGTCATCTTGAATTAGTACCACAGTTTTACTAGTTCCACACAATTGAAAATTAATTAATTAAGTAGTTTTTCATACTGAATAAAGTTGCCATTTTGGATCCTTGGATTTGTACCGAAATTTTATGAGTGGATTCCTACAAAATACATGATTTTTGTGCAACATTTGAGATAAATTGGATAAGCAGTTTTTTAGTAATAATTTTTTAACATTTCACTAGGCCGCCATTTTGTTTTGCCATATCGGATTTGTATCAAAATGCTCCCAGGACATCCCCATATAACCCTTAATTTTTCACCAAAATTTGAAATCAGAACAAACCGACAGATGGACTGACAGAATTAATAAAAACATATTTTTTGGCAGCTAGGAATGCTAAAATGTGAAGATATGTAAAACCTGAGGGGTGATTTTTTCACGATTACCAAAACTTTATTTAGCCATTTTGAATTAGTACCTCAGTTTTACTAGTTTATCTGTATACCATAATTATATTTGGCCAGTCCATCAAGTAGTTTTTCAGGCTGAATTTTTAAATGTTTTTCTAAACCACCATTTTGTTCTGCCATCTTGAATTCGTACCAAAATTTTACCAGTTGATTCCTACATAATACTTGATTTTTATACAAAATTTCATTTATTATTAAATTGGATAAGTAGTTGTCTAGTAATCATTTTTTTAACATTTCACTGCGCCGCCATTTTGTACTGCCGTATTGGATTTATACTAAAATGTTACCAGATCATCCCCATATGACCGTTAATATTTACCCATAATTTGAAATCAATCGCTTAAGTAGTTTTTAAGCTATGTAGTGATCTAACAGACCGACAGACAGGCAAAAAGACGGAATATTTATCGGGAAGTAGTTTTTTAGCTATGGCGCGAACAGACAGAACGACAGACAGACCGGCGGAATTGAGAAAACATGTTTTTCAGCATCTAGGGACCCTGAAACGTAAGATCTGAAAAAATCTCGGAGGGATATTTATGGGACATGGTTTTGATTTTAAACCGATGATATTGTTGTATTTTTATGCCTCGTTTATTTTTTTTCTTCATTGCCAGCGTATCCATCCAGTTAAATAAGTTCTACATAGATATATGCACCTATTATTCGATTTGTTTTTTAATTATCTTTGGCATTACGTAATCGGAATAAATAGATATAATTGACGTGTAAAAGAAGTTCATTAAACCTTGTTAAAGTTAAATTGTTTAAGCATTGTACAGTTGGTTTAATAAAGTTCTACTGCAAAGGATTAAAAAGGCATGGTGGCCAACCTTTTCAATTTAGACAAGAGTCTCCCATTTTTAACAAAATTGTTGTTCAAAACTTCCGATTTTCGGAGACGGATCGTAAGGGGACACCCTGTACAGTAAGTTGAAAAATCACACTAGGTATAGTCGGGCAACTAGTATAAAAACGTATATTTTGGAAGAAAATTCATAAGAATTGAAGTTGTCCTATCAAAGTAGCGGTTTGAGGAGTGGAGTAGTGGCCCTCGAAAAGTAAAGTAATATGCCACTTTCATGTTAGGTCGGCCAGAGGCATACGCCTAGTACTTCCTATAGAACAACTGCAACTATTTCCCTCAACACTAATTCTCATAAATTTCTGCCTTGCATTGTACATGGTTTTCAGTTTACGTGAACGGAATCAACAACGTCCAGGATTTGCTAAAAAAAATAAACAAAATTTGGAAGAAAAAAATAGTATCGACTTTGACATTTTAAATACACCATGTATAATATTGTTTCATTACATGGATCTCTTCTTGCTGATTCTATATTTGTCCTTAAAAGCAATCGATAACATCGTTAAAAATCCTGCAATTGGAAGAAATGTGTTCTAACTAACCACACATTGCCTCTTACGGCAGGATTATTTTCAAATTGCTTTTAAGTAAGAACCCCACTTAATAAAACGACAGTGTGTTCTATTTAAAATAACAAAATCGATGCTCATTTTTTTTTACTTGCAAATCCTAGGGTTCAGATAAAACCTTAATATTTTTTGTACTAGATGAAAAACAAAAATTAGACAGACTATTTACCTTAAATGTCATTTTATGAAAGAATCAGGAACCACTTTGTTCAAGCACGAGACGTAAATTCGGTATTTTAAAATTTCCATCGAAATATTTTAAAACCATTCGTTTTAATTGCTACATCTCTGTTGTTTTTTAAAACCGGTCGAGTTTTAACTAAGCTTCTTTACTCCTTAAAACAAATCGAAGTTAAAAAAATGTATGTGTGGCCAAATTTGCGTTTATCTATTTTTTTAATACCCAAACAAAAATTAAATGAAGTTGCTTAATGCGATAAGAAAGAAGTATGTACTTTAGTTTAGACCCAGATTATGGGCAGTTCCGTTTGCTGTTTTACCTCAATAAATTATTATTACATAATAACGCAAACAGTTCAATATTTCAGTGAATTAAACAAGTATAATTAAAATTAAAAAGTTACTCCATTAAAATAATTTTATTAACAGGAAATTGGTTTTGACGTTAAGTACCTCCACGTGCACTTTTATTTCTATAGAAAAATTTAAACACACTGGATACGCCAACATGTAACTACTAATGCTACTGGCAATGTATCTTTGATTAACCATGAAAAATATATAATGAACACAATTTTTATTTTAAAGGATAATTATTGCTCATAAAGCCAGTGACATGCTTTGTTTTGAACTACGTGCGATATAAAAAAATGCAAAACAAAATTTTGATGAGACAACATATTTTTTTTAAATTAACTAGAACTGTATAAATATAATATAATATAATTCGACGAACAGATATTAAAAATAACGATAAAATGCTTTTACCCTGAACTTCCCTCGTTAAGAATATTTGCTTTTATTAGGGATAGTTTCGTACATAATTATTAACACATATAAATTGTGTTTCCTTTCATTTTGGTAGACAAGGAAGGATTCAGGAGAGAATTTCCGGTTAAGTTTCTTTACAGATTGGTCTTACCCAATTACCCTGAGGTTACTTCATAAGGAATCATTGCTTTTGTACAGAAAAGTGAAACACAACGCAATTTATATAATATGTACTAAATGTATATATGCAAAACTAACTAGGATCACATTTAACTATTTTTAATAAAAGGTCTGTCTATCTGTCTGTTCGAGGCATATATATTACTGCTAAAAACTTTTTTACAATTTACAATTTACCTCAAATTTTATAGAAAAATCAAGTATTATGTAGGAATCAACCGGTAAAATTTTGGTACCAATCCAAGACGGCGAAACAAAATGGCGGCATAATAAAATATTTATAAATGCAGCCTGAAAGAACTACTAAATGGATTGGTAAGCGTGACACTCAGGTTTCACATATCAATTCGCGGCATAGCTTAAAAACTACTTACCCGATCGACTTCGAATGTTGGTCAAAACTGAAGGGTCATATGGGAATGATCTGGTAATATTTTGGTAAGAACCCAGTATGGCGGAACAAGATGGCGCCCTAGTGAAGCGTTTAAAAATTATTACTAAAAAATTAATTATCCAATTTACGTCCAAATTTTGGACAAAAATCAAGTGTTAGATAGGAATGAACTGGTAAAATTTTGTTATGAATCCAAGATAGCAAAACTAAATGGCGGCTTAATAAACTAAATCAGCCTGCAAAAAAACACTTATTATATTAATTTCAAATTTTGTGCAAACATTAAGTGTAATATAGAGATAAACTGATACGAATTAAAGATGACGAAACAAAATTGAGGCCAAATAAAATTTTTAAAAAAGAATTTGGCTTTAAATTTTGTACAAATATTAAATTTTATAAAGGGATAAAATGGTACGCATTCAACATGACGGAACAAAATAGCGGTGTATGTCAATGTAAACACTTATTCAATTTATTTTAAATTATTCCCAAAAATCAAGTGTGACATAGGTAGAAACTGACAAATTATTGGCAGGAATCCAATATAGTGGAACAAAATGGCACCCATTAACAATGTTTGAAAATACAGTATATATTTGTTACTAAATTGACTATGTACCGAACTAAATTGGGTCATATTTCACTATTCCTAATAAAAGGAAAGATTCATAACGAGGGCTGTTTTGGGTAAAGGAAATTGACCCATTCTTTTATATTCTTAGGATCCTGGTGATTTTTCATGATTACTCTCTCACGAGGGAAGTAATCTGACTAGAATCATAAATAAATGTTAATATGAATTAATTTAAGTCCAGTTATATTTTATTAAAATAAAAAAACTAGAACATTTGTCTAAACTTACCATCATTTAGCCGAGATGTTTTTCTACTAATTAAACTTGCATGTGGCGAACAAATAAATCATCTTACCTGAAACAAGAGAAGTCATTTAAATACGCCAGATTACCCTTAATGAGTTAACATAGAACAGGTTTAATAATCAATCTGCGGAACTCATCACGGAATATTTAACGTAATCGCACACATAAATCAATTTGGAAAAAGGGCATCACATCTCAACCTTGTGCGTAGAGAACACGCAAATGGCAATCATGATATCTCTAAGGCCTTCGAATTTTTTAACCTCAATCTCATGAAAATACTTAAATCGCATTTAGGCTTTGTTCATACAATTTATTAATGTCAAAGCATTAGCATCTTACATTTAATTGCATCTCAGGAAAATTATTTGACCTGTTTTTATCATTCAGAATTTTTTTAAAAATGCACTGCGTTATTTAGTGTTCTTTTAACTAAAGGTTAAAAACAGTCCTTAATATTTTATAATTTAATACAAATAAAGCATTTGTTTATATCAGATGTAGTATTTAGTATTATACACTTATATTATTATACATAATTTAAACAAATTAATGGATTCGTTTGCAACATTGTGAAATTCCTAAATTTAATTTGTAATTTAAAAGTTGGCTTCAGGCCAGCATTTTTGTAGAACACAAAAACTATTTAAAACAAATCAAGGAAAACAAAAACCGCGGTGCAAGCATAGTTAACGGAGTCTCAGACAGATTATAAACGGCTCTATTTTCAGGGTTGTTAATAGCTACATACTGTTCTATAAATGTTTTAATTATTTTATTTTATATTTCTGAGAGCGATGTCAGATTTCTTCATTGAAAAATTAAGTATATGATAATAATACAATTGACAATTTTGTTTTAGATTTGGGTGCTCCAAAAAACACACACTCCATTATGTCATAGTTTATATTATCCAAATTCAGCCAAGTATTCGATGTCAATGATAATATTATTCTAAAATTCTTAATCAGTATGATTCAGAATTTAATAGAACATATTCACTGGACCGCAAAATTAAATAAAATTTTGTTCAAATTCTATCTTAAATCATTTTATGTTTTTGCTTCAATTACGATCATTTTGTGTAAAATTGTGGGAGCTTCCATTTTCTTCATTTTCTGTCATCTACAAGGTGATATACAGGGTAAAACCAAAAATTACACTTTGCCCCAAATTTCTGAACACCCTGTAGGAAAATTTATTAACTGAATAATGGTTGTATGAAATTTTCCCAAAAGTCCCATCTTTTCTCAACAACCTGGTTTTAGTTTCATATCGAAATCTCTATTTTTAAAGGAAAACACATTTATAAAGGAAACTATAAATTAAAGACTATTTAATTTTTAAAATTGACTTTGACTTTCGGTTATGGCAAGATTAGCACTTTCCATGTTTTGTCAAAAAGATTCTTGTCAACAAATGACAGTTTATTTGCTGTACTTATTCACAGCGTTTGTTAAGTTGATTGTGCTTCGGTATTGTATGATTCGGAACCGTTCCGTAAACGATAAGAGTTTTTAGTAACACCAATGAATTATTAGATCAGAAGAAGTAGCGCAAGCTGTTGATTTAAAAGATGGCCGTTCAATTTGGTATATCGCAGACTTGCCCATCCACGCAGAATAGCATCCGATGGGATAAAAATATTTAGAGAAACTGGTTCTTACTCAACAAGACCTGGACAGGGAAGACGCAGAGCCACAAATGCAGTTGATTGAAGATCGATTTCTTCAACTTAAGCACGGTTTCTACTCCGGTTTTGGCTAGAAGATTGGCAGATGTTGAGGATAACTCAGCTGATACCGTACGCAAAGGTTGAGAGAACAAAATCTGCCATCTCGTGTAACTGCTATAGGTCTTCTATTAGATGCAGATCATCGAAGACGGGCCGGCGCCTTGAATTTTCTCGAGCTCATGCAGATTGAGACATATACGATTGGCGAATCTTTCTCTTTACAGACCAGTCTCGTATAACGAGATATTATGAGTGTAAGAGAGTGTGGAGAAGGTCCGGAGAATGATGTGCTCAATGTTGTTTCTCTCCAAGAGTACAATTTGGTGTCGAAGGAGTTATGGTATGTTACGGCATTTCTTTGGAAGCCCGCATATACTTTGTTACGTTTCAGGGAAGTACAGTTAACTTCCTAAGCTATCTATTAGCCATATGCCATTTATAAGAAAAATTTTACTCATAATGGAAGGTAATGCTCGGCCGCACATAGCCCGAATGACGAGGTAATATTTGAACGATGTTAGTATTCAAGTATTAAACTGGACCCCAAGAAGTCCTAACCTGAACCCCATTGAACATATGTGGGATAACCTAGGAAGAAGACTTAAACAGAACTATCGTTAGTCTCATAACATCACAAAAAAATATCATAACTGATGCAAAAACTTAAAAGATATTTAAGATTGAATTTGAACAAAATTTTGTTTGTCCGGTTAATTTTGCAGACCAGTGTATTTGGCTCCTTTTAAAGCTAATTATAATCTGATTGACGATATTTTAATATAGCTAAATTATAGCTACTACAATTACAGGGTGTTTCAATAAATATCCACCAAACTAAAACGATAATACATTTAAAAATTTACCAAAAATGTCTTATAAATATGAATGGCCTGATAAAGCTTGATTATTGCACTAAATTATTTGGAAATTTTATTGCACAAAAAAATATATTTACTTCCCTATAAGTAATTTTTAAACGATTTCTCATTAACTAAGGCCCATTATGAATTAAAAACAAAATAATGAAGCTACCTAACTTATACTTCACATGATTCTAAAATGAAATTTCTTAAGAATGTGCGGGCTAAATATTATATTTTTCTAGCTTCGGTAAAAAAGAAAAAAAAAGCAAACAATTTGTAACAAAAAACATAATACATTCACTATTTAATCGTAGTAACTAATTAATTTAACTAACTTTACCTAACGTTTTTTAGTTATTCTTTGAAGGTAGACTTTTATAATGCATAATAAGAAGCTAACATAGTATGGCCATTCAAATATTTATTTTGTAAAACCTAGAGCAAATTAGTAACTTTATTCCAGTTTTTCTCCTTAGGGCCATTATTTTCATCCCCAAATAACTTTATTCTTCGAATATGTACCGTGGAAACTGTTGCTGGGGCAATTGCAACCATGGAAAATATCCACAGAATAAAATTATACGGAGATGAAAATACCAACCCTTAGAGAGTCACTGAGTGTCTATCAACTAATTTGCTCCCTAGGAAGACAAAGTAAAACAAATTAAATGATTTCATAGTCATGTTCCGTCAGCTGTGAAAAAAAAGTCAACAAAAACTAAATTACAAAAGTTTTTTTTTTCAAAACATAATCAGATACTATTTTCTAAAATGTATCCATTTGTTGAATAAATCGTTTCACAACAAAAAAAGAAATAACAAAATAATCCTAATTGCGAAATTTCATAAAAATGTCAAATAACTCCAGAAGTTTTATGTCGGCGCCGCATTATTTAAAAAAACAGCGTTAAAAATGTGTGGATTTGTATGTATTCTACCTACATAAAAGTAAATGTCATGGCAATTCAATGTTCCCACTGTATTTTTAAGAACATATTTTAGTAACTCGAGACATAAATTGCTTAAATCGACGAAATGATTGATACCGTTGCAATTTACCCTCTATACAATTTTAACGAATGCACTGAGGCAGGAAGTTATATCGAGATAAAAATGTCATGCAACCAAAAGTTGTTTTTAAACCGATTGTTCTCAACATTAATAACAAAAAAGGATTTCGCTGAATGCTTTCTTTCCATATGAAAACAAAACACATTGCTACAAATCTTACTGCTAGATGACTTTAATTTAAAAGAAAACTACATTTAACTAAAATCGTTTATTTCTCTCTAGTTCATGTTAAAAGCACACATATATTTTTGGTGCAACAAAAGTAGAGCCAAATTTTTGATAAAAAACTAATTTCATAAGTATTTAGTGTAACGTTTTAGAAGTGTACCCTCAGCGTGTCTAAGCATTTTATTGCGGAAATGTATACATTCCAGGTGCAGAGACCTCCGTTGTAAAAAACAAGCAAGTTTAAAATACAGTTGGAAATGCGCGGTTAGTTTTGATCTACTTCTGAGACCAATAAGTTTTTTTTTGGTAATTAGTAGTTTTTTATTTCTTCTACAAAGCGGCCCAAGAAAATGTTTTAAAATTTCAAAAATCTCGTTTAAGTGTAACACCCCGTATGCCTTATCGCCAAAAAAAACGGCCATTGCCTATACTCTAAGATAATACCCTACTCCAGTTGTTTTCATGCTACACATGATACTCTTATAACATAAAAACATAATCACCTTTAAACAACTAACAAAATTAAAATATATATTGAAAGTGTAGTCCGTTTTGTTCCATGTACGTATGAAAATTTACTTACAGCCTTCCAAATAAATTTGAAAGCATATCTTACGTAATGTCTGCTACTAAATTTCTTATATTATTTATCAGATGGGGAATATTCTGAGGAATGGGATTGTAGCATCTCTCTTTGACGTAAATAACCCCATAAGGAGCTCACTCAATGGGTACAGTTCTCCCTATCCAGCGATTTCTAAAGGTTAAATCTAGAGACACCCTTAATATAAAAATATGTCGCGGAACCATCTTGTTAAAAATAAATTTGGTTTATAATTCCGTACTGTTGTAGTTGAGGGTAAAAAAATTCTTTTAGCATGTCTGTGTAGACAACTGCATTTACTTTAGTTGTATTTCTTTCATACTCGTTAAATGCTTGATGATTTTCGAAAGCCCATATCCTAAAGTTGTGTTTATTGCAACAACCGTTCAAATGAAACGTTGGTTCGTCGGACATAATTAACATTAGGTTTGGATACGTTCTAAATAGGTCAAATACAATTTCTCAAGTAATTAGTTTAGTCTTCCTCACTTTTAATATCAGATCAGACGAAATCTTCTAATAGATTTTTTATTATTATTTGGTACCAAAATCTCCTGGACAGATAAGAGTCTGTCTAAGTACAGTGGATCCTATCTGTCTCTTCCTCGTCTTTTATTTTCCAAATAATCCTTCACAGAGAATTTTTGATACTACTTATTGGTTTTTTTGTGGGTAAGTGGGTGCTTTTGAAATCTTGTACGAAATCCTGATCTAGTAAGTACCGCAGAATTTGTTTTCGAATAAAGCAGTATAGCTTTTGACTTTTCAACCAAAATGTAAATCACTCTATTAACTTATTTGACTCGACATATAAATCGACGTTCTTTTTTGGAGGCAACCAAGCAAAGGTATGGAACAGTTTTTAGTTAATTATGGGAAAGTCGTAAGCGATAAACTTATCAACCTATATATTGTTGAATTCCTTCTGAAATGCTCTGCCCACTAGGGCAAATATTGTTAATTGTTTAAAATTCGATTTATTTTTTAAATGTGTGTAAATAAAAGTTAATTCTGTCTATGTATCATAAGAGTATCATGTGTAGCATTAAAAAAACTGTAGTATTTTCATTTTTTGGCGATAAGACATATAAGAGTGTTACATCTAAAATAAATGAGATTTGTGGATTTAAACATTAGTTTTTTAGGGCACTTTATAGAGGTGGCAAAATTGTTTTTTATTGTCTTAAGAAAAATTTATAGAACAATGAAGTCCACGAAGCAAAACCACAAGTTTCTAGCTGTCACAGTTTTGGAAACTACAGTCGGATGTGATTGCAAGGGATTCTCCAGGATATGCTGCATTAAGTATTAATTCTTTCTCTCTGTAACTGTGATCACCAGTTATGATTATTAGTGATTTAAGGAGACCTTAACCATGAGCCATTTTTTAAGATATACAAGGTGCTCCATTTAAAATAAGTGAGATTGCTGAAATTTAAAAATATACATTTTCTTGGGCCACTTTGTAGCATAGATAAAAAGTAAATAATTACCGAAAAAACGTATTGGTCTCAGAAGTCAATTAAAACTAACCGAGCATTTCCAACTATCATCGTTTACGAATTTATTAACCTTCAAAATTGGTCATTCTCGGCTGAGACACCTTGTAGTAAGTTTAGGTTTGAACTAGTTACTGTGAACTTTGGGACGGTCAGTGTGAATTTAAATTAGTATTTTTTTAAAATGGTGTTTTCCCCCAAAAAAAAATACATTCAAAAGGATCGCGGAAATTATGCTCTGTTCCAACTCAGGAACAGTACACATGCTGTGTTTAGCTAGTGTTCAGGAGAAGAATGTTATATATGTGAATATTATTTTTAATTTATAGGTAATATATGCCTCTAATTCAAATATATATATATATATATATATATATATATATATATATATATATATATATATATATATACAGTGTAACCTCTATTATCCGAACATGCGATTTTCCGAATATCCAGTTAACCGAACACGAACAAACTGATGCCCTTATCCGAACAAGCCTCGATTAACCGAACAACGCCGCTCCTTCGATGTAAAATCGTCGTCCCCACTAATCGAATATATAACTGGGGTGTAATCGGTCACGTACGCATCTTAGTTATTCTGTCGAGTTGATGCGTGTTTGAGCTGGACATACGTTTTTGAAGATTTTAGCATTCGCGATGCCGAAAAGAAAGCGTACTTGTTTAAAATTGACTGACAAAATTAAAATTTTAAAAAGTTTACAAGCTGGTGAGACTGTCACAGGGGCGGCTTTAAAATACAATGTTGGAAAGTCCACAATATCCGATTTAAAAAAAAAAATAGCCAGAAAATACTTGGATATGTCGCCACCTTAGACACTGCAACTAAAAATCGGAGAAGTGTCAAATTAAGTGTCTACCCTGATGTCGAAAAGGCTGTTTATAATTGGTTTTTACAGGAGAGGTCTAGAGGTATGTTAGCTTACAAAACATTATGTATCCGTTTTTATGACCTAACGGCTAAAATTATTTTAGGAACCCCTGTGTCTGGTGAGCTTCTTTGCGAAAAAGCCAAATTTTTTTATAAACAAACGTATAAAAACGACAATTTCAAGGCTAGCTCTGGTTGGATTCAAAAGTTTAAAAATCGTTATGGTATCCGCCAATTATCCATATTAGGGGAAAAGTTATCTACTGACCCTACGGTTGTTGAGCCTTTCAAACATCGGTTTCTTAAGAAAATTGAAGAACTTAAACTTACGGCAGATCAAATTTACAATGCTGATGAAAGCGGCTTCTTCTGGAAAATGTTGCCGCACAAAACACTGGCTCATGCGGGAGAAAATACAGCACCAGGAAGAAAACAATATAAAGAGCGAATTACATTTATGCCATGCTCTAATTCTACAGGTACTCACAAATTAAAATTGTTAGTTTTGGGAAAATCAAACAAGCCACGTTCATTTGGAAGCAGTACCATTCCAGTCATCTATAATGGACAAAATAGGGCATGGATAACGAGGGAAATCTTCATGGAATGGTTTCATACGTCTTTTGTTCCTGCCGTGCGTCGAAAGATGAAGGAATTAAACTTGCCACTAAAAGCTGTTTTGATTCTGGATAATGCACCTGGTCATCCAGTAGAATTAGCAAGTGACGACTCCCAAATTTTTGTTATGTTTGTTTTGCCGTCCAACATTAGTTCAGCCAATGGATCAACATGTAATTCAAGCAATTAAACTCCACTACAGAAAAAATCTTTTGAAAAAGATTGTTGAGACGTCCGGAAACATTTTAGAAGAGCTAAAAGAAATTACATTGAAAGATGTTGTCTTGGAATTAGCGCAGGCTTGGCAGCAGGTAAAAACTGGTCTGATAAAAAGTTCTTGGCGGCAACTTTTGCCCCCCTGTATTTTAGATCAATGGGAAAATGAAGACTTAATTCCCCTCTCTGCATTGGCCCAAACAAAAAGATCAGATACTACTGGAACTGAAATTAGTGACATAATAGCTCTTACAAAACAACTGCTAGAAGTTCCGACAGATGAAGAAATTCAAAAATGGGCACTTGGAGATGAGGATCCTGTGGAAATGATGAGCGACAGTGATATCATAGAAAATTGGAACTCGGAAGAAGCAGAGGAGAATGAAGAAGAAATTAGCAGTGGACGCTTGACTCACGGGGAAGCAGTAAATTATTTTGATAAATGCATAGCGTGGGCAAAGGAGAATGCAGAGGAGTCTTGCCACATACTCCTTTTAGAATAGATGCAGAACAGGGCAAAGCAACTGGAAAGGAATACTCTCGTTCAAAAAAAGATTACGTCATATTTCGTAAAAAAGTGAAATGTTCATTATTATACGAGTTTAAGTTTATTTTATTATACATTTTAGACCTGTACCTATATAATTATAGGTAATTACACACTTTAGACTTCTCTTTTGTATTATTTGCCCCATATTCGATTATTCGAACAAAAGGGTAACCGAACAATGGCTTGCAATAAATAGTTCGGATAATCGAGGTTGCACTATATATATATATATATATATATATATATATATATATATATATATATATATATATATATATATATATATATATATATATGTGATAATAGTAGTGGCCCAAAAAACACAGCTATTTTTTAAGCCGGACCGTAGCAGAAATAGCTCTTGCAAAGTTCATATTTCTAAACACTACACAATATGCATAAAAAATGCCAGAATTCTTTTTTTTTACAGTGTTATATGACAAACTATTCTAGGTAAAGCAGTTATATAAAAGTAAATAATGAAAATCAGAATATCTTGAGTAAATATGAGAGTTTTCGATCGTGATCTACAGGTAATTTTCTCCTACTAACATCTGCTGTCAAGTTAAAAATATGAAAATTATGAAGGTGTCCGGGGACCAAATTTGTAATAATTCCACCAAAAATGTGTTGTTTGATGTTAAAAATCGCTTTTGTAAGGGGATATCCATGACTATAATTTTTACTTGGGCATATAAAACAGCGCGCATATACAATGCGGCTGCCGCTGAAGCGTTCTCCGCGCGATCCATATTCATTAAATTTAGAAGTTGATTTCTTTTCTCCACATAATGAATTACAAGATCGTGAACTCCACTTTGCTTCAATATATTATCAAACACCAGGAAAAACATCGTTAGAAAAAACAAAGCGATTTAAACAGAAAAGTCGGATTTTGACTGTCAATCCATCACGATTCTCAAAAACTGAAACACTTCTAAGAAAAAAATCATAAAGAAGTAAAGTAAACGTTTCCCATTCTTAACTGGTTTGAATATTTTTTGATGGCACGTTTCAGACAGTTAGCGCGAGAGGACATCTTTCTAAGTCATTATTGAATACCTCGTCGGGCGTGCCAGAGGGTTCGGTTCTTGAACCTTTACTACCTTAACTACTATTTAATTTTATATTAATGATTTACCAATCATTAATACCAACGGGTCATTCACTGTTTTATTGACGATACCACTATTTTATGGCATCATGAACATTTTAGAACAATAATCAATTCAGTGTTTTGATCTTGTGCAGTGAAGATCCCTGAAGATGCCTCGTGCAATCGCAGGCGAAACTTCGGAAAGTAATTCCAATTGACACGGTCTAAACCAAAGAACCATGGCTTCTTGACTCCAGTCGTGAAAGCTTTCGTACTAAATATCATCGGTTTTTGATGTACCATTTATCAAACTTTCATGAGAGACCATCCCATTCATAATGTACAAATGACAAAGTTTTTAAGACTTTATGTCGATGGTGGATTAAGACTTGATAATCTTATTGTCAACCTATCAAAAAAAACGGTCGTCCGGTTGTTATGCCTTACGAATTATTTCTAATGGACTAATGCTTGTTCTCCAGAACAGAACACTTAGATGTTTACGCAGGGTCGGGCTAAGGAAGTCTTGTGAGCCATTGTTTATTTAACAAATAATTTTTACCCTGCCTCGCATTTTTATTATGGAGACGGTGTGTCTAATCTTTAAAAAACGTAGACTTGAAATAGATAGGTAAAACTCTATTTATGAAATGAGGAGGAAAAGCTGCATTGTTCTACCAATCCCTTTAAACGATCTTATAAAGAGGTCTATCATTTAATATGGTTAAAAAATTCGTTAGATGACCTGCATGAAAAAATTGTGGAAGAAGGTTGCCGCATTACGAAGTGTCGTTTTTGTTGCGGCCCATCCAAAAGCAGCTCGCAGCAAACACATGTTATATGCATTGTAACCTTGAAGCGACCAATAAACGACAAGCTTTATATCAAATGCCGAGCTGTAAATAAATTTACCGGTAGTGTTTTAATTTTTAATGAAGGCAAAACTAACGGAACGAGGAGTTGCAAACATGTACGTATAGTTGTATGATGTGATTGTGGTATCGGAAATTTTATAACTTTTTAAAGCGCAAAATATGGATGTAATTTATAATTTAAAAAATGTGAAAAGGTATTTTGAATATTCTTAGGAAAAAAATCGAGTTGAAACAGGAAGGACGACCTTTACCGGATATCGTCATAGACAAACAAGGATATAGCCGGGGTAAATCATATAAAAGTCAGTTTAATCGGGATATATATTTAAGAAATAATTGGTTATGTGGGTGTAATAGAAGAAATGAAAAGAATTATAGACAAAGTTGCATTAAACAAAAATCGAAAGGTCGATTTAATTTACAAAAGATAGAATTGAGAACTGAAGAACTGATTCTGCAGAACCCTTAAGTTTTTAGATCACAGGCCGCCACTGTACCTTAATCTACTTGGCATACCAAAAACTAGTTTTCCTCCATAATTCTAGTATTAAGAGCCTCTTTATTAGTAACATCATGTTATCGTATACGGCGCTTTAATTCTTCCCATAAATGTTCTATGGGATTAATATCTGGCAATTGTGATGAAGTATGCAACGAGCTATTTGTTTGGGATCATTTTCCTGAAAATATAAAACCCTTCCGACCCTTATTTTGTTAACACCGGACATTTCATTGACCCTTAAAATTTCCAAATATACATTCTAATCTACAATAATTGTGTTAATAAATGTTAAATTTTCCACATGCATCTCCCCGAATAGGTAAGCCACTGCCTACTCTATGTTTCACTGCCTACTCCATGTTTCACTGCCTTTCTTCCTCCACATCTTGTTTTGACCATCGGAAATTTTTGTTGTTTTGTACCAATTCCATAAATTAATCATGATTTTTCTAATAGGATATGAAATTTTACATTTTTTTTAACTCATTTTTATTTCCTAAATTATTATATTTATTATTCCTAAAACTCAAAGAAATAAACATTTTTCGTTTTATGTTATTTTTTCAGCATGACAAAAGCATATTTGATAAAATAACAGAAAGATGCCTTGTAGAAGTTGGGATTATCTTAAAAGTATCGAGGCATAATTTTATGCAATTATTTATTGTACATAAATTGATTTTAAAAAAATGTTGTTGATTAATGTTGTTTGGGAATTATTTTTCTTTTAAGTTATTAATGCTATACAAAAGAAATAAAGGTACCAGTTTACAGGGACAACAATAAGTGTTTATTAATAAAATAAATGTCCGCACACGGAGTTATCGGAGTTTCTTAAACGACTAGTTCCCACAAAGCAATACATTTATTATTACTTTTTTAATTTTACATGTTTTTCTTGACGTGAAACAATCAGATAAATCACGGTAAATTTCACGAAAATAAAAACAACAGTTCTTAGATTACCATCAATTTAAATAGGACAGATGCATTGATATTAAAACAAAAGATGTAAATCAAAAGACCAGCGCATGATGATAGTTGGTAGTCGGCATCATGTTCTGTATTGTGAAACCGCGACGTGCTACTTTATAATTATGTATGTTGATTTAATCAATCGGTAATGCGGATGACTTTTTCAAGATAAAAATTTACTTTTATACATATATTACTCTTTGTTTTACGCGAGTTTTAGTAATTCTGAAATTGCGGTGGTAATCGAGATTAAGGATCGGTCGAGAATCCTTGAATAATAAATTTCACGAATTAGGTACAATTCTAATTATTACATCCTTCTACATTCGTGATTTCATAAACATATTCACAGGCTTATAACTTCAGCAAAACTGTTTTGATCACAATCTAATTCAGTTCAAAATTCACTAAATTAAAAAAAAACTATGTTGCTAAAAGAATTTACTTTTCGAAAGGCAGGTCTCATTTTACAGTAGTCTGGAATAGAGATGGGCGTTTTATCGATATATCGATAGGTCAGCGGCATATCCAATAACAATAGGTAAATAAAAAAAGATCGATAGGTAACCGAAAAGATCGACAATAATAACTATCGACATGTTAATAAATAAAACATATCGATAGGTGATGTGCTGTCGTCTCCACTCCAGCAAACTTAGTAAAATATTTTCAGAAAAATTGGTATTAATTCAATTATTTATAGAATAGTTTTCGTTTCGAGTTTAAGCTAAAAAAAATGTTTTTTTTCTGTTAATAGATTTTAGGCGGTTACTTGTGTTTTATATCCCCTTGTTTTCGTAGTTATTTTATTACCAGTATTTGTTAAACCAAATTAAATTGTTGTGTAGTTTATTAAAAATTTATAAAAAAATAAGCTATGTAACCAATCACTAGGTTTAACTGTAAGATTTTAAGCAGTAATACTTTCGATTAATTAGTTTAGTTTTTCACAATTTCTTGAGTACCTCAAGGTCGCCAACATGTTAAACAAAATTTGTTTTTCTTTTTTTTTATTCCATAAGTTATTACCTATGCTCTTTTTAGATGAGGTTCACTTTCAGTAAAGAAGCAATTAAATCTTTAATAATCTATATGAACAATATCCCTTGCTTTACAACCTCACAATTTAAAGGTTTGTAATAGCAACAATACCAAACGTCACAAGTTTCCTCTAACTTGTCCAAAAAATTAAAGCTAACTCCAAGTTATTAGCCAGAAATTATATCATTGTAATTGGATTAAATTTACACATAAAAATAAATTGAAGGTCAACATTTTCAATTTATTGTACAGTCCAGAACGTGGTCCCTGTAAAGCCGACTTAACCTTTTTCTTATAACTGGAAGAAAAAGATGGTGATTAGTTAATAAATATACAAACCGTATTTAGGAAAATAAGAATTTTCTTGTAAATAAAAAGTATATTACACAAAACCAATAAAAAATGTATATGTAATAATAAAATAAATATAAGTTTGTTTTATATGAATTAATGAAGTTTACACCTAGCCAGAGAAAACTTGGGAATACCTTTTTAAAACCGGGACGTTGTTATATCTAAATAAATCCAATATAGACTTTCAAATTCTAAATCGAATATTTTTTAATTATCTCAAATATTCCAAATATATTTTCCTCCTATCCTATTAAATCCTATAATGGCATTTGGAAGATTCCGACACCTTCCGAAGATGTCTGTAAAAAAACGAAAATTCATAGTCTTAAGCAAGCGGAAAAGTAAAATTTGTGTACGCAAATAAATTTTATGTTATGTTATTTGTTGTAATAGTTTGCCGCTTCAC
Source organism: Kuschelorhynchus macadamiae (assembly GCA_030620095.1). Classification (NCBI taxonomy): domain Eukaryota; kingdom Metazoa; phylum Arthropoda; class Insecta; order Coleoptera; family Curculionidae; genus Kuschelorhynchus; species Kuschelorhynchus macadamiae. Next base: position 227,965 of record JAUTXW010005180.1, on the reverse strand, counting down.
CTATAAAGTGCGCCAGCTAAGCGGTACGGAAAATTAATCGAGGATTTAGTAAATTTCGCACTGTTCCACTTGTAATTGGGATGTGCCTAGAGTCTCCTTGCACTTGCCGCTAGAAGGTTCAAGCTATTTCCAATGGCGCCTATACATTTCGAGCATTTGTTTTCATTTCTATATAAACGCGTCGCGTTGAATTTGAATTATTATTTCGAAAATCAATTCGAAGCGGTGCACGTGAAGTTGTTGCGAGCGTTATAGAGGCCTGTACTAGAGAAGCTGAAAATAATAGTTTGACTATTCCAATTCAAAACCGAACAGAACGAGCTGCATTTTACACTGGTGTTTCGGAAAGTAGTGTAAGAAAAATTCAAAGAGAACATAATGATCGCTCATGTTCTACTTCACCTACTACAACCTCCTAGTAAAAAAAGACCCCGATTATCATACAAAGATAAAATTGACGATGGTGATTTTCAAGTAATTCGACGAACAATAGAGGATTTTTATATAAATTTTAAGAAGGTTCCGACCTGCAAACCCCTACTTCGTTCTGTAAAGAACAAAATAGATTTAATATATAAATAATATAAAGTATAAAACCTTAAATCGGCTTTACGAACAAATGATTTTGTTTGGCCAAATGTTTTTCAGTGGCGGGTGAAATATCTATCAACTGTAAGGCAATATAGGCAAGAAGGACGCAGTATTGTGTATCTAGACGAAACCTGGGTAGATAATGGTATGACAGTGAACAAATGCTGGCAAAGTGAAAGTGTTACAGGTATTGTTCCGGGAATCCGCTCTAGTAGTCGCTTTATTATAGTTCATGCTGGTTCAGAAGCCGGATTTGTTCCAGGTGCAGCTTTAGTTTTTCGCTTGGGACTAACAACTGGAGAATATCATGGACAGATGAATAGAGATAATTTTGAAAAGTGGTTGCCCGAGAAGCTTCTACCTAACATTCCTCCCAAATCAGTCGTGGTAATGGATAATGCGTCTTATCATCCTCACGTAAAAGATAAAATGCCAACTAAATACTCTACAAAAGCTCATATGATATCGTGGCTTAAACCGAACAATCTTGTATGTGATCCAACGTGGAGAAAATATCAATTATATGAATTAATATCAGCCAACAAGCCTAGAGAAAAAAAAGTATAAAATTGATGGTCTTTTACGTAACCTCGGTCATACACCTTTAAGGCTGCCTCCATACATGTGCGCCCTCAACACTATTGAACTTGCATGGGCAGGAGTAAAAAAATATATTCGAGAGCACAATATCGGCTAAAAATTGGAAATCGTATGTTAAACATGTTCGTTCTATTGAAGATAAATACTGAGAAGTAGATGGCAAAATTGAAACGGTTATTGATGATTTAGTTATCACACTGGGATCTTCAAGTAGTGACGACGAAACCTCATCATTTTCAGAGGAAGACAACGATTTAGAAGGAATCGAGCCATTAGAATCACAGCCGTCAACCTCAAAAATGGCTTTTTTTTTATCATATATTTTTTTTTTTCATATATTTTGTAAAATTGTTCATAAAGTAGCTGTCAACAAACTGCTTCAAAATAATTAATTTTCTGTTCAATACCCGGTATTAAAAAATATCTAATATTTCAATTAATATTTGAAAAACTACAGAACTCATATTTTTCCAAAATTAACACATCATGTAGTTATATTAGAGGAGCCAGCACTGATTCCAGTGAACAAGATTTATCCAAATTTTAACTTATGCAGTTCGACTTTGGGCTATTCGGGTATAACAAAAGTGACCGTTTGTCTCCGTCTGTCATATTACTTTGTACAGGGGGCATCATTGTGAAGTACTATACAGGGCGTTTCCTAATTGCGTGCTAATGTTAAAGAGGGATGATTCTTGGACCTTTTTAAGAAAAAAGTTTAATATGAACCTAAAAGTCTTAACTTTGGGGATATAGGGTTTTAAAAAAACATTTTTTTTAAAATCCTAATTCTGATGCTATTATAGATAAAACCCTGTGTGAAATTTGATAGACGTCTTTTATACATAAAAGGGCATTTTTTTATTAACAATCAATTTTTGAAATTTTTACCAGTGGCGTGCATATGTAATTAACCTGGGTAAATCCGTATGCTCCTTAATGCATAGAAGACATGTATCAAATTTCATGCAGTTATCTACAATAGCATCAGAATTGGGATGAAAAAAAAAGTTTTCTTTTTAAACTTTACCATCCTGTATCTCAAAAGTTAAGGCTTTTAGGACATAAAAACACCCCCTTTAACATCAGCACGCAATTAGAAAACGCCCTGTATAGTACTTCACAATGACGGCCCCTGTATAAAGTAATATGACAAACGGAGACAAACGGCCACTTTTGGTATACCCGAGCAGCCCAAAGTCGAACTGCATAAATTAAAATTTTGATAAATCTCGTTCACTGGATCTAATGCTGGCTGCCCTTGTAAAATCTGGACTTGTAAATCGTGTATCACTATACTGGGTGGTCCAATAATAGTGGTCGTAGGCAGTAGCCCGGGAACCGTTAATGACAGAACTCAAGAAAAAATATATTTATAGTTAAATCGATGAAGAAAAATCAAAATTATATCATTTTAAAATTCGAAAGTTTGCCGTTTTTGCAACATAAAAGAGATATAGAAGTGCGGTACACGAAAGAAAACCGACAAATATATATAAAGGTTCATTAAGCATAGTTACGTTTTTTAATTATCTGAAGTGCGTATAGTCAAAATGAGTGCCATATTATTTAAAGAACGACGCACACTGGTCGATTTTTACGGAAACATGGTAAAAAATAGAAACATTAAAAATGTTACTGAGAACAGAGAGAACTTATTTAATAATGATAGTTACACTTATTTAAAATAGTTTTTACTGGATATGATAATGTTTGGAGGAGTATCTTGGACCCCTGGGACTACAAAGACCATTTAGTGAACGTAAAAAATAAAGAGCAAATTTTGAAATGTATTTCCAACCTTAGTTTTGAGTAGCTGTTCTAGTAAATCATTACCTCTTTGTTTATAGTCATTTACGCTTATGTATATTATTTGGGATTATAAAAAATTGTTAAAATCCACATTTATATACAGGGTGCACTCACAAGATCATTACTAAAAACATAAATCAAATATACTTACTGTCTAGTTATGTGTATCCCTAAAGTAAAACTCTAATTTCTACACATTAGTCTCCATTGTGCAAAATTGATAAGATCCAAATCTACAGAGTGTCGTCACAAAATAAGAATTAATAGTATAAAACAAAAATTTAAAATTACTTATGTCTAGTTATGCCTATTCCCCAAAATAAAACATAAATTCTTAAACGATAAATTATGTCATCATTATACATGTGAAAATTATGTAAAATTTTAAATATCCAAATTTACAGGGTATAGTCACAGAATAAGTATTAAAAATATACAATAAAAATACCTATTTAGTTATGTCTCGTTGTACTTCTTGTTGTTGTATTTCTAAAATAAAACTTTAACTCCTAAACATTAGATTTTTCAGCATTGTGTATGTATATTTAAAGTAAATATTATACAAAATATCATTGTATCGTAGAATTGAATATGTGAATATATAATATTTATTGGGTTCTTTATTTTGGATTGTTTGAACTATCATTCACTATTAGAGGCCTAAGTTATTCCAGTGCCTCAGGAAAGAATGTCTTAATCTTTTTTTGTGCTAGTGCTCTTAAACTCAGTATAAAAGGATCCGAGGAGAAAAAAAGTCGATTTATTACATCTTTTAAACTATCGGTTCTCGAAGTCTTCCGGGAAAAATCCTTCCTATATTTTTTTATGTCTTTATTCCGGGCTTCTTGTGCCTCCTTGGATAATTGCCCTATTGGAATAAGAGAGTTAATTATGCCTGATCCGTGAATCAAAACCTTATGCACGGTAACAGGCATAACATACCAGGGATACAAAGATACAAAAAGTTTTGCTGTTTCTAGTGAATATTTTTTGAATTCATCTATATTAATATCATCCTGACGACAGAGTTTGCAATAACACATGAAATTTTGTAATTATATTAAAATAAATTTTAGTTATTTCTACATCCTCAAAAAATCTCCACGCTGTGTTTCCATTATTGGAACTACCGAAACCTGGCTTCGGTTTGTCTACAATTAGCCCCATCTGAGAACGAAGTTGTTCCTGAATATGTTTCTTTGATTCTAAAACTTTTAACTTATCTTCCGCACCTCTAGCTTGCCACTTGAAAATGCTCGTTTTATAAGCTAAATGTAAAAGACATTCAAAGAAACGTGTCCAGGCGTGTAATGTTGAGAGTCCATATTTCAAATTATTGTCAGCAGTGGACCTTTGAATAACAGCATCAATATTATTGAAGTCCCTGGATGTGGCCCCACAAATATAACATTTTTGAGTTGAACTATTTGATGTTAGATCATTGCAAACTTTGTCGTCAATCATTGTGAGATATAGTTCAAAATGTACCGTTATTCTTTTATTATTAAGAATATACTTAACAACTTTGTTTATTTGATCATCCATATTTTTCTTTTCCTGCATAGTCATTTCTATTGTTTCATGGGCGAATTGTAAGTTAAGTGGCCTAAAAAATTGAGGAGATGAAGATCTTGGATTTTGCCAGATGATGGACTCAAAGTTTCTGGGCTCGTTGCATACCAGTTTAATAGGCACTAAAGATATTATATTCATTACAAATTTTTTTTCTCTACGTTTTTGGACTTTTTGACAAATTAGTTGGACACCCTGTACAGAGGTATTTGGCTTAATTTCGTTTTCAACATTGATTTATTCTATTTAACAAACAAATACAGTGAGACATTCTATAACTAATGATACATCTTGCATGACATCATTTAAACACACTACATATTAATGCAAAGTTCGATTTTTAGACCCAAGACGCAATTTAATTTTAAATTTTATAGAAAAAACTGCAAATATCTGCAAAATTTTGTTTTTGGATACTTACGATAAGTAATCATAGAAGTTAAAAAATTATATTAGAAACCGGGATCTGAGGCGGAACATAAACAAAAAGCTTTCTATAATATAGGTTCCTTAAAAAAAAGTTGCAATTTGCAGACATTGAGATTTTGGACTTAAGTTTCCACTACTATCCTACTTATATCTAAAACTTATACATATTTTGTAACTACATACCTTAAGATTTAACATCCACCGAAAATAAGTATCGATCCAGGTAATAACTTTTTTGTAGCAACTATTAAAATTTTACACTTTTTTCAGATTATAGTCTTACAAAGCATTACCTGCTGACATATTTCTATTTTGACGTCTGCTGTCAGTGAACGACAAATGCTGGAAAGAATTTTTTCACAGCCAACTTGTTGTTTGCAATATTGACTTTAAATTTAGGACATTTTTGGTCATGTTGAGATAAATAAATTTTATGCATTTATGCCGTGATTCCAGGCAAATCGACCAGTGTGCGACGGGACACCACTGGTTTAAAGAGATTTCTTGGCCGACCTTCCTAAACCAATTGACTCCGCCTGGTTTTCTTTTGTGTCCCGCACTATACATAGGAATTAACTGGTAACAATTTTAGTATGAATGCAAGATAGCAAAACAAAATAGCGGTCGAATAAAATATTTTAAAAATAACCCTGAAAAAACTACTTATTAGATTTCAAATTGTGTGCAAGCATTAAGTGAAAACTGATAAAAATGTGTAATTCACAATGGCGAAACAAAATGGCAGCCAAATGAGATTTTTTAAAATATTTAGAAATATTAAATGTGATATAGGGTTAACCTGGTACGAATTTAACAAGACCTAACAAGACGTACTATGTCAATGTAAAAACTACTTGTTGAATTTATTTTAAATTATGCCCAAATCCCAAGTGTGGCATTGGTAGAAACTGGTAAAATATTGATAGGAATCCAATATGATGGATCAAAATGGTATCCAATAACTTCACTATTCGTAATAAATATACATAACGAGGGAAGTTCCAGGTAAAGGAAACTTACAAGCGTTCGGTGTCCCAAAATCAATGATATATCAGATTTAATATTTGAACAGAAGATTTAAGATTTTCCCTTAAGAGATTATGAGAGAGACGGAAAAACTGAATTTTGCCAAATTCACGAAGGATAATTTTAAATACTCTAAATGCATGAGTGCATTACACCATTGGTTTTGAGAGATCAAGAGCTTGTTAAAAATGAGATGAAAAATCCAGGTCCGCCTAAAAATAGGTTGGTGATGAAGAAGAAGACGAAATGTCGGATTTTAAATCTGAGTGCACTATCTAGTAGAGGTGGAAAAGTAACTATAAAATGTAAAATTTATATTGTAATATATCTTCAAATGCAGCCTGAAAAAAAATACAAAGAAAATGAGGATTTTCCGTTTTTCACGGATATCTTCGGAAGTAGTCGGAAATTTCCAACTTTATCCACCACATTAAATTGCGTAAATTTGCCCAACCTCGTATATCTTACGGTTTTTAAAATGCCTATGTTATTCCACCGAATTTGTAACAAGCTGCTGCCTACTGCCTGCCACCGAAAAGTAATTGTAATTGGTAAATAAACCTATTAAATAGGATTTGGGTTTTAGTAAGAATTCTATTGATAAAAGCTCCTTCCGCGGGACTCTTGTGTTGAATTTGTGGACGTCAGATATGCCACCATAAATCACTGTGGAAACAATTATTTTGACCTTGAAATAAGCGCTCAAGCATTGAAGGCAGTTCAGGTGCACTTTTTAAGGAGGGGTATAACGTAGAGGTCACAACTTTTTGCTTAAGTATTTTACGAATTTGTCGAAGTTGTTTAACTCTGAAGATAATTTCGTGCATTTTGTAAGGCAAAATCGGAAGTAATGGAAAAAGAAAATAGGGAGAAGGGAGGAATGATTCTTTGATAATAAGAGGTTGGTTGATTGCAAAAGTATATGCTGCTGTACTCTGGCTCTATTAAAAGAACTCAACTAATCCTTATTATGAACCTCGAAGGATTGTAACTTCGTAGGAACCGAATTCAAAGATCAGAAACACCAATTTTATTGGAAGGAAAGACGAACGAACCGTTTGTTGTTGAGTTTTCTTTAAATCAGAGCGGTAGATCCCCTAAATCGGCCTAAATACATTTGTGAAAATTTTACTGTCGAGCTTTCATCAAAGGATATCGGATCTGTTAGATTCCAGGTTAAAAAATCTTGTACAAGAATTACAGGATTATAGAACTACGGCATACACGCCAAGGTTTCGATGGAATGATAGGGGTTCATACTCAGGAAATTAAAAGGGATTGGTTGAATTTTTATTTCTGAGAGATACTGGTAAATTTAGCTAATGTTTTTCTTCAAGCTACAGATACTTATATATGAGAAATTCATTTTCTACGGTGGAACCCCTCGAGCAAAAAACGCAATAAATAAATAAAAAAAATAACAAAACAAATAAATAAATAAACAGAATTATAATATTAAACGGATACGAAAATACATAGTATATTATTACAGGTGGCCTGCTAGGAGTGCTAGGTATACAGATAGCTTTCTAGGGCCAGTCCGCCCTTGACAATAATTCGACCCATCCACATTTGTATGTATGAGAATAACATATAAAAAACACCATAACGAACAAGTATTTTCCACTAGTGTGCTTAAATATATTAATTTCACTAAGCTTACTACATTTCAATATTGTATGCGAATTTCAAGGAACTATGCCACAAGTAGCAAAAAGCGTGATTCCTTTTACCAATGCGGATGTATAATAATAATCTAAATTGATAACTATTATTACACTCTTATTAGTAGACTAGCACGTGTAGTATTGGAGCGGCAATCTTATTCGTTGCACAAAATAATAACGTAGATAAACGTAACAAACTCATGGGCAGATTTGAAAGAGAGACTTTAATTGACTAGCTTTAACGGGTTACTCGTAATACTGGGTGTCCCACGTTCGATGGTACATTAGAAATTCATGGAGAACAGACCAACAGATTGTTTTGAAATTTTGGTTACGTAGATAAACAACTGTGATCTATCGTTATCATTTTCGGCAAGCAGTGTTGCCGCTTCTACCGAATACTGCTGGCAACATCTTTTTTAAATGGAACACCCTGTATATTGTCCCAATTTTTGGAATCTACGTTCATTCCTAACTAACTTCCCTGAATACTTTCCTATGCCTAACTGTAGCGGTTTTTGTGATAACAATTAATATTCGTTTAATATCTCCTTACTCTAGAATAATTTTGAGCTGAAATTTGGGCTGTGGTTAATCACTGCCTTTAAGCATCTGATCGTTTATTCATATCTTAGTTGAGGCATACAGGGTGGGCCAGAAAAAGTTTGTTGCCAACTTATAAAAGTGTCAGTCATTCAACAGAGCACGAAAGTTCGAACTTTTCCATATAAGATACCTATTTTCAGGCGTTTTTCAATTAAAAGACATTTTAATAATATTTATCATACTGTACCAAATAATACGCATTTTAAAGTAATAGCAGGCTGTGACATGGATAGGAAACAAATTATAAGCACGACGCGATGCAGTGCTACCCCGACCCCGTCTTAAGGCGGTTTATTTTGCTTGTGCCAATGACGATTTGGAAATCTCTAAAACATCGACTAGGAGAGTATTGCATAAACACAACATGCACGGTTTTAAATTAGTTACGCTCCATGCATTACAGCGAGATGACGCTCTCAGACGCGTCGTAGTTTGCGAAATGATGTTACTGCGTACGCAGGAAGATCCCGAATTTTTTAAAAATATCATTTGGACTGAAAAAGCAAAAGAAAACCCTCGTTTCATAAAAAAAGGGTTTTTGTTTATTGATGAATGGACAATTTTCAATCCAGATGTACGAGAAAACCTTAACTTCCCGGAAATATCTCGAATTTTAAAAAAATACTGTTTCTAACTTCTTGCACAATTTTCCCCTGCAAACTTTACGAAATACTTGGTATCAGCTCGATGTTTGAAGATAGATGGATGTGATTACAAGGACCTTGAAAATGGCCACCGCGTTCTCCAGATCTTACCCCATTAAATTTTTATCTTTGGGGTAGGACCAAAGAAATAGTTTATAAAACGACGATCGACACTAAGCAGAACCTGGAAAATAAGGTGAAGCAGGCATTTATTGAACTCAATCCAACGAAAATTCAAAAAGCCATGACTTCAAAGGTTTTGTTTTATATTAAAGAATCTTTGCCTGAGAATGCAATGTGTTTTACTTTAATTATGTTAATTTGTTAGATAAAATCGTCTTTTGTTAAAATTCTGAATGAAAATTTTGTTGTTTTTTTAATTACATATCACATGTTTGGTACTCATTATTAAAATGACTTTTAACTGAGAAACGACAGAAAATAAGTATAGGAACACCTTGTATGGAAAAGTTCGAAGTTTCGTGGTCTGTTGAATAATGTAATAATAAATAGGTCATTTTTCGTTAAACAAAAATGAATATTAATTGTTATCTCAAAAACCGCTACAGATAGGTATAGGAAAGTATTCAGGGAAGTTATTTATGAATGAACTCAGATTCCAAAAACTTCCATTTAAAATAGTAATCTTGCCACCAGTTTTGGGTAGATGCGGCAACACTACGTTGTTGAAAATAGTTTAGAACGATAGATTAGAGTTGTTTATCCTACGTAAACAAAATTTCAAAACAATCTGGTAGTCAGTTCTCCATAAATTTCTAATGTAAGATGGTTACAGAAATGTTAAAGAATCCCTGCTTATAAATTTCATGTCAAAATTAACATGTATTAAAATTAATGTTCCTACAAATTTTTCATAAACTACTAATTTTAAAAAAGTCTGAATCTATTTTCTCTATCTTTGTTTATTAAGGTATTTCTAGGCTTCAGGGATCTGCACTTTTAAATCTTTCCTCCCTAATGTGTTTATTCACTTGTAAGTTAGTATGTATGTTTGGGTCAAATCTTGCAAGTAAAACTTTTGAAGCAGTTCCTGTTATCGGAATTGACTGAGATTTGATATACATACATAAACCCGATAACAATACAATATTTTGATGTCCCATCGTGAATGTCTTATATAGGGCGTGTAAAAAATGCTAAAAAGTACAAAACACTTCCAGTTCCATAGATAAACCTGATGACAATATAATATTATATATAGTGTCCAATCCACAGGATGTGTAAAAAATAATGTTAAAAAGTATAAAATAAGATAAATATTAAAAAAAGCTTTTAATGAAAGTTTGAAATAAGCCTCAAGCTTTTAAGAAAATATTCAAATTTTTAAAAACTTCCGTGTTTATGTGATTTTAATTAAATTTTGCTTTTCTATTTGTCTGCTCATTTAAACGGTAATAATATTTGGAAGAATCGTTAAATCTCTTGATGATTCTTACTTTGATCAGACCAGACGAAGCGGCGAATGACACAAATGCTGAAATAGTGAGTTTGTCAAAATTGAGGGATTTTCTTTTCGGTTACCTCTTAATTTATCATCACTAGATAAAAACCTTCAAAAACATATGAAGAGAAAGGGGCGGATAAATATACGACCGGAGCGGTTTTGGACAGACAGGCGATTGGCCAGTGTTGCCAGGTAGCACACAGTAGCTTATGACCAAAAAATACGGTAGAAAGCGATAAAATCAGACGTAAAAAATAATTTATGTGGGGCGGGGACATCTAAAAAATTGTATATTGAATTGAAACCGAATATAAAACTAAACAAATTTAAAGATTTAGCTTTAAACAATATTAATTGCAATTATCCATCATTTTCTACGGCTATTGCCTTTATGAATATGGTATGAATGCCAATGTATTTTTTACCATATTTAATAAGTAATTATTAACATGGCCACAAATTTGGAATATTTATCAGTACAAATTTATTCTAAATGATAAGATATTACCAAATGTATGACACAAGATACAAGAAAAAAAAACGACTATTACGATACATTAAATAAAACATATTCACATAAACAATATACAAAACAGACATTTCAAAATTGTAAAAAAGTGTTTAGAGTTAGTCTTATTCATAGATTGAATCTTTATTGTAAATACTATTGGCAAATAATTTTCGTAGGGCAGTGTCTATTCCAAGACTGTAACAAGCTCCACTGGAGTCTACTAGCCGTTTATAATATAAAAGTGCATTAAGTGTCAGATGTAGGGCTCTTTAATTGTTGTGTAGATTATCTTCTCTCTGTGCCGAATGATTACCCGAGTTTAAAAATTAAACAAACTAGCTCGGTCTTTGTCTAGGGGGACTATTTTATGGTCGAATCAAGTTCTGTTTCTGTTAATTGATACTACTCGTAATAATGGATATTGTCTTAGATATCCTAGAGGCGTATTCAGGTTGTTCGTTAAATTAAGGTATTGTATATCGTATATATTTGATATAGGTATTATATTTCTATCGTCAGGCATTTACAGAAAAAGGTAACTATAAAACCGAAGAATCTTGGGTGACTAAAAATATGGTAGATTCAAATCTCTTTACGGTAGAACGGTAGATATAGGCAAAAAATGGTAATCTGCCGCAATTGCGGTAGACCTGGCAACTCTGAAACTGGCAGAATTTGTTCAGTCCATATACGATACAGCGAGGATCGGTTCTTTTGAGAAGGCTAGGTGTAGTGACCATGGATTTTAAAACTCTAAGTTCGCGAGTTATGTTTTGCTTATGTCACTGTCATATTCTGTAATAGACAAATTATATGATTCATTGTTGCATATGTCACCTGTCAAGTCCGACCTGGTCTAAGTTTAAACCTCTTTAGTGAATACGGCTGGGATAATCTAGAGAGGGATTGACAAGCCGGAGCACTGAAACTACTTTTCGCATCAATTCGCCGATTGCTGACGTCAGAGTATTAAGATGTTCAAACAAGGAGGCGGTAAATGGGTGGTTGAACGATTACAATATCATCAGTAATTCAGTTAGTTGGCAGATCGATAAAAATTATACCTAACCCGAGCATCTGGAGTCTAGTTTTTTAACAAACTGCCCTTAAAGCTGGTGGAGAGGGATACACATCATAAAGTCAATTAAGGACGATTTTTATTAATAAGATTATACACCCTATATAAGGCCCGCCTGGAAAGGTATAAACACATAGGATACCAAGTTAAAACTGTACTACCCATATTTAAACTATACGTTTATTTATTATTCATAGGATGTAAACCAATATTGAAATAAATCAATCAACTATTCAAAAAATCAAGAAATCTCGGATTATGGATGTCAAGCTAAATTTCTCCGATCATGTTTCAACAATAATCAAGAGGGCGTTTTGCAATCTCAAATTGATATACTAGTGTAGACATTTCCTTAACAGCAAGCTTCGTTAAATTTTGTGTGAGGCAATGGTCCTATCCTATTCAAACTACGGAGATGTGATGCATGGTCCAAATATTCTACGGCAGTTACCATACAATCCAGAATGCATGCGTGCGCCTTGTCTTGGGTCTGAGAAGGAAAGATCATATATCAGCCCATCTTAATAATCTTGAGTGCCTTGACATGAGGGTTCGTCGGAATTTGCATTGCATTATTTTCTATTATAGAATTATATGCAGACAGTCTTCATCCTACTTCTACAATAAATTAAAATTTCGTAGTTCAATACATAATTTAAACACACGGCGTAAATGTCAGTTAACCATACCCGCACATAGAACCGCACAATTCCGTGGATCCTTCAGTTACAATTTTGCTAAGTTTTACAACGATATTCCCAAAAGTCTTGAAAATGTGTCTATTATTGTATTCAAAAACGTCTTAAAATTACAACGCTAACCTGTCGGTAGCTTGCCCTGGATATCGACCTAGACCTGCGTTGTTTATTTTTTTAAGTTTTTTAAGCTTGTTCTTTTTGTGCTCTTATCCATAACTTTTAGTATTGTAAATTGTTATTTTATTTTTATTCTTACTGATTCTAAACGAGCTTCCTAACTGTGTCCTACGTATGTGCCGCGTTATTCAAGGAACTAGCTTTATTCCCCTCTTATATTAAACATCAATATATCATGCACTGCTGGGCTAGTTTGGCATCTCCTTTGCATTTTTGCTAGGTTGAATAGAAGAGCACTGCCCTCGTTTTTACGGTCGGACGCGAACTCTACCTTTTGTTTGGTTTTGCTTTTGGTTTGGTAATTAGTTACAATTTATACTTCTTACTTCTGTAATTGTACTGTGCAATAAAAGCATGAAATAAGTAAATAAATAAATTTTATTTAATAAGAAGAACAAATAGGACACCGCAGTGCTGTTTGGACAAATAGCACATTGCAGTGCTGTTATGTCTACAATATGCAAAATTTAATCACGGCTTATTCTTGCCACGGTTAGTACCTCGATGGTCTGATCAAATTATTTAGTTTAGCGAACCCGGACGCGCATTTTTTTAACAAGCACTGTTGCGCTGGTCTGGGCGTTTAAACGGGTTCCATAATTTCAGTTGATTTTGACGGAGTCTGGGTCATGACTGCAAGCCTGGGTAATCAAGAGGCGTTGGCTTTGTGGGTAATAATAATTTGTAGGTGCCTGAGGCGATCCATAGAGCACGAATATTAGTTTTGTTTAAAAGTGCTATTCAACTATCAGCGGTATTAATGGTCTTTTTTCTGCAATACATATTCTAAACTAACGATTAGTTACGGGCTGGTCGTTAAGAAGATTTAAGAGAATTTATCATTATTGCAATTTGTTAATAAACACTTTTTAACTGAATAAGTTAAGAGGTTATACCAAGGAAAAGTGGCCTAAAAAGATAATGATAATTTTAAAAATTTCACTTCTCCTGCTATGTTGATTTCTCGGCCCTTAACCTTAGCAGGCAAGCTTGCACCCAGGGAGATATCGCCAACTGACAACATGACGATAAAATTTTAAATCAGTCTGATAGAACTTTTATTCGACTCGTAAAATTTTGATAAGGATTCAACATGGCGAAACAAAATGGGAGCCAAATAAAACGTAATCGTGAAAAAATCTATGTTCTCTCAATAAGATTGGTTTGTCTATCTGCCTGATCGCGGCATATGTTGGGAATGTTAAAAAAGTATTACTAATCCTATTTAACTCAAATTTTGCACTAAAAACAAGGCTAAGATGGACACGATTTGGTAAAATTTTGGTAGGCATTCAAAATGGTGGCCTTATAGAATTAGTTTAAAAAACCTTATTCAATTGGCGTTAAATTTTGCACAAAAATTAGATGTAATATAGGGATAAAATGTTGATCCAATATTTTTTTTTTTAAATAATCAATGTAAAAACTAATTATTCAGTTGATTTTAAATTTTGCCCAAAATGAAGTGGTAAAATATAGGTAAGAATCCAATATGGTGAAACCAAAAGGTGGCCTACTAAAATGTTTGAAAAAACATTAAAAAAGTCGCCTTAGCCCTCTCCTCTCGTACATAAATCCATTAAACAGAGATAACACGTTTTATAAATCCATATAGCTGTTTGGTAATAACTTAAACAATAATTTATATAAATTAATTTCTAAGATTTGTATAAAGTTATTACGTGTGTTATCTGTACATAGTGGAATTCTATACGGCGGATGTTCTGTGTAAAACGAGGGGTAAAGGCGAATTTACCGATTTTGCATGCATTTTGCTTCATTCGTACCTTTAGTTCAAAGATAAATGGCATTTATTTAATTTACTTCCATCAAATAGAAAATGGCTTACGAGGTACAAAAGAATATACAGGAAGTAAATTATGTGTTGTACAAAACTTTAGGAAATGATTTCTCTCATAAAAAATCATATATACAGGAAACTGCAAGCTTTTCGATTTTCAAACATAGAGTGTTAAAAGGTAATACGGGAGTACATCTTAAAAATTTAGGCGTTCCGCTTAAAAGTTTGAGCGCTGTATTTATAATAGATAAATTTTAACAAACTGCCCTTAAAAATAAATCAAATAAATTGCCTAACGACCTTTAGCAAAGAAATACAGCGTTTGTTATCGTGAGGGTGTATTACTGAAAATTCTTCCGATATGATCTTCACGTTCCGGGACCCTAGATGCCAAAAAAACAAGTTTTCTCGATTATGTTGACATACTTGTCGGTCTGTCTCTCTGTTCGTGACATAGCTGAAAAACTACTTTACCGATTGACTCGAATTTTGATCGAAAACTAGGGGTTATATGGTGATGACCTGGTAACATTTTGATAAAAATTAAATATGGTGGAACAAAATGGCGGCCTACTGAAATGTTAAAAAAATATTACTAAAAAATCAAGTGTTACATAGGAATGAACATTTTGGTACGAATTCAAGATTGCAAAATAGAATGACTGCCTAATAAATATTTTTAAAAACTACAGCCTGAAAAACTAAGATTGTTTTAAATTTTGTGCAAGAATTAAGTGTGATACAGAGATAAACTGGTAAAATTGTGGTACTGTGAATTCAAGATGGCGGTTAAATAAAGCGTTTAAAAATTAAAAAAATGTTAAATAATGAAATAAATCAAACTACTTATTCAGTTTATTTTAAATAATGTCCAAAAATCAAGTGTGACATAGGTAAAAACTGATAAAATATTAGTACAAACCCAATATGGTGGAACAAAATGGCGCCCCAAAACATGTTTGAAGAAAAGAGGGTGTATATTGTGTTATTAATTAAATGACTATGTGCGGAATTAAATTGGGTCTCACTTCATTTTTTCTAATAAAAGGAAATATTCGTTACCAGGGAAATTCCGGGCAAAGAACATTTACCGATATTTTTGTTGTGATTTTTACCTGTTTCATATGTAGATGCTAATTCTTTAATTTGTAGGCGTATAGTGCTTCAGTAACATTAATTTAATTTCTAGTGGTATATTTTTTCAAAAATATTTTACGTATTTTTATGCTTCAAATACCTTTTTCTACGACCGACGAGAAAAGTAAGATTTTGCACATCCATGTCAATCTGAAAAATATCACTTTAAGACACTGGTGACTAAAGTGTTTTACATTTCGCATTAGTGTGAAAAAACACTGAGATGGGTGTGAAAAATGTCACTTTTGCGCACACCCGTAGAAATCTTGTATGATATTTGTGTGAAAATTGCGTTCAAGACGAAACTTACTTCAAATTCGTATCATAAATAGCTATTGTTGTAAAAAAATACTTTTCACACTAATATCACTCATCAATCTGTCATATTAATATAAAGAGTGCTAGTTTCAAAGCTAGTATATATTTTTTAATTTCAAGAATACACTCTTATTTAGATTTTTTTTATAGAACAGAATAATTTGGAGTAAAGAATTCTAAATACCAGAATTTTAATAAATGTATAATAATATAATAATATAGTTTAAAACAAATAATTTCAATAATTTTGCTTTGCTAAAAGGTATTTTGAAATGGTTTATCCGTCTAACATACAGCTTTATAAATAGGATATATTTTTTATTAACTATTAACGTCTCCTTCCTACAACGAGGTCACTATACGCGACCTACACCTTAACGTGGGCTCCGAATCATTGTGCCCGGTCATTCTTTTCACCCCCGTCTTGAACTTGAAATGAATTGGGTTTTACCCCTAAAATTGGACGCACGGCTTAACAAAATCTGTGCAGCATCCAGCCGGATTCGAAGCAGTTATATACGGGTTACCACTTTACGCGTCCAAAGCACTCCTACTCAACCACATCGAGCTTATAAAATGAACGAAATATATATATCCAAAACACAAAATACATGTGACTGAGGACCGGTGAGACCTTTAAGATCCTTTTGTCCAACAGAATTTATGAATTCTACGACTTTTTAAAAAATCGGTATATTTACTTTACCCGTAACTTCCCTCGTAATGTTTTTATTAGGAATAGTGTGACCCAATTTAGTTCAGTATATAGTCAATTAGTAACATATATATACTGTCTACAGTTTCTACCTCCGCCACACTTGATTTTTGGGCACAATTTAATATAAATTTAAGTAGTTTTTATATTGACACACACCGCCATTTTGTAACGTCATGTTGAATTCGTACCATTTTATCCCTATTGAGTAAGTTATTTTACGTTCATTTTTTAAAACTTTTATTTTACCGCCATATTGTTTCGCTATCTTGCCTCTATCACACTTAATGGTTCCACAAAATTTGAAGTCAACTTAGTAAGTAGTTTTTTTCAAGCTGATGTTCTAAATATTTTATTAGGCTTCCATTTTGTTTTGATATATTGGATTCGTATAAAAATGTTATCAGTTCGTATAAAAATGTTACCAGTTCATTCCTATGTAACACTTTTTGTGCAAACTTAGGCGTAAATTAGATAATTAGTTGTTTTAGTAATAATTTTTGCAGCGTTTCACTAGGCCGTCATCTTGTTCCGGCATTGAATTTTTACCAAAATATTACCAGGTCAACCCCATAATAATATGACATTTAATAGTTGACTACAGTTTGAAGTTAATCTGGTAAGTAGTTTTTAAGTTATGCCGCGAACAGTCAGACAGAAAAACCGACTGACGGACCGACAGAATTAAAACTAGGGACGCTGAAACGTGAAGATATAAAACATGAGAAAAATTATTTAGCCGCCATTTTGTTCCGCCATCTTAAATTACAACAATTTTACTACTTCATCTCTATAGCACAATTACTCATTCATAACACACAATTTGAAATCAATCCATAAGTACTTTTTCAGGTTGAATTTTTAAATATTTTATTAAATCAACATTTTGTTCAGCCATCTTGAATTCGCACCAAAATTTTACCAGTTGATTCCTACATAATACTTGAGTTTGATGCAATTTGACAAAAAAATTGATACGTAGTTTTTTAGTAATAATTTTTTTAACATTTCACTAGGCCGCCATTTCGTTTCGCCATATTGGATTTTTACCAAAAAATTACCAGGTCATCCCCATATAATTTTTGACCCAAATTTTTAGTTTTTTTAGCCATGCCGCGAACAAACAGACAGACAGATAGACTGACCGACTGCATCGAGAAAACATGCTTTCGGCATCTAGGGACCCTGAAATGGAAAGATCTGAAAAAATCTCAGTGTGATTTTTTCACGATTATTTACAATACTTTTACGAGGGAAGTAAAAAGTGTGACGGTTAGGAAAACTATTGCGATGCTTTGCGTTTAATTAAAATACTAATAAAGGCAGTTTGAAATTAAGTTTTGTTCTTCGTGGATCTGTATACAAGTGGACATTCCTCCTTGCCTGATATATTATGATCATCAATATATCAGAAACTGTCAATTAATGACATTAGTTTAGCCAGTATTATAAAATGTACTAAAATAGAACCTAATTAGTTCTATACCGCGTTTTTTTCTTAGAGTCCATTTTTTAAATTAGATGCTTACCAACACGTAACAGCAAATGTAAGAGATTTAGGCCGTTTGGATACTGAAATTTATAATTGTATCACTTTATTAGTTAATAGAGCACTTTGTAAGTGTATCACCCATTGTATATGATTTAGCAAAATGAATTAATGAATATACTAAACTTATTTGCAGCCAGACACAGGTTAATGCTGATTAAATGATTCAATGGCTAAGTTGAGTTTTATGTTTTGCCCCAACCAGTTTTAGTAAAAAAATGTGACTATTTTAAATGAAAAATTATTAACATATTGAACTTTTCAATAAATCGAAATTATCGAAAAAAATTTTTAATCAAAATACAAGAATTCTAACCACACCACACCACAACTTGTTACGTTTTGGACGCGCGTTTCGCTAACCAAGTTAGTATCATCAGCAGATGATATAAACTAAGGTAACTTCTCCTAACCGAGACTATTTATAGATAAATGTGATCACACTTGGTTGCACCCGACTGCATCGTTGTCAAATAAGCAATAGAGAGGACTATAAGGAAGAGGCCCTCTGTCTTGATTGAGTGCTTTCTTACCACATTTAACTACTTCTATACTCTCAAATGTATCCAATAGTCTATTACTAGATAAGATCCGTGACAACTATCTGAGTAGCAATGTTCTAAAGCATTATATGCTCGACAAGCGCGACCACCTATCCGCTGTTGTATTAATATATTTTTGAATAAAACACAGCTAACATTATATTACCGTAACCCAAACTACTTATATAGATAATTATGTAATGTATATTTATTTTTAAATGAAAATAATGCAACAATCATCATCATTTAAAAACTATATTTTATCTCTTGCTTGCAAAATATTTACTAAGGTTTGAAACCCATTAGACATAATATTAACCAATATTGTATGCAGATATCATCAATAAGATAAATCAGTTTTCCAAATACTCAATTATCAGGTGTGCTGAACCTGTTATTCTATTCGTAATAGTTACACCCATCATAGTCTCATTCTGTTTTTTTTAAGGACGTGCCCAAGTCATTTTAGGAGAGAATAATATTAACACAACAAATTTAATTTCTTATTGTATAAATAAACATTTGAGAGGTGTAATTGATTAGGTGTACTTTTTTTACATTTTTAATCACGAATTATTACAAGAAAATAAAAATACTCGATTGGTTAGAATAGACGGCATAAGTTATACTGACTAGCCAATGAATATAAATTTATACAGAATTACATTAAAGGCATCATCGTTAAATACCATTCCCATTAAAATCTTCTATCTTTTGAAAACACACACGCAGGTATTCATATTTGTCATTTTGTCCATTTGTTATACAAACAGACTTTTTTTGTTTCATACCGTTTGTTTATGCCTATTTTGATTTCGTTAGTGATACCCTCGAGACGATACAAAATTGGTACTCTCGTCTAGTCTCGACCTAATCTCGTCCCGTCTTGTCACCATTCAGACATTCAATCTCGGCACTCGAAACGAGACGAGAATGACGGGGTCGAGACGAGACGAGATTATCGTCCCGTCTTGACTTCTAGTAAAAAAAAGCAGCAGTCTTTTTTGGAAAATGAAATGTCTTTCTCACTTCCCTCGTAAAACGGAATTATTGTAATCGTGAAAAAAATCACTCTCCGTTTCAGGGTCCCTAGATGACAAAAAAACATGTTTTCTCAATTCCGTCGGTCTGTTCGCGGCGTAGCTAAAAAACTACTTACACGATTGACAAAATCTGTGCGTCTAGCCGGATTCGAACCAGCTTTATACGGGTTATCATTTTACGCGTCCAAAACACTCCTACACAAATGTTTTCACCGGTAAATATTTTTACGCATTCGCGAACTGGCAAAATATTATATTTCATTGATTATATCAACCACATCAAGGTCATAAAATGAACCAAACATATATCCAAAACACAAAATACATGTGACTGAGGACCAGTCAGAGCTTTAAGATCCTTTTGTCCAACCGAATTTATGAATTCTATGACTTTTTAAAAAATCGGTAAATTTACTTTAACCGCAACTTCCCTCGTAATGCTTTTGTTGGGAGTAGTGAAGTGTGACTTAATTTAGCTCAGTACATATTCATTTAGTAACACATATATACCATCTACAGTTTTTACCTCCGCCACACTTGATTTTTGGGCACAATTTAATATAAATTCAAGTAGTTTTTACATTGACACACACCGCCATTTTGTAACGTCATGTTGACTTCGTACGAGGTTATCCCTATTGTATAATTTTTTTTACGTTCATTTTTTAAAGTTTTTATTTTGGCGCCATTTCGTTTCGCTATCTTATCTGTATCACACTTAATCAACACTTACACAGAATTTGGTAAAAAATTAAGGGTTATATGGCTATGACCATCGACAATTTAAAAAAGGGCTTTTGATTTTTTACTGAATCCTAACCCCAAATAATACAACACTCCAACATAACAAGAGCATCGTTAAAGAAAACCAGTTAGAATCTTACTATCTGGGAAATATTCTGTGGACCAACGGAGTAGGTGAAGACTGATAATATGGATTTCAGTTTAAGATGGCGAAACTTTTGAAATGGGATAAACTGGTAGAAATTCAACATGCCGTAGCAAAATGGCGGTGGCAATATAAAAACTACTTATTGAATTTATTTTAAATTATGTCCATTGGTAGGAATCCAATATAATGGAACAAAATGGCGCCCAATAAAAATGAAAAGACAGTATTTGTAACACATATATACTGCGAGTATATACTGAACTAAATTGACTCACACTTCACTATTTCTAACAAATGGAAAAAAATCATAACGAGGGAAGTTCCAGGTAAAATCTGGCTCCAATCAAAAGGATTTCAGATGTTTGACAATATTAATATCAATTTTGTTTTTATTAACTAGCCTCATAACAGCAATTTATGTAACCAGGTGCACTAAGAAGTTTATAAATTTTGAACCGCAATGACAGAATGAAAGAAATCCTTAATGCTTCAGTAACGTGTAATATTTTGTCTACGATTATGTCATTTTGCAAAAAATGTGTAACGCTATAATTTTTATCCAGGATGATACCCGCCAGCGCCGCACAGTGGTTGATTTTATACGGAAACATGGCAATAAATCAAAAGTATAAAAAATAAGCTATCTAATAATTTTAATTAATTTTCATAGAAATAATGTTAACTCGTTAAAATAAAACGCAAGCACCTATAGCTAGCCACAATAGGTGAAAATAAACATATTGAATTTAACGTTTGGATGCTTTAAAAAAATATACGAATCTAAAGATTACCTTTCAACAGCGGCAAACCGTAAATAATAACCAGTCAATGAACTAAATAGTATGTTTAATTCATTGTGACCCCTTATGTCATTTTATTTAATGATTTTATTTATTTCACACTTCATAAAAATACATTTTATGCATGGAAATTAATGAAATATTGTATACTTTATACAACGATTTAAAAAGAAATATATAATTTTTCCTCTACTGGTCAAACAACATGGGAGGACACTCTTTTGAGAACATACAAAAACCTAATAACATGTAACAAAAAACTGATAATCGTTTACTGATACAGTGTGAGTGTTTATAACCAAAATTTCATCTTCAGTGAACATATTTATTTAACCTTTAACCGATAGGTTATTATACCTACTCAAATTCGAGACGAGACGAGATAAAGCCTTTATCTCGTATTGTCCCGTCTCACGACATCTCTAAATTTCGTTACGGATTATGTAAAAAAACCTAAACAAGGTATAATTTAGTACATTAAAGTAAAAAATTGCATTCAACATTAAAAGACAGTAAAAGAGTATGTCGACATGAAGTATGGTGGTCGCATTACCGGGTCAACAACAATTTTTTTAAAATTCAAAATAGCCAATAAATTGAAATAATGTAAATATTAAAGTCTTGGGCGTGTACGGCGAGTACTGCTCCGTCCAGTGGGCGCTTGCCTTTAATTAACATTTCAGCACTGCGTTTCGTGCGGCTACGAATAAAGTACGCGCTTTCATTTATAATAATATAAATATGAATATTTTAGGCGCGTATATACGGCTCCAGCTAGTGAGTGATTGCCTTTAGAGTCCTTGTAAATCCTGCTAGACCAACAAGACCTCTTTTTTTATAAAATTCGTGATGATGGCGCCTAGGTAGATTTATTTTAAGCTGGCGATGTTATTGTGATTAGGTTAGGTGTAGATTAACGGCTAAAATAAATTTACTAGTTGATGACGCAATATGAATTTGACCAATGAGATCGAATTATTTTGAAGTTTGAACTTTGGGTAAATAGAGATATGGAGGAGTGACTTGCGACAACCTATTACTTCGGCCTCTCAGATGGGTCCATCGTAACCTCCTTTGGAGTTTTACTGATCGAACCAACAAAGAGCAATAATGTAGTTCAACACTGTGGCGGCCGAGCATTGATTCTGGCCATTTCTGGCAAAGAACGTGTTCTGCAGTCTCGTCATCCTCGTTGCATCCCCTATAAGTTGGATCCGGGAGATTTTGAGCTTTAAGCTGAAATTACTATATGAACTTTGTAATGCGATAGGTCGATATTAGTCACCAATAGACACCGCATTAGTCGAGTGAGCGAGTCCACTACATCCTGATAACACAGTTTGTATAAGCATATAGTTATTTGGTAATAACTTTGTGCATAGTATATAAATTCTAAAATTGTTCACTTTTCTTGATAAAAGAAAAGTTTCGGTATTAGAAAAGTTCTGTAAAAAGGATTTCCTATTTTTTGCCTAAATATCCGGAACTTATGTAATAATAAAACTATTCGTTAAAAAAAGAGGTGATCCGTTTTTGATGGAATACGATACAAGGGGATGTTCTGGGTAAAGGCCAATTTACCGGTCTTTTTTATATTTTCTTTATCTTGATAATTATTTAGTATATATTTTTTAAGTTGTTTTTGTAAAGAAGAAAGTGAATATTCTCGGTTTTATTCACATATCTAACAATTATTCAGATCAGAACCGTTAGTTTTTTTTATTTTAATATTTTTACTATTTTTGACTTATTACCGTTTTTAATGGGCTGTTTCATCATCCTAGGGCTACTCTATATAGTGGGAAAAATGTTTTTATAAAAGAAATTTGACGTAATTCACCGTTTTTTGATTTTTTTTTCGTTATTAACGGTCTATAACGGTGTATTTCATCACTTTGGAGTGTTTTTTGAACAATTTTGTTACCATTTCTCTCAATTTCGCATTACTCTACAACGTCGGAAAAGAGCCCAAATTTTTTTTTTCAAAAATGTTTTTGATTACAATACTTCCCCTATATAACCCATATATTAAATTAATAATACAATATGTAGGCTTTTATACGGAGAAGTAAAAATATCCACAATTCTATAGGCAATTATTTAAAGATTGTGTTATTTATAATTGAGGCCCCATTTTTTAATTATGATTAAAACAATATACAAATAGCCTTCGGTTAATTTCTAGGTTTTTGCCTATGCCTATATGCCTTTGTAGGCCTTGCATTTTATGCTGTCCACCGTACCGCACCCATTTTAATTATATATTTAATTCTTAGTTATGTAATACTTTATATTAATTAATAAAAGCTCGATATTTGATTACACAATTAAAGCTAAACAGTCCTCTTATTTAAATATCTACCACTCATGAGCTAGAACAATCGTAAGATTATTCTACATCAGCCATATTACATTTTTGTTTAATGTATCAGTGGCACTCGCACAAGCATTACGATTTTTTTGCACCACATTTCATAAAATCCTCTTAGTCGTGCTATATCGTTAAGAATGTTTTAAGAATAATCCCTTGTATTTAGAAAGCCCTGTTTAACGAGTTCTTTAATTCTATAACCCTCAAGATTAGTCAAAAACCACTGCCGCCATTTTTATTTAATTATACGAAAATATAGCTAAGAACACTCGCGGGATACGGCCCAAATCAAAATGTTTGTTCTTAGTAATTTTCCATAAGAAAAGTGCGGGGACCATTGTGTTTCTCTTCGGATGAATCTATTGAAAAGATTTTTTCAGATATCATAATTTATAGCAACCAAATATGTCAAGGATATCAGTGTACCAGAAGGTAGCTATTTCGCAAGGGTTACAAAGCAAATATTATCAATAATTTATTGGACTATTTGTAAATTCACAAGGTTGTGCATGGTCAGTTTTTGCATATGTTTAAAATAAACATGGTCAAATCAATTTAAACTCGTCTTCACTAATATTAAATAAACAGTATATTCCTAATGTTTACAGATAAACTCTTAATTAATTCATAAAACGTAATTAATCTTTAAGAAATTAATGTATGTATTTACCGCATTAACCATTTAAAGAAAAGTTTTTGTTTGACTATCTGCCAAATAAAAAAAAACAAAACTTATTTAGCATTTGCAAATTGAAGTAATTGTTGTTTTATTTACGTCACAAGACTTGGCACAATATCTTGATCAAAACTTCTCATGAACAAAATCTATTCTGATGACCAGTTTTTAAGTTTAAAAAGGATAATACCAAATTAGTTTTTTCAACATATTTAACTTTTAGAACTCCCCAAAATAGTAAAAAAGTTTTATATAATAATAGGTTCGCAAATTCTTTGTTCTTGTTTTGTAAATTTTATTCGCTGTATATTTAGGAAACAAAGCATTTTCGGACCTATATTCATAAAAACTTTTTTATTATTTTGAGAAGTCCTCTAGGTTAAAAAAGCTTATTTTGTAACACCCTGTTTTCTCCACATATTTTATATAGGATTTGGGCAACATTTAACACACTGTGTCTTAAAAACTAGTCATACCAAGATTATACCAAAACATATATATAAAAATTAAGTAATTTCCATAAGTGTGAGTCCTTTCAAAATGTTTCAAAAATATTAGACGATGTGTAAAATTGTGAGAAAAAATATCTGACTGAAGTGTAAACTCACATTCAATAATATTATGTGTAACAAATTAATAATTACTTACCCGATTGACTTCAAATTTAGGTCAAAAATTGAGGGTCGTATAGGAATCACCTGGTAACATTTTGTTAAAAATCCAATATGGCAAAACCAAATGTCGGCTTAGTGAAAGGTTAAAAAAATTATTACTAAAAAAGTGCATATCCAATGTACTTCAAATCAAGTATTATGTAGGAATTAACTGGTAAAATTTTGGTACGAGTCAAAGATGGCGAAACAAAATGGCGGCTTAATAAAATAATTTAAAATTCAACCTGAAAAACTACTTAATAAAGTGATTTCAAGTTGTGCGCCATAATTAATTGTAATATAGAAATGAACTAATTTTGTAATCTGAAAAAATCACCCTCACAGGTTTTACATATCTTCACATTTTAGCGTCCCTAATGCTAAAAAATATGTTTTATCAATTATGTCGGTTCGTCTGTCGGTTTATATGTCTGTCAGTTCACGGCATAGCTTAAAAATTACTCATCAGATTGACTTTAAATTTTAGTCAAAAAGCTCATACGGGGATGACTTGGTAATATTTTGGTATAAATCCCATATGCCGTAACAACATGGCGGCATAGTGAAACGTTAAAAAAACTATTACTAAAAAAACTAATTATCCAATTTATCTTAAATTTTCATAAAGATCGAGTATTATGTAGGAATTAACTGGTAAAATTTTGGTACGAATACAAGATGGCGGAACCAAATAGCAGTTTAATGAAATATTTAAAAACTCAGCTTGAAAAACCTACTAAATGAACTGATTTCAAATTGGGTGTCATAAGTAATTGTGGTATAGAGATGAACTAGTAAAACTGTGGTATTAATTCAAGGCGACGGAACAAAATGGCGGCCAAATAAAATTTTTGTAATCTGAAAAAATCATCCTTTTCAGTTTTAAATATCTTCGCATTTTAGAGACCCTAGATCCCAATAATATGTTTTATCAGTTCGCTCCGTCTGTCGGTTTGTCTGTCGCTCTGTCAGTTCGTGGCATGGCTTAAAAACTACTCATCAGATTGACTTCAAATTTTAGTCAAAAATTAAGGGTCATATGGGATTGACCTATTATTATTTTGGTAAAAACCCAATATGCCGGAACAAGCTGGCGGACTAGTGAAACGTTAAAAAAATTATGACATTCTTTTTAATCAGATACCTGGCCTTATAGCACATTATGTTTGTATTGCATCATTTACATCTTATGGGAAAAATTAAAGTGTTCAATATTCAATATATAGTATACAGAGTGTGCCAAATATAAACAATTCTTTCACGTTCAGACCTTGATTTTATTTATTTTTTACTACAAAACATAGTTTTAATTTTTTGTCTTAGGTCAAGAAATTTGGTAAAATCTAGTTGAAACAAAAATCAGAAATGTTTAATTTTTAAAGAAAACTGTCACTTTTTCGAAGTGTGCCTAGCTGACTCGACGTCAGGATAGACGTACTTTTTAATCCGACATGTGTTCAGAAATTCGCAAATATCTCCTCCAATGCTTTTAGTGGTGGTGAAAATGGATAAAGATCGATAAGGAGAATAACTTATATGGAACGTACCCCAATTTTGTTACATATACATAATAACATATATTCCGAATTTTGTTTACCAAATGTACGTAATTATTATAGTAAAAACAATAAGTAGGTTTGTGATGCAAACATGACATTGTAGATGCTTTTTTCGGTATATGTGGGATTTCAAAAGTAGTTTTATTTTTATTTTTATTTTTTCCATTATAGGGGAAACCGTATATGTATACCTATATAAAATAAAGTGACGATTATATTAATGTATTGTGGTTCTTTTCCTATGGAAAGATAATAGTTCTAAGCCGTTGGATATTTTGTTTTTTCAATAATTTATACTTGTTTTGTAGATACATCTTTCCCACTATACAGGGTAGCCCTAGGGAATACAAGAGTCGCTTAGAAATAGAATTTTTTTCCATAGCGCTTGGCTTAAAAAACAAAACTAGGCTATTTTTGCATATAAAAGCAAATTTTTCTTCATATAGTTACTCTAAGGGGGTAAAATATGTCACACTGAAATTTTAGGTTTTATAGGGTGCAAGACGTTAAAATTGTTTTATTTTGGGGCAAAACAATATATTATATATATATTCTGAGCTTCATTTTATGTATTTTATTGCAAATAACATACTGTGTTAATATCTGTTCCTTGCAGAGAGCTAGTTTTCTAAAATATTCGCCACCACTTAATAAACTATACAGACATTATTTTCTGCCAAAACTACAACAATTTGTCATAGCAATTTCTTAAATCATACAACAATGTATTTGTGTAAACAGCACAAAATATTATTTGAAAAATAATGAAACCAAAATTGATCCTGGAAACCACAGAACTACATCCAAATGCAAAGTAGGCAGCTTTTTTCGATTTTTTTTTCTACCAACGAATCGATATATTCTATTTTTAAAAACATTTACAGGGTATAACAATGAATATTTAATAGCTACACACTGTGCTCCACCTGTGATGTACGAGGCCTAAACTTTAATGGCGCACTTGACCTGAATATGCAGTTGAGGTCCAGTGAACACACATCCACTTTGACGGTCACACATACATAGACAATGGCTAATGATCATTAGAGATATAAACATTTAAATATCCACATCTAACTGAAATTTATTTCTGTAAATATCTGACTTATAACCCTGTGATATCCGAAGACCTTGTTAGGTTAATGAATTGCAAGTATAGATAAAAAAAAATTAAAATAAACACAGAATACATGAAGTAAGTTAAGAACTAGAATGTAGGTTATACAAAGAAATTCCACTAGCCGTCTAAACCGTCTACTTTATTTTTCTCAAAAAATGCATATTACCAAAGATGGATTATACTCCGAATAGATTTCCAACAAATAAAAAAATAAAAGGCCCCCTTAACTGATAACAACTTTATATTGTATTCAATTCAAGTTGTTACATCTGTAAAAATCGACTTTTTTAATTGCTGAATAAATAATAACATTTCGTTAAGTTAACTCCTGAATTGTAATTTTTCTCTTTAAAAATTCACAATTACTCTGACTTTTGTACTTCTATAAAAAATACATATAAAACCACTAAAATGCTTCATATTTCAAAACTACTCTATTCTCTCTTCTATTTGCCTCGTTCTCTATACAAGAAACCTTTTGAAATATCTTATTTACTTATACACTTTTAAATATATTTTCTTTTATTTTCCGTCATAACTGCTCATGGGTAAACATTGCTTCTTTTCACCTTTTATGGTACTTTTACTAACCCTTATTGATTAATAAGAAAAAAAAATTAAATTTATTGAAAAATATTTTGCTCAAATTTTTTACTTAAATAATGCTTTACTAACTTAACTTTAAGACAATACTAGTAATTCCAGAAAAAAACAAATGGGCCTTTTTGATTTTTCAGATGACCAAAAAGGAATAATGTGAACTCGAAATACTCCCAAATACCGTATTGTATTTTTTTAATAAGACACCCTACATATTTTTACTATTTGGATAGCATATTATGTTCTGATTTCATTGATATTTCACACTTTATGTTTTGGTCCAGACGTTTTCGATTTATTTGCAAATATGTAAAGTGATTATATTGCATGAAGAAAAAAACAGAATATATTTTATTTCTATTGTATTGGGTTATAGTAATATGGTAAAAAAATAGAAATAAGATAAATATATTCGGTTTGTTTTTATATTATATTTGCATATAGTAGTATGGTAATTATAATTATCTTAATGTCTTTTTTATGTTTCCATGGACAACAACTAGTAATTTGTAATTTCCATGGCACTCTTTATCAAGCAATATATTATTTTATATATTGCGAATAAATTAAAAAAGGTTAGATGAAAACATAAAGACATCAAATACTAAAAAATATATGTCTGTTACTTTTAAAAAATACAACTTCTGGTGATATCTTGTAAAACTAATAATCTTTTGAATTTGTAGAAAACAAACTTGTTAAGCAACCGTACAGTGTGTGTTTTTATATAGCGCTAACTTTAAAACTAGAGGATATATTATGGCAGGTTATAATATTAACAAGATAAACTGATTGCACTCTACGCATGCCAAGTTAGTAGAAGATGGGGAAGTGGATGAAAAATCTATTGTAAGATTTGAACTGAAGATAAATTCAAAACATAGAACAACGGAATGACGCTAATAAAAGCGTGGAAATTATTTTATTTTATCTTGTAATACTATTAAAACTTAAAATTTTGACAGAAACTTTCAAAATAGAAATAGTCAAAACTAGTAACAATTTATTATACGGGGCAGATTTGGATTGACCAGGATCAAATCTAGAAACATCCGGAATCTAAATAACTCAGGAAATGCCCTTTCACTTAACAATTTTTATTTTTGCTACCAGTCTACTAATAACAAACATTTATGCGAAAAATTGGGTCAATCAATTATATTTTGATACATTTATACTATTTGCACTGTATCAATTTCTTACAAATTTTAAATTATTTACTAATCTTAATTTAATTTTTATTTTTTTACAAATTCATTAATTTATTTTGTATCAATCAACTGGTCTAGATGTTGAACTATGCAGCAAACGGATGACAGAAAGCGGAAAATTCTTATTCGGGATCTAGATGCTCTGCGCAAAAGCGAAGATCCATAAAAGATATTTGTTACGGTTATTACTTATAGTTGGCAAACACAAATTCTAAAAATCGGTGAACTCGCCTATACCACAGTATATATAACTAACGTTAGATATATATATATATATATATATATATATATATATATATATATATATATATATATATATATATATATATATATATATATATATATATATACTGTGCCTATACCTACAACTTCCCTCGTACAGAATTCCACTACTTAAATACACAGTCTACATACGGTATGTCGGCGGATAGCTTTACAAGAAGTCTAATGGATCAAGAATTGAAAAATAACGAAAAAAAGTCACTCTTAATAAAAGTTTTTGCTTGAAAAATGAAAAAGGTTCGTGTGATCTAAAATTTAATTTTTTATACAGGGAGCATAAAAAATACAAAAATGATATTTTGCGTACGATTAAAAATGTCTCATTTTGCTAGATACGAAAAAAAGTCACCATTAATAAAAGTTTTTACTTGAAAAATAAATACAGGGGGGCATAAAAAATGTTATTTTGAGTAAGATTAAAAATGTCTCATTTTGCAAGATACGAAAAAAAGTCACCCTTAATAAAAGTTTTTGCTTGAAAAATAAATACGGTTCGCGTTATCAAAAATTTAATTTAGTATACAGGGGGCATAAAAAATACAAAAAATTTGTTTTGGGTTAAAATCATACCGGGTTTATAATTTTCTCTCAAAAATACCAATATTAAATACATGATTTCATTACAAGATTTAAAATCACATTACTTTTTAGTCCCAAATATTCTCAAGCACACCTTTAATCCGAGTACCTACTAGTTTCTAAAATAACTATGACATTTGTAAAATAGTTCTTATCAAAATTAATAAACTAATTGTAATTCAAAATACGCCATAACTTTTTTTAAGATTTTAATTTATTTATTATTACTATTATGTATTTTCCATTAGGTGGTCTACAAAAAATATTGTATATCCTTTATTATTTTCCGCAATAAAAAGAATTAAACATTTTATTAACCCGCCATTTTGTTTTGCAGTATAGGATTCGCACTAAAAACTTACCAGTCTGTCTATTCGTGTTTATTATATGAATTTTGTGGAAAATAGGTCGGCATTTTGTTCCGCTAAAATAATATTATACAGTTTCTTAATTCTGGATTTTTAACAAAATGTAACCACTTCCCTTGGTTTTGACCAAAATTTAAGTCAATCAGATAAGTAGTTTTTGAGCAATACCTTGTACAGAGAGAGTGATAGACCGACAAACTGGTGGAAATAGGAGAACATGTTTTTCGGAGTCCAAGGACACTAAAATATAAAAATCTGAAAACATCTCGGAGGGTGATTCGTTCATAATTTTACCCACTCTATTAACTTCCCTCTTGCGAGGGAAGTAATTACCAAACAATTTTTCATCATAATCATGACTATTCCAATTCATTTTTTTTTTTAAATAAATCATCAATTAATTTTCTCGGTACGTTCATGATATACATTTTCCTGTGACATGGTAAATAATAATATATACTTTATTTCAATTAGGACATAATATGACGAACATGAGCTTACCAACTCAGTCATCGTTAGGCAATAATAACCTAAAATTGTTTTTAATAATAATAATAATAATAAGACGTTTATTAATCTCAAAATACAAAGTAGATAATTTTTACATTTTTACATTTTGTGTTTCTCAATTCATATTATTTTGAGATTAAAGGCCTTTATGTCAGCTTTCTAAGCCTAAGTTCAGAAGCTGTTGAGGCCTTGTACCTACTTAAAATTACCCTAAGAATACAGAATAACAAAATTCGTTTTTTAAAAAAAGTATCCATTACATGGAACAACACTGTAAAAATGCGTGAAGACAAATACAACAAAAAGGAAAAGGAAGGGGAATGGCACAAGAAAAGCAAGATCAATAAAAAAGATTAAGTTAAAAAAAAATGGTAAAAAGCTTAGATTTTTATAGTAGTAAAATTTTTTTAAGTTTGCTTTTGAAAGTAACAAGGCTTTCACAGAAATCGCTAATTTTGTATTTATTAATAAGTGAAGCGGAACAATAAGAAAATGATCCTTTAAAAATTTGTTTTTTATGCCTAGGAATTGTGAGAATAACCTTGCGTCGGATATTTAACCTATGAATGTCGGTCCTAAATGTAAGTCTTCGAAATAGATACGGTGGAGATTTGTACTTGATAATCTTGTAAAAGAAACTTAACGAATGGAATATTCGACGATTTTGCATATTGAGCCGCCCAATCTCTCTCAACTTGTGGGTAACACCCCGACGTCGACGGATACCAAAGATAAATCGCAGACACGAATTTTGCAACTTTTGAACCCTCCTTATGTCAATATTGTCCAAACATGGACCGTAGATATTATCACAAAAATTAAACAACGAGAGGATTAAAGAATCACAAAGCATTTTTTTGGTATCTTGATTCAAAAAATGTCTATGAGAATAAAGCAACTTAAGAGTACCATACGCATTTTTTAATTTTGACGAAATGTGATCCTTAAATCTAAGTCTGGTATCCATCACCAGACCCAAATTTCTAGCGGATTCGCGAAACTCAACTCTTGTACCGTTTATCGAGATGTTCAGTTGATTAAAAGTAGTTAACCTGGATGCATCATTACCGAAGAAGAGAGCAACTGATTTTTTGGCATTTAACTTTAAGGTGTGTCTTTTTGAAGTCTCATAAATCGCCTGTAAGTCACGATTTATGCAGTTGTTGGCAAACTGATGGGCCGTAGGGCTAAATGAAAAATAAAGCTGGGTATCATCGGCATAAAGATGGTATTTGCAATGTTGAAGTTCTTTAAAGAAATTGGAAGTATAAATGGAATACAGCAATGGTCCCAGAATACTACCCTGAGGAACACCCGAAGTAACTTTTAAAAAATCAGAGGTTTGCCCGTTATGTTGAACTACCTGAAATCGGTCTGTCAAAAAAGAAGCCACAAGCCTCACAGCGCTCTGCGTAAAACCACAATAATGCAGTAGCGCAACAAGTGTGCTATGGTTTAGCATATCAAATGCTCTACTGTAGTCCAAAAGGACCAGAACAGTAACCTTACCGTCATCCAACTCTCCCAGTATATCATCTGTTACTTCACTAAGGGCTGTGGAGCAACTATATCCTTTGCGAAAGCCAGATTGCTTTTCAGGAAGTATATTGTTATTATTTAAAAAATATTGAATTTGGCTTTCCATGCATTTTTCTAAAATTTTGGAGAGAATCGGCAAAACTGATATTGAACGTAAGTGCTCAAATTCAGTCGGATTGTTTTTTTTAGGGAGTGGCATTACCTTAGCCTTTTTCCATTCGAGAGGAAAATATGATTTTTTAATACATACATTTATAATATGTCTAATAAATGGAACCAAAAAGGGACAACATCTAATTATTAAAGTTATATTGATTGCGTCCAAACCAAAAGCCTTTGATTTAATGAATTTTAGAATTTCCATAATTTCTGCATCGGTAACAGGGCAAAATTCAAATGTATTAGACACAATTTTATTATTTTGATAAAAATTAATAAGATTATCGTCTGGCAAAAATGTACTAACGCTTGACTCAATAAAATATTTATTTAATGCATTACAATCGTTAAATGTTGGAGGCAAATCAAGATGTTTCGATTTCGCAATATTAAGTTTTTTAAGTTCCTTCCATTTATCACGGTTGCTGATGTTTCGAAACTTAAAATTCATATACGCTTTTTTTTCTGCTCTTATTGCATTGGTTGTTAAGTTCCGCAATTGTTTGTAATAATTTCTATGTTCAGGAAGCTTAGTGCTTCGAAAGCGATTTAAAGCAGAGTTTCTAAGTTTTTGCATAAGGCGAATGTTTTCCGTGATCCATGGGCAGTATGGTCTTTTTTTGCCATTTACGGTTTTTATTGGAGCATGTTTGTCAAACAATTGCAGAATGTTAGTGGTTAGGAATGAAACTTTTTGATCGATGTCATTAAGATAGTATATACGCTGCCAATGAATCATTTCAAGGTCATGCTGAAAAGACTGTAAATTTATATTATGCAGGGCACGATATGAAAAAGAATACGAACATATATTTACAGATTTAAAATTAAGTTTACATGAAACAAGCATATGATCTGAGACATGAACGTCAGTGACGTCTGTACTTAAAACATTATCCGAATTAGAAAAAATTAAGTCAAGGAGCGAATGACCTACAGATGTAATTCTTGTTGGGAAATCAATTATTTGCTTAAGGCCGAAGGACTCAGTTAAGTGCGAAAGAGATAAGGTATTTGTAGACTGGGTGTCATATAAATTTACATTAAAATCACCAAGACAAAATAATTGATCACAGTCTGGAAAAAAGTCTGTCAAGCAGTCTTCAAACCTATTTAAAAACTGTAAATAATCTGATTTAGGTGGTCTGTAGATGTTTCCAACTATAATGTTTTGATCAGAAATCTTTATTTGGACCCAGATATGTTCAAAAAATTCATTTGTTTCTTGGAGTAGAACACGAAATTGAATGTGATTTTTTTTGTATAAAGCAATACCTCCACCTCTTGTCGGGCGGTCTTGCCTAATTAATGTATAGTTTGGAATTTCAATTATATTATTATGAATTCTGTTATTTAACCAGGTTTCCGACAAACCTATAATATCATATTGAGTTAGTTCTAAATGATCTCTAAACTGATTAAAGTTATTTGTAAGTGATCTTACATTAAGATGTGCCAAAGAAAACATAAAAAGGAAAGGATTAGGAAACGATAATGGAAAGATAATAACAGTAGTAAAGTGTAATACACTATTTTTTAGGAATAATACTTTTTTATAACAGATAGCAGATAGCACACTATTTGCAAGATTACAATGTTTGGAGTGGCAAATTTTTTTTTTAACCCATTTTACTTACAGCACACACTATTTTAATATTAAAAGATAAATAATATAAACTTATATAAATCGAATCAATATTGAAACATAACCAAAAAATATAAAATAACACATATCAACTTTATAATGTATTATGCCTATTTGCATAAAAATAAATTATTATCGCACAAAAATATAGTTTTTTAAAATTTAATACCCAAGTTTAAATACACTAATGTTTACATACATGCATTTAATAACAAAATTATGGTTTTTATTTAAACATAAAAAAAAATATTCGCCGGACGTTACAGTATTAATTTAAATTAATACTAATAAATTGCAAGGTTTGAAGAAACGAGTCACTGATGGCCCGGAAACAATGTTTTTGAATGAAAATGACTTACCGATGCCGATATATGATTTTTCTATATATGTGTAAGATGTTCAAAATCCTCAACACGGTGTGTCACCCCCGCACTTTTGACGTATATGTTACCATGGAGGCACCACGCATTATTCACACTGAACTTGTCAATTGCCGCACTAAGAAGTTTTAATCTGTCTTGTGTTAGATTTTCTTTAATGAAAATCTGTGAGGACCGTATTTCTTTACGCATTTTTAACACCGACAACCGTTTGTTCGTATCCGTAAACTGAACTAGCACTGCAGGAGGTTTGTTTGGGTTAGGGTTTTTTGCTGCGACACGGTGACTGAATTGAATGTCCGATTTGTTGACGTTAATTTTAAGTTTAGAATTAAACAAGTCTATCACCTTTTGCATTGTATTTTCACCTTCTTCGTGCTCCATTCCGAAGATACGGACATTTCTGCGGCGGGAATATTGTTCTTGATTGTCAAGTTTTGCTTTTAGTTGACGGTTGATATCCGAGGTTTTCTGGAATTGACTTTTGATTTTGAAAATCTCGTCTTCGAGATTTTTGATCCGGTGCTCAAACTTTTCCTCTAGTTTTTTCGAAATGGTGTCCACCAATTTGTTTTTAAATTCGTCGTCGAAAACTCGACTCACTTCAAGTTTGACAGCGCGCCCAATCTCTTCAATGTCAGTACGAGTGAGAACCATTGTGATACTTTGCTTTTATAAAGCGTAAATGAAGAGATTATACACAAAATGCAACTTATATGTATGAAGTAAGGAACACTGAACAACCACCACCAAAAAAATAATAATTTCGATTTAAACACTGTAAATTTTTGAAAAAACTTCAGAGACCACTCCACAACGTGTTCACTTAACACAGCGCCATCTCTCTCTTAAGCTAAACTACAAACATAAATTGTCGTGCTCGAAGACAAGTACTTAGTTTTTATTGTTATATACTCGCAGACCACGACAGACACAAATATATTAAATCTCAGAGGAATCGCATTTAGCAGTTCAAAGTTTAATGTCATATAACTCCAAATTCGGACCAGATTCCAGGAACAAAATTAAAAATAAAAACGCCTTGTAAAAGTTGCTAACATTTGCATACTACTATCAGTTTTTTTTAGAATCAAACTCGAAGGTTAATACCAAATAAATTTTTAGACTAAATGACTGGGTGACAGCAAACACGCGTAATATGTTTGACATATTTATTTCCTTATATATTAATTAGTTCCTTATGTAAATTACACAAACTATACAAACACTAATACAGCATTAAAATCGATGTGCTTCGTAGAAGTCTAAATAATAAATCCTCGAATGTTATTTTTTTAGTCAAAAGTTGGGCGTTACTAATTTTTTTTAGTCAATATGTCTATAATACGATGGAGAATTTATAATTTTAAAAGTGGCCGCCCTTTTAAATTCGCACCAAGATTTTTTTATCAATCTAGTAAGTATTTTTTCTAGGCTGACTTTTTTAAATATTTTATTAAACCGCCATCTTGGATTCGTACAAAATTGCCAGTTTTTTCCTATGTAATAATTGCTGTTTGTGCAAAAATTGAAGCAAACTGGATAAATATTTTCTTAGTAATAATTTTTTTAACATTTCACTAGGCCGCCATTTTGTCCCACCATATTCGATTTTTATCAAAATGTTAGCTGGTCACCCCATACTTAATTTTTCACCAAAATTTGTTGTCAATTGGGTAAGTAGTTAGACAGACAGACCCACGGAATTAAGGAAACATATTTTTTGGCATCTCGGAACGTAAAAGTACGTTTTAGAAGAAAATGATTTTCTTTAGTTAGTCACATACGTGGGAATGCACGACTTCGCACATATGGACCCAGCCTATTTATTATCAAAACTTGTTGGACAAAATACTATTCAGACGATAAAGGAATAGTGGTATGATATATTTCTTACCTTCCATATACATATTTCAAACACTATGGGAACCCGGAATTCACAGTGAATCCGTAAATGTATTGCAAAAAAATATTTGCACTGGATAAAAAAAATATAACGGAGTATTGTTATAACGTGGGCCACGTAGTGGGCAAGGTTAAATATTGGGTTTTGTAATTCGTATCTTCAAATAAAAAAACAATTAAATTCAAATGTTGTGATGTTAATTTTGTAATAGCGATTGTAAAAGATACTAAAAATATTTTCCGCATACCTCTGTTAATGATGAATTTGGTATAGGATTATAAATAATACAAATACGATAATGACTTTAATTGTAGGTTTTGTGAATAAAAGGCAAATTTAAAGCCTGACTTTAAAACGACAGGAGATATATCGACCTTACGCTGTCTACTTGGTAAATTAAGAGTTATTTTAGAGTTAATGAACTGAACTATTAGGATATAAGATGTTTCTGACAGAGA
This sequence comes from Kuschelorhynchus macadamiae, assembly GCA_030620095.1. Taxonomy (NCBI): domain Eukaryota; kingdom Metazoa; phylum Arthropoda; class Insecta; order Coleoptera; family Curculionidae; genus Kuschelorhynchus; species Kuschelorhynchus macadamiae. Next base: position 190,276 of record JAUTXW010005180.1, on the reverse strand, counting down.
TCTTGATTTATTATGGACTTCGTCTAAACTGCAACTTCGTTGCGCTTTAAATCTGCTAGGCAAATTAATTATTAGTATAGTTTTTGCGGATTATTGCTTCGCCATATAAAAGCCCATGTATTGTATTATTAACATTCTGTATTATATATATATATATATATATATATATATATATATATATATATATATATATATATATATATATATATATATGTATATATATATATATATATATATTTATACATATATATATATATATATATATATATATATATATATATATATATATATATATATATATATATATATATATATATATATATATATATATGTATATATATATATATATATATATATATATATATATATATATATATATATATATATATATATATATATATATATATATATATATATATATATATATATATATATATATATATATATATATATATATATATATATATATATATATATATATATATATATATATATAGAGACAGTCTATTCGGACGCGAGAAAGAAAGCTTCGAAAATGCCAAATGTGATTTTGGCGAAACGTCAGCAAAACTGTTCTTTTCAGAACGACAGTAGTGAACGGATGTACACCCGGAATGAAAATACATTATATATATATATATATATATATATATATATATATATATATATTTTTTCCATATATATATATATCCCGAAAATGAAACCAAAACAATATCAAATTTCTTTTATTTTTTGTATATTGAACATTTTTTAACTAAACAGCCCTAAGTTGAAACATGTGAACTTTATTTTGTATACAAAAATATTTTTTTCACTATACATGGTAGCTAACAGAAGAATGAAACAGCACCCTAAAAACGAAAAAAAAAGTCAAAAGTCTTTAATGTTTTTAACAATCGGTAAAACACGTCAAATTTGTTCTATTTTTTTTTTGCCTATATATACATTTTTTTTTCACTCTACAAGGTAGCACTAGAGATATGAAGAAGCCCCAAAAACGAAAGTATTTATTTATTTTTAATAAATATATATAAACTAAACTATTTTCCCATTGTATATATGTATATTAAGGAATATAAACGTCCCTCAAAAATTTAAATATTTTCCATGAAGCTTGGCTTAAAAAACCGTAAAATAAGGTAAGATTATTTTTTCAATTTACAAAAGTTTTTCTTTTATATAGAGTTACTAAAAGCGGATGAAACAGCTTGTTGGAAGCTTAATTAAAATTTAAAGTTTTTTTAAAGGGTGGAAGACCGCAAATTTGTTTTTATTGACGTACATACATATATGAGGAAGTACTATTTGCAAAAACATAATTTTTTTATACCATTTGTTTGATCAATGGCATTGCCGAGAACTTTTGCTCACATATCTTTTTATATATTGAAAAATCAGTTGATCGTGACTTGGTTTTATTTGTCGGTAGTATAATGGTGACAACAGTTACCAAAGTTACATAAAATATTATATATATATATATATACCGGGTGGTCGAAATTGGTCTGTTTTAACAGAGAAAACCTATTTCCTGACTAGATAGAGCAAAACTGACTTAGGTGTCATGGGCTCGATTTCTGAGAAATGTTTAATGGCAAAAACCGCCTGCCGATATTTTCACTGCCAACTGAGACTAGCGTTTTTCAATTTTCGGCCATTTTGAAAATTGTCCATAACTTTTTTATTTTGCGGAATATTAACATTCTGCAAAGACATTCTAAAGGCACTTTTTTATGTGCAATCCAGTGGCGTACTGTTGTCCGTTTTATCATAAATAGGCAAAACTTTTTTTTTTCAAATGGAAATCATAGTTGGCTATATATAAAAAATGCAGCCCTTTTCAGTGATATAAAGTTGTAGGTACTTATTTTCAAAAATAACGAAAATATTAGGTGTTTTTGGTTTACATCGAAGTAGGCCTTGGAATAATGACGCGCGTTCAATATTTTGAATATATTGCTGTCAGATTACTGTAGTCTGGTGTAATTATTGCGTTTTGGTGTTATCTTTATAAAGTTGTGTTAAGTTGCTGACAAAATATGTTTGAAATTATGAAAAGTATGATATGTTAAAATGTTACATATTTTTAATATATTTTATACATTTCCCGATATAATTTATCAAACATTAAAAAGTAATTTAGTATTATTTTAAAAAGTTAAGAACAAGACATTATGAACTAAAGGAAGAAAAGGAAATCCAGCAGCTAAATATAATTGGTGAGGTATTAGATCCCTGGCACCTCCTCTCGAACATTGGCTAATATAACAAAAAGACCACCGTTTTAAAAATACTCAAAAAACATTTCAAACCGTACAGAACGAGAAGAGTGTGAAGGGGACTTTTTGTCAGTGGTATGAGCAAAAATTCATGGAGAATGAGAATTTTCCATTAAATATTATTTGGAGTGATGAATCCAGAGTAGATACTTTTATATTTAATAATATAATTCAATCACTGGTCCACTGAAAATCCACACGTTTTGCAACAAGACCGGCAAGGTCGGTGTGGATTCAATATATGGGTGGGGATATTCCGAGGAAGATTTGTGGGACCTTATTTTTACGATGGAAATTTAACTGCAGATGATTATGTAAATATTTTGCGCACATATATTGTCCCTTTGTTGGAAGACATATATGATGCCAGAAATATCTACTATCAACAAGATGGTTGTCCCCCGCACAATGCAAGGATCACAACTGATCTTTTAAACTTCGAATTTCGAGAAAATTGGATTGGTACGTGGGGCCCCATACCTTGGCCTGCTAGGTCCTGTGACTTAACTCCCTTAGATTTTTTTTTGTGGGGAAGATTGAAGGACTTGATATTTAAAGGAAGAACCTTTCACACAAAAGAAGAATTGCAAGAGGCCACTAGGCAAGCTTTTGCATCTATTAAACTAATAAATAGTTGCAACTTACGCAAAAGATGCTTAGTTTGTATTCAACAGGGAGGGGCTCAATTTGAACAACTTCTAAATATATTTATCAGAAACCTATCTAACTAAATACCTAGATTTTCATAATTATTTTTTATTTTCACTTGTAGCTGTAAATAGTAGTTTAGTTTGTTAATTTTGTTCAACTTTGCTATGTAAACAAAAAAAAATAAAAAAATTAATAATAAATAATTAAAATAACGTTAGCTAGTGTTATTTAAAGTTGTGTTTAAGTTGCTAACAAACTATAAATCTTAACAATACATAATTGAGATATTGTCATCACAAATCAAAGCCTACTTCGATGTAAACCAAAAACACCTAATATTTTCCTTTTTTTTGAAAATAAGTACCTACAACTTTATATCACTGAAAAGGGCTGAACGCGAGCATTTTTTATAATTTATAGCCAACTATGATTTCCATTTGAAAAAAAAAAGTTTTGCCTATTTATGATAAAACGGACAACTATAGAAAAAATCTGAGTATGCCACTGGATTGCACATAAAAAAGTGCCTTTAGAATGTCTTTGCAGAATGTTAATATTCCGCAAAATAAAAAAGTTATGGACAATTTTCAAATGGCAAAATTGAAAAACGCCCTATATCTCAGTTGGCAGTGAAAATATCGGCAGGCGGTTTTTGCCATTAAACATTTCTCAGAAATCGAGCCCATGACACCTAAGTCAGTTTTGCTCTATCTAGTCAGGAAATAGGTTTTCTCTGTTAAAACATAAAATATATATATATATATATATATATATATATATATATATATATATATATATATATATATATATATATATATATATATATATATATATATATATATATATATATATATATATATATATATATATATATATATATATATATAAATAAATAAATATTTTTTCCATTATACATAGTAGTCCTAAAGGCATTAGACAGCCTCCCGAAAATGAAAACAAAACAATATCAAATTTCTTTTATTTTTTGTATATTGAACATTTTTTAACTAAACAGCCCTAAGTTGAAACATGTGAACTTTATTTTGTATATAAAAATATTTTTTTCACTGTACATGGTAGGTATCAGAAGAATGAAACAGCACCCTAAAAACGAAAAAAAAAAAAGTCAAAAGCCTTTAATGTTTTTAACAATCGGTAAAACACGTCAAATTTGTTCTATTTTTTTGCCTATAAATACATTTTTTTCTCACTCTACAAGGTAGCACTAGAGATATGAAGCAGCCCCAAAAACGAAAGTTTTTATTTATTTTTAATAAATATATATAAACTAAAATATTTTCCCATTGTATATATGTATATTAAGGAATATAAACGTCCCTCAAAAATTCAAATATTTTCCATGAAGCTTGGCTTAAAAAACCGTAAAATAAGGTAAGATAATTTTTTTAATTTACAAAAGTTTTTCTTTTATATAGAGTTACTAAAGGCGGATGAAACAGCTTGCTGGAAGCTTAATTAAAATTTAAAGTTTTTTCAAAAGGGTGGAAAACCGCAAATTTGTTTTTATTGACGTACATACATATATGAGGAAGTACTATTTGCAAAAACATAATTTTTTATACCATTTGTTTGAAGTCAATGGCATTGCCGAGAACTTTTGCTCTAGACATTCTTGTTTTTTTATATATTGAAAAATCAGTTGATCGTGACTTGGTTATATTTGGCGGTAGTATAATGGTGACAACAGTTACTAAAGTTACATAAAATATATTGTCCACGGACAAATACCCCTGAAAAACAAAGTCAAACTTAGCAAAAACTTCTGGTCGTTAAGAAAATACTTGTTGTAAATTTTTGATTTGTCTACTAGTTGCACAGAATATGCAAATATAAAACATTGTTTCGAGTAAACTAGCCTTATTTTTTTATTTTGAGCTACAATGATACATTATTTTAACCGATAGAATAAATTGAAAACATAAGTTAAATATTCATTTATTATTTTGTATTGAAACATGGGAAATATGCGTGGAATGGGATCGCTATATTTTAGTAGGTACTTGTTTCTAATAATCTAATATTAATAACAATAATAAATAAATTAATCAATTGAAATAAATATGTAAAAAAAAATATTTGAAAGAAAAAAATTCAAAATTATGAAATTTGCGGAATTTTAAAATGTTTTCGAATATTTAACTGATATTTTGGGTTTATCCTATCTGGTGAATTTTAAATACTTTTATCATATTCCATTTTGCCTTAAAATGTATCTTCTATGCACCCCTTATGCAGAGCCGGATTAAGAAATTTGCGCCCTGGGGCAACCTCAAAAATTTCGCCCCCTGTCACCTTTTACCGAACACGAGCAAGAAAGGTAAAAAATATGTATATGCATACACCTAATAAAAATTTTTAATTTGAACAACTCTGATCTGAAAATGAATTTAAGTAAATTGGAGATAAAAACAAACAATTTTACTGAGATATGACATACATTTATATTAACTCGGTAAACACGTACATCTTATATGTTAAAATAATTTTATAATAATGATACATTTTAAAATATTTTTCGGTGTTTTAACAAATCTATTTATAATTTCCTCATCTAGAGAATTAAAAATATCGTTGGATACGTAAAGTATCATCACTTGTTTTGTCATCGGCTAAACTGTTCCTAAGGAAGTTTTTAATTATCTTTAAGGTTGAAAAAGATCGTTCTCTGGACGCATTTGTAGCGGGGATGCACAGGTATATCCTTAAAGCAATGTCCATGTTTGGAAAAGTAGAAAGCAATTTCTCTGACCTTAACATAGTTAAAAGCTCTTCTAGGTTCCTATTATTTGAGGATTCAATATTAACTCCAAGACTGGTAAAAAATTTAATGTATTCTTCAGGGAAATATTGATCCAAGTCGTGTTTATACATATCTCTAAGATTTTCAGCTTGAAGCCTTATTTCATTATCAGTCAAAGTCGTTAGTGATTCTAAAAATCCAAACATTTCGGAAACTTGTGTGTAAGCAGATTTTCTTGTTTAATTCATTGACTGATGTGTCAATTATAACAAAAAAATTCTTATATTTTTCTTTCCATCAAATTCTGTATCATGGTCCCTGGACTCATCAGATTGAAGTTTCCTTTTCTTTATTCGTTCAGTGTTTATTTGGTATTCTGTGCATCCAGTTATTTGCTTTCCTAAAGCTTCATAGTGATCAAAATTTTCTCGTAGATTACCAAGAAATCCTATTAACGAGTCATATAATTTTACTACAAGAAGGACGTTCATATTTTCCTTTTGAAGAGTTTTATTGGTTTTATCAAACTGCAGAAGAATATGATACCAAAACGCTAGTAGAATTCCATTTTCTAAGGTTTGCATTGTTTTTTCCATATCAGAAGATTTGTGTCCCACTTTACTAAGAAATTTTAAAAAACGTTCAACCACTTTGCCATCTTTGCAAACATCAGGAGTTGAATCCACGCTGATAGAGTAATATTTAGAATCCCTAATTTCGATTTGTATTTTCTCTCTAATAATATTTGCAATACACAATATATTTACTTTCTCCGAAATGTTCTTCATTCCCCCGAAATTGTTCCCCCTGTTGAGATAGAAACTTTATCGCTGCCAAAATTCTTCTCATGACATTTTTCCGGTAACTTAATTCATTTAAACGTTGTTTTTTTAAAACCAGAATCAACTTTTCCCTGTTCCTTTGAACGTAAAATAAATGAAGTTAGATGGTTTTTATGTTCAACTGATCGCTCGTGTTCAGATATTCTTTCAACATGCTTCCAATCATTAAATCCGTTTACAAAGGCAATTGCTACTATACAACTTACACTGTAAACAGTATACCTTGTTAGTAGAAGAAGAGTAGATAAGCCAATCTCGTCGAACAATTTCTCCATTCACCAAACAATTAAAAAAAATCTTTTTTGATGCAAACCTGCTACTATTGTCATAAATTCGCTTGGAATTTTTAAAATCGATTTGATCTAAATTTTTAATAGATGGGGTTTTTATTATGGTATTGATTAAAGTATCATTAATAATATTCCACGTAGCTGGATCGAGGGGATCAAAATCAAAAATAATATTTTGATTTTCGGAACTGGAGGATTTTTTATCTTCTTCTTCTGCGTTTGAAGTTGATGGTAAAATTTCATGTTCTTCAGCTTAGAGCAACGGCGATAATTCTAGAAAAAAAAGGAGAATGAGGTAACTTTTAAGACGACTTTTAAGAATTCTGCCATATTTATTTATCTATGCTCAAATGTAAAAGCACCTTTACATTTACGCTTTTATATAGACGGGTAAATGACAAGAGTTTAAATAATAACAATGGTATATCTGCAGCAGTGGCTCGTCAGGTGAAGTAGGTGAAGGGACTTTTCACTAAATAAATAAAATTAGACGAAAAACTTTTAAAAATATTAATTTATCAATTTATACAATTAAGCCATTATAAGCTCTACATTTCATGGATATTAAAAAATATTAATTACCTACAAATTAATAATATCAATTTATCCTGCCGCAGCTCTGCATAATAGGTCTGCAATTAACTCCGACTGACAATACAAAGGCAAACAGTGGCATTCTCCGCTCCGCATCGGCTATTCGTCGTAAGTTCACTAAAACAAGACTTCTTTTTAAAGTTATATATATTTTATACTAAAATAATAAATTCTTATTATAGGTACCTACAAGACTTCTTTTTTTTATAGGGAGATTAATGAATCCATAAATTACAGTTTGGTAATAAAAAAGAGCTTTTCATTATAATTGGAGATAAAAAACTTCACAATATAATAAAATTGGTACCTTAGCGCCAAAAAAACTAAGATAACCTTAAAATATTCTATACCCTTTCGGACTATTTTTTTCGTTGACACGACATGATCAGTCATTAAAATTTTTACTTAAATTTAAATTTTACCTCTTTTAATTTTTTTGGCATTTTATTGCTTTATGGTAGGTACGGGCAACAATAATTATTTATCCATGCTGATTGCGCATTTTCGTTTACGCACCCATTTTAAACCAGTTAACGCCATCACTGATTCAGAAGAGATTTTCAGCACAGTTAACGAGAAAATTCCCCAAAAGGTCTTTTTAAATAATTATTCTTTCTATCTTAGTCACTTACCCTTACTTGTATCATTTAACTTTGACATTTCTTCTTGATCTTGTACAATAATATCCTTCTTTTCCGCCTGCGTTAAAAAAAGTATCCAATTTTGGCGTTTTCTGCAATATTTCATCACATTTTTCTAGTTTTTCTTTTAACACTTTTCGCCTTTGCGCCCCACTTAGTTTCTTGTAATATTGTGAACTCGAACTCATATTTCTTTTTTCCTTTACTTATGTCAAATCGTTGTATAAAAATGTTAACGTAATATTTTCACAAATCACTGCTTGCTCTTACTTACAAATCTTTAATATAACACTAACAATACTGACAATCAAAAATAAATTTTTTTTTAATGTATAAGCAGACCATAAACACGATTTAAAAGACAGGACTAAACCAATCAATGACAATAATTTGTTTTCCCAAACGGCGGACACACAGGACACACTTCACAAACATCTCTACATAAATATTGCCCTGCGTATGACAAAGACAGCCCACTCAGTACATGGCGTAGCAACAAAAGTAGTGAAACCCAGATCGGCGTGGCGGCACGGGCGGGCCGCAGCATTTGGGCACTTATTCTCTAATCGCGTATTTTGTTGGCGATTCTCGTTCATATCAGAGTTGTTGATTTTATAAAAATAGTATTTGGGATAGGATTACTTATTTTTCAGAGATTTTTCGCCGGCCCTGCCCTTATGACAAAATCAAAAATTTGCAAAGTAAATCGTATTTTTTAACAAGCACAAACTTTGATTTCTAGTGGCTTGTTCTTAAAAAATTATATTTTTAGTTATTTTATTCCTGACAATAATCATAAACATTATAATTTACCGAATTGAACCAGTGTTTTAAACGGGTTTTAAAAAGACAATTAAAAAGGAGTTTAAAAATCTGTTAACTGAACAGTCATTTTAATCAATTAAAAACCTGTTTTTAAAAAACATTAATTATTACTCCATAATTTTAACAAAAATATTATAAGAGCAATCATCATACATCGACAAATATTAAGATTTAAATGCTCATATAATTCCTTTTCTCAATTCATTCAGCTGAAATAAATTGGCTAACAAAAAGGTACGGCACATTTTTCCTATAATTTTCAAAATCTGATTGATCTAGATTTTTGTCTGATTAAACCAGTTCATAATATTTTCAGTAGTTTGTGACATACATATCGTTTTAAAAAAAATGATTCAATCATTTTTTTTGTAGCAATATTTTGGGTTACATTTAACCTCTGAGGATAATATCATTTCGGGACGCTGGTGTCAGTTTTTTAACCGCTTCTTCCTACCCAGAGAAAAAATATTTTTCTCCTAAAAAGTATTTTCTTGACATCGGCTAGAATTTTTTTAATTTAATCCAAACCTAGTCAATATAATTTAATTTTAATAACCAAAATGCAATAAGAAAAAAAATCCATAATTAATACGTAAGTAACCGATTCGAATATTAATAACTGACGATTTTATTAAGTAACACTTTTCTGAAAACTATTACAAAATTATTTCCTAATTACTAATTATCAGTGTCCTTCGGGCTCATATTGTATGCAGTACTCGATTATATATCCGGGAATTAAAATGAATCTAGAAAGAAAAAAATAAAACAAAAACAGCAATAATCGCAATGCATTCATTTATAATCGTCTTTAATGATTTGTACTTCATATAAATAGCAACCTTTAATCCTATATCATTAAGAATCAATTCATTTTCGTGGAACTCAGAGCTTGCTTAGGCACAAATATTATTTTCCATTGTTCCGATCATTTCATTCGCCTGCTTAAGTATAGATTATTTGATTATGGGCAGTTACGTAAAGCATATCACACAAAGATGCCATAAGAGGAATACAAGTATTTATTTATCGTTCGTACGTCCTTGTTTTACCTCGTAACGTTTCGAGATCAGACATGAGTAAATAATAATAACAATAACATAAATAATAATAACTATAAATGATTTAAAGAAAAACTGGGAATTATTTTAAAAAATCTTTGGTGTGTATAGACACATGGATTTTGTTCTGTATCTGTTAAGAACACTACCAGGGAATAAAAAATGCCATAGTAATTTTTGTAGTTGATTCAATAGCAAAGTCCGTAAGTACAACTTTGGATTCGCTGGATCACAAAAAATCAACGGTTGGTTTCTTTTTCGATTTAAGCCGTGTATTCGACACCACCACGAAAACTTATTATATGGAAAAAATTTAATTTGTCCACTCTATTCAACGCTTCAATAATATACAGGGTGTTCCATTTAAAAAATTCATTTTGATCAAATTTATATAATCTGAATTGCAGTTAATTTTTAGGACACTCTGTATAAAAATCGGTGATCATATGTTGCTAGAATCAAAGTACCACATGTTGACTAAAAAAAAATATTAAAATTTTACATTAACTTGACATCTGGAGACGAAAATATTGAAGTTTTAATTCCCATAGTTTTGGTAAAAAAAACACAAAATAATTAATATTTAAAAAACTGTAAGAGAAATGAAAAATTAACCAAAAAAGAATTTATATTGTTTCGCATAATCTAAAAATAAATTAAAATACAGGGTGTCCCGTTTAAAATTCTAAAGTTGATCCCAATTACCTGTAGATATGGCAACACTGCAAACGAGAAATTATTTTTAAAAGCTAGAGCGCAGCCTCCTATGGCTCCTATTTAGATATATTTTATGTTCTATTTTTTATAGTAAAAAACAGTAAAAAAACAAATATATTTAAACTACACTGCGCATTATGCGTGTTAACTGATAAAAATATGCGCAAATATCCCCAGATTTATCAGTATTACCGAATATTACCAGAATATTAAATGAATTTCGAAAATAAATTACGAAAAATTTGTGAGACTTTTGTGAACATATTATAAGCATATGATCCAGAAAATATATATTTTCATGAAAAAAGAATTTCTAATATATCAATATTATCAATGTTGCCGAAAATTACCGTAACTTACCGAATATTCTTACCGCAAAATATGTTATCGGTAATTTGCCATCACTAATCAGGTGGTCAGGCAACAAAATGACGCGAACGTTAGTCCGATTTTATGCCACAGCTAACATGCAAAGTGTAAAAAATAAATACAAGTTGTTCAAAGCCGATAAACTAAATTGATCATGTGATTAAGGTTAATTAGTCCTTCGGTTTTAGCAATAATATTTTCGAATTATAATGAGGGAGATATCCCTCATATTTATTCGGTATAAGAGATTACGGACACTTCTTCACACAGCGATTTTATTATATCTGCATGCATATCTCATATAGTCGGTGAAACGTGTTAACCTGCTAACTCCATTTTTTAGGGTAATATGGTTTTTCGATAGGTTAGAAAGAGAAGAAAATACTCTAAGTAAAACCGCTATCTACTTGTTAATTTACAAATAAATTAATATTTGAGTCAATAATTCCTGCTATCTCCACGCAATACAAATTTAACCCGCGAAATGCTGCTATCTCCATTATGTCCATTGCGTTCAGGTGTGACACGCACGTGGTTTTGTGAGCTCCTGTATTTTTAGAACTTTTATTTGTTTTTCCCGAATTTTGTGATAGTTTATGGTAAAGGTATGTATAAACCATAGTTTCATAAAATATTTAATGAGAAATATGCACTTTGTCTTTGCAATATCAATTATATGCCCAAAGAACCTAGACAGATGAAGGAAAGGTGCAGATGTCAGAATAAGAAAGGAGGTTTAATCAAATGTGCCTCGTTAACCGAAAATGTCAGAAAAAACTGATTCATAACTTTCGGAGGCAGCTTACTTGGGGCGAAAAAAAAAATCTACATAAATAGTACAGTAACAGCTCAGGTAACAAAGCGATATCGTGACAGAAAAGACCCAAAAAAGTCTAGAAGATCCCAGTCACTGGTTTATCACTTAAGAATTGACGACTTTAATGTAAGGGTTTGCCGAACAATGTTTTTAAACACATTAGGTATAGGAAGATGGACAGTTCTAAACTGGAAAAACAATTTTAAAATTGACAATTCTCCAAGACGACCTAGCGAACTTAGATTACAAAAAAAGGATAGTGTCAAGCCAGGCTTAGAAAGGAACAATTGTATAAATTTTTTGAATCACTTCCTGTAATGGAATCCCACTATTGTAGGGCCTCCTCAAAAAAAAAATATCTTTTGCCGGAATGGTCATCGAAACAATCACTTTATATTTTTTATGCAACGGATTGGTGCAAGTCAAACAACATTGGGCCTCTATCGACAACAAAATTTAATGAGGCTTTTGCGCTAAGAAATATGGCCTTGTTTAGACCTAAGAAAGATGAGTGCGAGAAATGTGCTCAATATAAAGAAGGAAAGATTAACGAAGACGACTATCAGCTACACATTGCTAAAAAAGAAGAGGCAAGACTGGAAAAGGCAAAAGATAAAAGAGATCAAAATTATGTTTTCACTGCAGATATGCAAGCAGTTTTAATGGCGCCTAAATCCCAAGTAAGCACCTTATACTACCGGACCAAACTTCAGGTACATAACATGTGTTTTTATAATTTAATCACTCACGATGCCTTTTGCTATCTGTGGAATGAAAGTGAAGGAGGTGTTAACGCCGAGGAGTTTGCTTCAATCTGGTCATATTTTTTGAAAGAAGAGATTCAGAAGATTCAGAAAGATGATTGTAACATAGAAATAATAATATATAGTGATGGATGTAGTTACCAAAACCGCAATGCGGTTATGGCAAACTCGTTATTAAATTTGGCTGTCCTAGAAAAAATTACAATAAAAAAAAGTATTTAGAAGTAGGCCATACCCAGATGGAGGTAGATACTATGCATTCTTGTATAGAAAGATGCCTACGCAAGAAAGTAGTTAATGTGCCGAATACATAAAGTTTTGCATGACTGCCCGACGAAACCCCAAACCGTTTCAAGTAAAATACTTAGAACACACTTTTTTCAGAAATTTTACCGATGTTACGGCTTACAAAAGTATTCGTCCAGGAAGAGGTAAAGGGGACAGCAAACGACAATTCGTGCTCTAAAATATACACCATATGGCGATATCTTTTATAAAGGTTTAGTGATAATTGGTCAATACTACCTCAAAGAAAGAACGTTATAGTGAACAAAGACTTGACTGAACTTAAGCAGTTACATGAAAATAGGCTTCCGATCAAATCACGTAAATATGAAGATCTGCAACATATTAAGAGCACTCTGTCCGCAGATTATCATTATTATTACGATAGCCTACCTCATGCCTGGTATATTTTATTCATTAATATGTTGTTTTTAAAATACTTGTGTATACCTTTTCTGCCTATTTTAAAAGTTAAGTTTTTGCTACACCTAAAACAATATGCACATTAATATTATTATTATTGTTATTATTGCATTTTAAAACTTTCGAATACCTATGTTTCTTCCTTAATAACATCAGTCTAAGTACTCTAAGTACAAAAACGTGTACGTGTTTTCTTCTCTTTTATAAGATGAAAAACTGCCACCTCGATAAAACGGATGCATATATTTTTCATGACAAAAAGCGAAAATCTGCTATCTCCTAAATTTACCAATAAAACCTAAATTAACGCAAAAATTATAATTTTTTTATTTCCAATAAGTGTATTTTGTTACTTTTCTGTCATCTAACCCAAATTTTTACTTGTAACAATTGTAATAACATATTCATACGATTTTTAGGCTCTCCTGAAAAATTTGTTAAAATGGAGTTAGCAGGTTAACACGTTTCACTGACGATATCTGCTGTTCGACATACTGCAATAAAAGTTTTTACTTCCCTCATAAAAAAGAAGTATTGTAATCGTGGAAAAATCATCCTTCAAGATTTTTTGAGATCTTTACGTTTCAGGGTCCCTAGATGACGAAAAATATGTTTTCTCGATTCCGTCAGTCTGTTTGTTCGCGGTATAGCTAAAAAACTACTTACCCGATTGACTTCAAATTTTCGTCAAAAATTAAGGGTCATATGGGAATGATCTGGTAACACTGTGGTAAAAATCCAGTATGGCAAAACAAAATGGCCGCCTAGTGAAATGTTAAAAAAAATCATTACTAAGAAAGTGCTTATCAAATTTATCTCAAATTTTGCACAAAAATTATGTATTATGTGGAAATCAACTAGTAAAATCTTGATACGAATACAAGATGGCGGAACAAAATGCCGGCTTAATAAAATATTTAGAAATTTAGCCTGAAAAAAACTATTTAATGAACTCATTTCAAATTGTGTGCCATAGCTAATTGTAGTATAGAGATGAACTAGTAAAAAATGGCGGCCAAATAAAATTTTTGTTATCTGAAAAATCACCTTAACAGGCTTTACATATCTTCGCGCTTTAGCGTCCCTAGATTCCAAAAAATACGTTTTATCAATTCCGTCTGTCCACCTGTCGGTTTGTCTGTCTGTCTGTCATTTCGCGGCATAGCTGAGTAGTTTTACTCAGATTGACTTCAAATTTTAGGCTCATATGGGGATGACCTGGTAATATTTTGGTAAAAATCTAATATGCTGGAACAAGATGGCGGCCTAGTGAAACGTTAAAAAATTATTACCAAAAAAACTAGTTATCAAATTTTTTTTCAAAGTTTTGCAAAAAAAAAAGTTACATAAGAATAAACTTGTAACCTTTTGGTAGGAATATACGATAGCAAAACAATATGGCGCCTATAATAAAATAATTAAAAAACCAGTCTGAAAAAAATTACTTATCAGATTAATTTCAAATTTTGTGCAAGAATTAAGTGTGATATAGAGATAAGCTGGTAAAGTTATGTTACGCATTCAAGATAGTGGTACAAAATGGCGGCAAAATATCATGTTAAAAAAAATTAACGTAAAAAAATCTTCTTATTCAATTGACTGTACATTTTGGAGAACAATTAAATATGATAATAAGGACAAACTGGTGCGAATTCAACATGACGTATTTTATGTATGTCAATCTAAAAACGATTTCTTGAATTCATTTTAAATTATGCCCCAAATAAAGTGTGACATACGTAGAAACTGGTAAAATATTGGTATGGATCCAATAAACTGGAACAAAATGGCGTCCAATAAAAATGTTTGTTAAGACAGCATATATGTGTTCATAAATAACTTTGTACTGAACTAAATTGGACCACACTTCAGTATTCCTAATAAAAGGAAATATTCATAATGAGGGAAGTTTTACCCGGTAAAGGAAATTTACCAATTTACACTACGCACTATTGCGCTGCGGCCCTAACGGTGGCATTGGTGGTTAACCTGTGATCTACTTATAAGTATACAGTTTCGTAATACCTATGTAGGCCCCAATGCGGTAGAAATCTAGGGGCTCCGTCGCAACCTATTTCTAAATATTTTCAATTTTAAAACAAAAGTCTGTTAATTTTTTTTAACGTTCGCGACGTGCGTCGTAACTCAGTGACCGACCGTGGGACACTCTGGTTCATATCACAATACATATTTAAATTTCTCGTTTTGACATTACTTTCTCTTATTCCATATGTTAAATTGTGTTTGCTTTATACGCTGTCTTTTCTTATTTACGAATTAATCTGGAAGTCATCCACCGGTCATGACAACTTGAAGTATTTTTTCTTTAAGCCGTCGTGACCACCGGTGGGAAATGGCATGAACCGTAAAAGTCGTTATCCTTTGAGGTAAACTATGTTTAGAATTTGTGTTGATTAGCATACGTTATCAGTTAGGTTTTTATGTTGTTTAGGCTTTAAATACACTGGACAATGAATAACTTTTTCATTTTTCATCTGATTTTAATGATTTTTTCACCATATTTTAGGCAAATTATTAGGGTTAATCTCGAATTTGCGTATTTTTAAGAACAAGTTCTCTTATGCCGTTGTATACCACGAGAAAGAAAATGTTGTTTTTATGTACTAATTTCAAAACATCCTGTATAATAATTGGGCAGTGAAATTATGTCGCATTATATTTTAGCAACAAGGCTCATTAATTCTTGACATCTTGTTTTTTTATTTATCTTAATATCTGTCCTTGGACATGGATATATAGAGTTTTAAATAAACCGGTGACAATATTACATTATTTTTAATGTATAACCCTTCAATTTTCATTATAATCCAGAAGGCTGTGCATTCGGTTTCCTAGCAACTAGAGCAAATTTTATTTATTCCTCATTGTGGTCAGTTTTTACATTGTAAAGATTTTTTAAATTTGCTTCTTTTAATTTTAATTTAAACATGAGAGTTGAACAAGTTGTGAAAGCAGTACCTCTTCGTGATGACGGTCGTTACGTGTACTATATTGCGGGAGTATTAAATGAACTAAAAAGTACTGTCAGTGATGCTATTAGACGGTTTGATGAAACCGGCTCTTACAATAGAAAACGTGGCTCTGGTTGAAAGCCATGTACGAGTAAGAGGGAAGATCATTTCATAAATGTTACTGTCCTACGAGATCGTCGTGTAACTTCAAAAGAGTTGCTGTTTCTTTCAGACCACTACAAGTCCAAATGTATTAGCACGTCATCGACTGCTGAAACTCGATTTTGTCAGACAATATCTTAACCGGATCATAGAGCTGTGGAAAAAGGTGTTGATGAGTCCAAATTTAATTTGCGTTCACCAGAAAGGCGCGAACGTGTCTGGACAAGACCCGGCGACAGATATGCACAAGCCTATTTTGCTCAAATAACACCTTTTGGAGGCGGTGGTGTAATGTGGAGGCATATCTTTACGTGGTCGTACTGAATTAGTAATTTTAGAAAGAGTCTATTACTGCTCCAAGGTACATTACGGCTCAGCCTTCGTTTTTATGAAAGTTAACACGCGTCCTCATATTGCTAATTTGTCACGGAGTACTTGGACGAAGTTAGAATCCTTGGATTGTATTGGCTTCCAAAAAGTCCGGACCTTAATCCGACTGAACACATATGGGACACCTTAAAGAGGCGTATCAGATTGCATGCAAACGTTCCAGAAACAACAGGTGCACTAAGACTTGCTATACAGGAAGAATGGCGGCAACTAGACCAAGACGTTATTGCCAACCTTATGCGTAGTATGCCATGGCGATTAGAGGCTCCTAGGAAACACTCTCTTTTAGACAGGTTAATACATTTTTATCACTAGTGTTGTTACCATTGAAATATAATGTTGTCCAAAATAAGACTGCATTTTCCTTGTTTAACGCATGGTATAAGAGAACATATTCTTAAAAATACGCAAATGCGAGATTAACCCTAATAATTTGCCTAAAATATGGCGAAAAAATCATTAAAATCGGTTGAAAAATGAAAACGTTATTCATTGTCAAATTTAATCGTAAATTCAGCTGTCCGGAATTTATTATCCAGGAGTGTATATCTGTTAAAAGTCAGTTATAGGTCAAATTATACTTCTTTCGTTCTTCTGTCTGACTTGTATTAAATATATATAGAATTTTCTAAAGAAAGATTATATCTACCGTTCACGAAATTACTTGTTACTTGATTGCACTTCAGATAGATAGAATTTGCCAATCTACAAACCATGTTGTACCGGTGGGTCACGACTAGGGATGAGCGTTTTATCGGTATATAGATAGTTATCGATAAGTCAGCGACATATTGAATAACAATAGGTAAATAAAAAAATATCGATATACCGATACTTATCGATAAGAGCCGATAGATGTGCTGGTAGGTCTCTCATGATACCGATAGGTAGCTGATAATATCGTTAGGTAACGTAGAACATTGATAGATACGGATAAACGGATAAGTTCTTTTTTTTGCTCCTGAGACGAAATTAGACGATTTAAGCTAGTTTACACTGCAAAATTAGAAAAGAAAACATATTTTGAATAAAGAAATATATTTTTATTGACTTTTTTTAATGTCATCTTCAAACTAGTTTCACTGCAACGAATACTACGAACAAATTTTTTTTGCTGAAACTATTGCAGATAGCGAAAATTAAGAAAACAAAATGTTATTTGATATATACGATTGTTTGCCAGTAAAAAAAGTCTAAGGTTATTAACCAAATAGTTTAAAAAATATTACCTTTTTGTTCAGACCTTGCAAAACATTTTATAAATAATCCTTCGAATTATCAAATTAGTCACTATTGTGGACAAAATTTAAAAAAAATAAATCAGTCGGAAATATTACAGATAGCGAAAATACTTAATATTTGAAATATAATTATTTACCCACAAACTAAGTTAAAAAGTTTTTCACCAAACAGTTAAAATATTCTATCGGTTTGAACACCTGCGATATACCAAACATCCAAAAAATATGGCAAAAAACCTTTTTATAGTACTAATTCACATGCCAAATTTCGTTTTCATCGCCAAACGCAATATGTTTTTACTAAAAATAATTAGATTTTTTTTTTATTTTGACGTGCAATAAATCTCTAGCGTAGCAGTTTTAAACTGAGGTAAGTTAGCTTACATCGTTCTTTTTTGCTCCAGAATTATGCGTTATCTTTTTGCGCAGAGCTGTAAATTATCGTTGGAATTATCAAGGCAGTCCATGGTGTAGACAATGTAAAAAAATATGTCGGAAATATGACCGAGAAAAAAATGTTTAAAATAAAAATATTTACTTACAATTAAGTTTAAACGGGTTCACCAACCTACCAAAAAATCCTATTTTGGTGTCAGGAATACATGGTAGAATTTGGTACAGACCTGTTAGAGGCACATATATACAATATTTTACTCTAAATCTTGTAGAAGATTTTTTGATTTTAATGAAATTTTTAATAGCTTTCTCTTCCTCGCCCCAAAACCTGCATTTTGGATCATTGCTGTTAATACGCCATTGCTCAATTAGCAGCCCGGTAATTGCTCTAAGTTGCATTCTGTTCAGGACTTAATTAAATGAAACCGTTACAACAGGGTATACTTTTTCGAAAACATTCACGGTTTAGGTTAATTATTAAATCATGGTCCGTGAGAATAGATCGTGTTAAAATTATCGATGTTTCGCCCTCGACTGGACGAGGCATCTTCAGGGATTTTTACTTGACGAGATCAGAACACTGAACTGAACATTCAAATTGGCAAATTGGCTTCCACACAAAAAAATCCACTTTTTAGCTACCATTTTTATATATAACATGAAAGTTAAGGGGGTGCATTTGGAAAGATGTGTATTGCTACTTTTAAAAATGGAGGTAAAAATTCAGTCTTTGTCCTAGCGATTTTTAAAAATTCACAAATAAAAAATCGCCTCTGTTGGTTACACACCCTTTATATTTTGGAGCATGATCTATATTTTCGGCAAAAGTATATTCTGACAAACTGTTAACTATACTAACATAAAATGAAAATCTAACAATTTTGATACGAGTCACTTTTTCCTGTAAACTAACAAAGGTGTTTATACTGAAAAACCGAAACTTACTATAGGTACAACAAGCTAACAACGTCATGATCTGTAAAAAGAACGAACAAAACAAATTTTTATTTATTTCTGTAAATATCTTTTATTAGTTGTTTAATATATTCCATCGTTACAATGATACTTGGAAAATTACATAATGACTCACCTTTACATACTTATGCATACAATACCACCTGCCTGGTCGTTACATTATTACTAAATTTGGCACAGTCAGTTAAAAATCTGGCTACTTATAGTCCAGTTGAATTTGGCTTTTGATTTCCATTAATTCGTCAAAAGCAAGAAATTATTTTGTTTCACTTTGGGCACCCCAAATAAAATTAATATAAGTTTTGGCACTTTTCGTGAGTTTTTGGCTTATAACGACTAAAGGGCATACAATTTTGTATTGTTTGGTTTCCTTAAACATTAACTAAATATGAGTAAGTTTTTCCATTTGGGCCGAAAAGTAGATTACGCTCACTTTGAAAGGCTTTGACCCGAGGCTATTCCAAATGAAAAATGTAAGCTATAAATCCTTTAGAGCTTCAAATTCTACATTCAGGGAGCACCTAAACCTATATTTTAAATTCTACTATGCATAGATTCAAGTAACAACGTGAACTGGTGACTAGCTGAAAATATTAACCTCAGAAGCTTTTAAGTGAAACAAGTTTAATCAAAGACCCAAATGCGTGATTAAGAACTGTAATAACTAAACTGCAGGTCCCGTGAAAGACTTTTTCAAAGGGCTTTTAAAAAGTAGACCGGCTTTTTGTCAGTGCTTAGGATTAGCTTAGGAAACTACCAAACCTAGTTTTAAGTTATCTACTCGGCGTCCACGTTGATTGTTTTTAAGTGACTGAGAGAAATTTTCTTTTCCCATTTAATCTTCCCTGTCGCTACTTTCAAAAATATTAGTGAGATTTGCTTAATACAAAAAAAATTACATATCATCTTTGAAAGACCAGAAGCCAGAAAGACCAACTTTCTGGCTTAGTTTTCCTAAACAGTATGGATAATCTCAAACCCATTAGGTACTCACTGTTCAGGGAGTACTCAGATAAAGGATCGCGGGACCTCGGCATCGGGCTCGCCGTCTTCAGGTAACCCTGGTATATATATTCTCGTGCTACATTCGAAATCCGAGATAACTCGAAAACTGCACCCTCTATTGAAAAAACTCATACCCCTAAAAATTTAGATGGGGTCCAAACGCAGATTGGGGTATAGTGGTCCGTTTGTCAATTATAGGTTGAAACCAACATTTTCTATATCTCCGAGATAACTCGATACCGTACCCTCTATCAAACATTAAGGATACAGTGATCCGTTTGGCAAAAAAACAAATTTTCGGCTATATCTCCGAGATAACTCGAAAACCACTAAAAATGTAGAGAGGGGCCAAATGCATACAATGACGTGTAAAGATTGAGAGTACAGTGGTCCGTTTGCCAACTATAGGCCAAAAACCAAAATTTCGGCTATATCTGGTAAACGAAAATTCTTAGATCGACCTCCTTTTTTTTCTGAACGTGGCACTCGAGACTTACTAAAAAGTTTAGTAAAGGTTTTGCATAAAACTATCATGGAGCTAGATAAACGTCCTTCGTTAACCCCCATCAAGTAATTTTCACATAAACTATCTGTAATAAAAACGCAGTTAAATGGGAGTGTCGTGTACTTTTAGGGATTCCCGTAAACATGTACAATAATTTTCCACCACTAGATATAAGAAAAAAAAGTTGAATTTTTAATGGAAATTTCTTAGGTACGTTAAACATAGAATGAAAAAATCTTTGGAAACTCGAAATTTGGGGTTCAGGGGATGTTTGAAAGTGCTGAAGTTAAATTTGAAAATTTCAAGAACATAGGAACAATATATATTGAGTTATTTTCCTCCACTAAATATAATAAAAATTAATAAACGTAAATAGTAATTTCCCACCACTAAATAGTTTTAATTACTAATGTGTCCCTTAGTAGATTCAAGTACGTACCCGCAATAGTTTTTTAGTGAAAATATATGCCACCAATAAAAACACAGTTCCAAGCCCGTGTGGTACTTTTGGGGTTCCCACCACTAAATATAAGAAAAATGGAAATTGAAAAGCGAAAAAAAGCCGATGCACGTCCCTCTTCTTGGCGTCAAATTTATTGCTATAGCATACTCGAACTAAATCAAAATATAATAAAATTAGTAGTCAGAATCCTAGATCATTGTCACCAGTATGGCTCAATGTGTCAATGGATCTTAGTAAACCTATAGAAACTTATAGCTAAATAAATAAGCTTTTATTTCAACAATCCCAACAAAGTCGACCGTGAGGCCTCAGAGCTAAACAATGTAAATGATGTGGGTTTCGACTTAAGATTTTCTACAGGGCAAAATACTACTCCCTTGATAGTGTCATGTTCGGCCCCAATTAAACAATACTAATATTAC
This sequence comes from Kuschelorhynchus macadamiae, assembly GCA_030620095.1. Lineage (NCBI taxonomy): Eukaryota > Metazoa > Arthropoda > Insecta > Coleoptera > Curculionidae > Kuschelorhynchus > Kuschelorhynchus macadamiae. The sequence goes on along the minus strand of JAUTXW010005180.1, from coordinate 168,426 downwards.
CCCAAATTGCTACCATCATCATGACATTATAGAACAGACTCCCCCGAAGCGGGAAGGCAAGCCACTGTGAATGAAATGGGGGAGTGGAAAATGAGAAAGATCTTGGCAGTTTATTTATAGAAAATCTGGACAAAAAGGGCAAGTCCAGGCAACTTTTTCACCGAGTTTAAGAAGGAGAAGTTCCGTAATTCTACTTTCCACTGGAAACCGTGGCAAATACCCCTTGGGATCCTGAAATAAAAATTTACATTTCTTCATATAAAACCAACTCGGTATTAAATTTTAATAAATTTAATTGTTAATAAATTTAATTGTTAATAAATTTAATTGTTAATAAATTTAATTGTTAATAAATTATTCTTAATGTTAAATTATTAGTTTTAAAAAAATGTGATTTAATTTCTGTATAAGGCCACACTTTACGATATAACTACATCAAACAAAAAGATCCTAACCTCCTAGATAAAACGTAGAGAACCAAACTGGATGATCAAATTGGATAGAAATTCCACGAATATGGGTGATTTTGGTTTCAAGCGTCATGAGACTCCGCTGCCACTTAGCGGAAAATAAGCGCGACGACTACTTTTTTTTTTTGGGTGTTTCTATTTAGGAATAAGGTGCTCCTCGACACAGTACTTAATGTTCTAAAACTTTCATGTTACATTTTTCATTTGGAATAGCCGTTTCCAAGTCACAGACGTTTGAAAGTGTGCGTAACGCATTTTTCAGCCGAAATGGAAAAAATTACTCATCTTTGACTGCTGATTCTGACCAAACCGCTAAACCAGATTTAATGTTTTGAGGTTTAGAGACCCAGAAGTTAATGTTTTTAAATTTTGGTAAGAGTGAAATTTTCTGTACCATGCATCATTTAGATTTTATAAGCTAAAAACTGAAAAACATGGTAAAATTTCGCGGTTTTTTGGAAGAGTTTAGCTCACCTCAGAAACTGTCGCAAACTCATATTACTCTCATTTAGAATGCCCAAAGTGGAAACAAATAACTTCTAGCTTTTTCCTAATTAATAAAAGGCACACGGCCCGTTTTTGTTCTGATTTGAGTCGTCTAATTTCCTATACTCGGCTGCCAATTACAATTACATATGAAGGCTGAACGGTTTACCGGACAATAATCTACCGACGTCATCTAGAGTAAATAATATATAACTAAAAAAAAAACGAGGCTTGCGATTACTTTTTGACTAAATCGAAACTTAATACAACCAATTAAGCATTAAGCATCTGGTTGCTTTGAATTAAAATCTATTAAACTTTAATTGCAATTACGTTGGGGCCAATTTTAATTTGATTATTCACCTTTCTAGTTTAGAAATAACTTAAAAACCATTTCCGCTCAACAAATGGAAATATTGCCTTCTCACCATTGACAGCAAATAAAGAAAATAACAATTCATAATTAATTCCTAAATCCTCTATTGCAGGGCCATACTTGTGCCTGTATTAAAATCTGGCAATCTAAATTTATACCACGCGATTTAAAAAAAAGTCTTATCTATAGGACTCCTAGTACTAGCAAGCTAGAAGCGGCCCTGAGTATGGAAAGGTTAGGCGACATTCTTTCTCCGGTGAACCTTACAACCTTTCGCGATCGACCTTAAACCCCTTAGAGATCGCCCGAACTGTTCGGCCACCCCTGCCCTATACTTAAAGTAAAAAGGGTTGCAAAGATACCAACCTGTAAACTTTATCTCCCTCTTAAATCCACAACCAATAATCTAGGAATTGTTAACCCAACTCGCGAAAGGACCTTTTTTGTTCTACTTCCCTCGTAAAAGGTAATCGTGAAATTATCACCCACCCAGGTGTTTACAGATCTCCACGTTTTAGGGCCCCTGGATGCTAAATGTTTTTTCAATTTCGTCGGTCTGCTCGCGGCATAGCTAATAAACTACTTACTTGGCTGATTTCAAATTTTGGTCAAAAGTACGGATCATACGGGGATGACCTGATAACATTTTGGGAAAAATCCAATATGGAGAAAAAAAGGCTGACTAGTAAAATGTTAAAAAAATTATTATTAACTTATCCATTTTACCTGAAGTTTTGCACAAAAATTAAGTACCATGCAGGAATCAACTGGTAAAGTTTTGGTATGAATCCAAGATGGGGAATGGGGAAAGAAAATGGCGGTTCAATAATACGAATCCAATATGACGACCTAATAAAATATTTAAAAAATCATCCCGAAAAAAAAACACTTATCAGAATAATCCAAATTTTGTGTAAGCATTAAGAGTGACAGAGACAAACTAGTAAAATTGTGATGCGAATTCGAAATGGTAATGGTGGCCAAATCAAATGTTTAAAAAATAACGTGAAAAAATATTCTTATTCAACTGACTTCAAATTTTGCACAAACATGAGATGTGGTATAGCAAGTAAACTGGTACGAATTCAACATGACAGAATTGGCGGTCTTAAAAAAATCGATCGAGGCACAGGTAGAACCTGGTAAAAAATTGGTATGAAGCCAATACGTGAAACAAAATAGTGACCATAAAAATGTTAAATGTAAATGAAAAGATAGTATATGTATTACTAAACAGCGGCGTAGCTAGGGAGAATCCAAAGGGGTATTTGCCCCCCCCCATGTAAAGACGCATTTCAAATTTGTATTTAAAATATATTTTATACAGTACAATTTTGCATTAAAAATATACTTTATGTGGTAGAAACATGACGTAACAAAATATACCACGAAAAGTAAAGACATCAAAACCCTTTTTTTTAATAAATACCACAAAAGTATACCTTGAATGTTCACTCAAGTTGGCAAATGGATCCGTTTTTTTAAATCTCTTCCCTCCTATCCTATTATTAGTTTTTCAGTCATAAATGCTAGAAAATGGAAAAAGGGTGCGAAAAATTGCTAGTTTATTCATAATTCGGTGAAATTGAAAAATTACTGTGTTATTCGTCAAAACTGTATAAGTATTTTAAATAGAAATATTTAGCAATATCGCTTTAAATCATCTTAACTCCATGCACTGAGGTCGTGTATATATGTTAAAATCAACTAAAAACACGTGTTTAGGAAGAAAACACCCGACCGATTACAAAAATAAATAATATATGTATGAATAAAATCAAATATCTAGCTGCTATTGTATAATCCGTTTCAGAATTATTCGATGATTTTTTAACTGCAATAAAATTTACCTAATACTCTTAGCGGTAAAACCCTGCCATAAATTAGCTACTTAATAAACCGCTATCGTGTAGGCACAAGATTCTTTAGTACACTCTTTAAAGGGCGCAGGTATGGATTTTGTCCCCATAATAATAGAACATTTTCATCTGTTATTTTTAACGAAAAAAAAATTTAAAAAACTTTTAATATTATTATGTATTTATTTCTGATATTATTAATAATTATTAATAAAACATAAAAAATATATTTTTATTTTAATAATATGATAAAATGAATTTTAGTTTTTTATACAACTTACTTACTCTATGTTCAGTTCCGTTTCACTATCATTGTCGTCTTAGTCTATGCCTAAACTAATTATTAAGGGCTTAACACTAAATTATTACATTACATATATCATTGTTCATCGTATAGTTCGGAAGTTCTCTTTTTGTGTTGTTTGAATTCGGCAATTTATTGATTTGGCGGCTGTGGTAGCTAGCGTTGTCTATCACAACTACACTATTTTTTGGAATATTTGGAAGAACGCGATCTGTATCTTGATGATAATTCAAAGATGAAATGGTTATGTTCTTCGAAGGTAGTAACGAATAATTTGAAATAAATCCATTTTCTGAACCCGCATGCTAAATTGTAATCCTCTGTTCTTTAAGACAGCTTTGGATTGTCACTTACTTATTGAATCGTTCCATCCCATTTCTGGGGGTGTTATGGGTATCAAACCATGTTTCGTCAAGATATATATATATATATGGACTTAAACTAATCCCGACGCCATACTTGTAATCGCTGGTATTCCATTAACACCAGCCTTTTATTTATAGTCCTATATTTAAAACCCACTGTTTCAAGAATTCTCTAAAGGCTTGTTCTGCTACATGGAATATTTCCTTTACTGTAAGTACATTTTGTGGGGAATCTATTGTAGGAATCATTTCTTCTTCAATACTTCTAAATTTGCCGATATCGGGCCGTTGTTTCTTTGGTGTAATGGTTTTCGTCATGATATCTTATACTTTCGATAAAGGAACTTCAGTTAAAAATCACAAACTTTCATTTTGATTATACCCTTTCTTCAAAACAGATAAATAAACGTTTTTTACAATTCCATTGGAATCAAGTGATATATGTTTTTTTTTAAATACACTTCCAAGTGCACTATTACCATCATTTTTCCATGGACACCACATTTTTTAACTTGATAACACAATAACAGCTCTAACTTTGAAAAAATAACAGATATTTTACTAAATGCTCAGTTTGACAAACACACAAATACTAATATAAAAAAGATTTTATAGTAGTATTTCTAGTTAACATTTTATCATCCAGATCTGTATTCAGCTAATCTGGCTTTTTAATTTTTTACTTCAGTAAATCTTAAATTTGAAGGTATTAAAAATGCTTCAAGGATTTTTTTGCAAAGTTAAGAATTTAAGGGGTTGTATTCAGACATTACTGAAGAAATGATACACACATTTTCATAGTGCTTCAAATACCTACCCAAAAATAATTAACAGCTCTCCTAATATAACGCAAATCTAAATTATTTAAATATCTGACAATTTTAAGGCAATAATAAATTCATGTGCATTTTTCAATCGAAAGAAACAATTTTTATTTAGCTAAGCCCCACAACCCCTCAGCCTACACAAATTTTCAGGTTGCTTTAAATAACTACCGAAAAATGTTTGACAGCTCTTCTACTATACGATAAAATCTCTCGATGGATCCCTACTATAAGGAACACAATGCAAAATTAGGATCTATTTAGAAGGTGTTTTATTTAATATCGGACGGATCGCCTATACGGAACATTGCGAGTATTATCTGTCTTTGACCTAAATGGGTGCCGAAGAAACAGTTTTGTAGAAGTAGAAAACCAGGAATAGATAAGGAAAAAATTTCATTAAGAGTGTGATAAAACAAGGCTGGGATCTCGCAGACTGAAAAAAACTTTCGTGATGAAATTTATGTTGCACGAATAGTCAATACCCCACAGTGGAAATTGACCACTAATGCGCATTAATGGACATATACAAAACAAAGAAAACCCATTATTGATGCCAAGACCTCAATACGGTTGACTTGAATTTTAGTTAATATTTACCAATAAATCTATAAAATATTTTTTATATTTGATGCTTGCCTTTTTTTGGCGTTTTGGTTTTTTCTTTGTCTATGTCAGTCATATAATTTATATATGTATTAAAATTATATTAAATAATGCCGCAAATCGAATTATTTCGAGAATAAACTTATAGAGACAAAAATAAATTATCTGTTCATGATTATTACTATAATCGGTCTTTAATATTTAAACGAATAAATCTCAATTTAATGAGCTTAATGTCAAAAACAAGACTTTTATAACGACAAAGACGAATTAAAAATTAATTCCATAAAATTTGCCACGCCTTTAGCACTAAAAAACTGAAAATTCAATATATTTCTGATTTAATTAAATACCTTATTAAAGCATACATGTACTTTTACGTCATGTTAAAAAGACACCAACAACTTGAGAAAAACTACCGGTCAGTCATATAAACTGATCTGTTTTGGTGATACGAAATTTATTTCAAGGTATTCCTCATTATGTGCGGGGAGATTTCATAGAGGCCCGTCATTTATAACATTTAAGCACGTGGAACTTATAGGAAGTAAATCAAAATCAAAAAGTTTGGAAACGTACCTAAACGAAAGAAGATAAGATGTTAAGTGTTATATGAGCTTGTAAATTTAGACTGCTAGCTGAAGTTTCCTAAAGAAACAAGTCAGATTTTGCATTTGTACACAAGTTTCACCCTTAACCCATGCCATAACTCTTCCTATGAATAAGATGTCAAAGGAAAGAAATATTTCTAATGAAAATATTGGATTTGTTCTTAATCACTAATCAAAATGTGTGAGTATTCTATGGATATCTGACAATAAATGTTAAAATGCATCTGGCCTTTTCAAACAGCTATCCTGGAAGTTTTAATTCCTTTTTAAACATTTATAATCAACGATCCTGAAAATCTCCTAAGCGTCAATGTATATAAAAATCGGAACATCATAAAACTCGTCCGCTATCTTGAAGTCGACATTGACAAACGGTTTCGGTCAAATTCCCTGAAATTTTAATATATGATGTTTTGGCTAATTAACTACGAATTGTTTAAATTTAATTTAGTTACATCTAAATACTGTGTACTTAACATAACTATATATTACTGTGTAGTTAACCAGATCGATGTTTATTATTTAGAAATTAACAACCGTATTCAGTAAAAAGGTTCATATTTAGATCATGTCTAGTTTAACAGTTCTAGATTTGAGATGGCATATGCAATAATGAAACAGAAGTATAAAAAACTGACCAATGCTTTATCTATAATTACAATATGTGACGGTGACATAAGCAAAACATAACTGGCGAACTATCTAATCTTAGAACTATCTAATTTAAATTTTATTTTATTAACTGTCCGATCGACCCTTCATTTTTTTGCAAAAATAAGTTGCATAGTGCATACTGTGTGACATTGAAAATGCAACATCTTGACTATTTGTTTCCCATAAGATCCAATACCAACATTGTGCTATAAATAAAGGTATCTTCTTTAAAAATATAGAAATCAGAATAATTAAAAGAACAAAATGTCAACAAATAATGTGTGTTGCAACTGAAATATGATATTATATCTGGTAATCTATACAGAGCAAATCAGAAGTTTTGATGAAGTCGCCCATTAATAAGTAAATGTATTTTTTTTTCAAAAATTCTTAACACCTTGTAGAGGGCACTAGTGACAATATCGTATTCGAATTGGAACATACTTGCGCAGCCCCACTATTTGTAGACATTTTGTATTTTTAATCCCTCTGAATTCTTGATTTTTTAATTTGATCTTAACACATTACGTTTGCATTGGGGCTTATGAGAAAAGTTAAAGTTCTTACATTTTCAATGTCACAAAGTATAATTAATGACTGGTACTTTACATTATTAAAAGTGCAAAAGTGTACTGTTATCTAAGAAATTTTCTTCAGAAGTTATCCTAAGTAGTTAAAATAGGGGAGCGCCTCCTCCTCCTCTTCCTCTCTCTCATGTCCCTCATTCTTATCTTCCTCCCCTTTTATTCTCATTCGCATCATATTTTTAATTTTTTCTCCCACATTTGATTTTGCATTCTTAAGTCTTATAAATAGGTGCATCAAGATCATTTTAGTATGCTAAGGTACGAGTGACTGTTAAAAGAAAAAAAATCTGTTGAATAAATCTATTAATAATATTAAAATAAAATGAATGAATCAGTTAGAGAAAGAAATCGATCCATTCCGCTTCAGACAATTAGCCTCAAAGAAATTATACCAGGAGTTCGAGAAGAAACTATACCATTAGTTCGAGAAGAAGAAAATGGGATTGTTTTAAAAAATTTGAACAAAACTGACTGAACAGAGTGAAGAGAAAAAAGTGTTTTGTGCTATTTGTTTTGAAATAATCGAATATTATGATTCATGTAGACCAAATACATGTTCCGACATTTTTTGGTATATAATGGTAAACAATTGTCCTGTATGTCGCACTAGATATTACTATTTGGTACAAATCTTCAAAGATGTAATTAGACATCATTTTGTTGTAGTTTTAAAAAGAGGATAATATTTTTCATAATTTGTGTTTGTGAAAACTCTGGTCAAATAAATTTGTAAAAAGTAAATGTAAATATATATATATATAATAATTGACACCCAGTTTTTCCTTTTCCTTTTCCTATATTGAAACGACAATATTCTTTAAGTGTTTTAATACATACTAATTCGTTATGGTTTAACATTTTAAAATAAACAGTGGAAATTAAAAGTTATTATTTTTAATTATACTAAATAATATATTAATATATTTTTTCCTTTTCCTATATTGAAACAACAATGTTCTAACAAGTTTTTTAATACATACTAATTTTCACATTACATAACAAAACAATTGTTATGGTTTAACATTTTTAAAATAAACAGTGGAAATTAAAAGTTATTATTTTTTAATTATACTAATAATATTAATATAATTTGCATCAAGTAAGAGAAAACTCAATTGAATACAGAAACAAGCGTTAACAAAATTTTATGCTAATATATGAGCGCTTATAGTGGCAGTTGACATAATCTACACATTATTTTTAAATATGATTAGATATTTCATTTTTCGTTATTGTTGCAATAAAAAAATACAGGGTCAGATGTTAGAATAAAAAGAAGTATTTCGCATATAGCACTGAAAATATATAACCGCTTATAGTAACAGTTGACATTTTTTAAAATTAATATTGTTGACGTATTCTACTTTATATACTTTTACTATATTTTTGACATAATCTACCCATTATGTTTATATCCTATATTTAAAATTAATATTGTTAAAATAATCTACCCACCGCCTTTACAAACTATGTTTAATATTAATATTTAACAACATAATCTTCCATCTCTTTTTTTTTTTCATTTTTATTGCAGTAAAAGCAAGCATGTTCAGGAATTATTAGAAAAAGATGTATCCTACAAATAGCACAATGTAAATCAGAAGCACTAACAACATAAGCTCTTTTGTAGTGGCAGCTCACATGATCGGACTCCCCTCTCCGTAAATATCTCATGTGAACTGCACTTCAAGGAAGGCAAATAGCAAATGTTCCCAGTCTTCGACTTTCAATTTTAGTGTAGCTTTGTATAACACATACATCTTTTTCTTCAAAATTATTAAATAATTCACTAGCCCTAAACTTGCTTACTTTTACTTCAGCCTCGGTTCTTAAATTTGTCCGTCCATGTCCACTCCTTCGTCAATTTCCTGATCATCTTCCTCCTCCTCAATATAATTAATGTCGATGTTAAACAAGAATGATCTTCTAACAAGCCTAGATGATTTGTCCAAAAAGGGTAAGGTCGTTGCTCGGTTTGGGAAAGTGGTTGTATGATTGTCGTTCAACTTTAAGTAGGACATATGTGATCAACTTTTTCATATAAAATCGCCTCAGGGAAGAGACGAATGCAATTGATTTCTGCATTAACACTGTCCAGGGCTCGCGAGTTTTCTGGTGTTTTCATTGTGTCTATTTGGTAATTTTTTAATTTTTATTTATATTTCTAACATTTTTATTTGGCAAAATTTAATTCTTATTTATATTGGTGACATTTATATTTACATTTGTGACACTTTCATTGGGTATTTTTTTTGTTTTTTCATAATGGACAATTTTTTGGTATCGAGTAGCAAAATTATTGACAATGACTTTGACTTATACACATGTACTCAAATGCAAAATTTTGCAAACCAACAAAACAATGAAACAGACGTATTTACAACTAGTCAACAACAAACTATTCATGACTTGAATAAAATTATTTACAATAGCCAAGTTCAGAATAATGCCAACAAACAGAACAACGAAAAATATTTATTTACAGCTACTCAACAACAAACTCTCTCTTAATGACATTATTGACAACAAAACGGACTTAATTACAACAAAAACTAAACAAACTCTTGAAGAACTGAATGACATTGACGAAAATCAAAATTCTAGGTCTGAGGATATTGTTTGTTTTCAAAAATCTAGTCCAAATTATTTAACATTAAAATCGCCAATTAATTCTCCGAGACCAATTTGCTCTCCCTTTTTGTTTAGTGAAAATTCTGATTCGGAAGAAGAACAAATTGATCAAAATTTAAGTTCGGCTATATCTCCTATTAATTCACCATATGATATTGTAAATTCTGATTCGCAAGAAAAACAAATTGAAGCAATTTTAACCTCGGATATTTCCCTCAAAAATTAACCAGTTGAGCAAAATTCAATTTCGAAACCATCATTTATTATTAAAAAAAAAAATTTAAATTAATAAAAAAAATAAAAAACAAGTAGCAAACCTTAAGTGTCTGGGTTTCGCTATTCAAAATTTAACTGATTTGATCACAATTAAACAGGGAGACGCAAGTACGGTGAATTATGTTAAACGGGCCTTTGACAAATTGGTTGACTCATTTGAAGAAATGGATTCATAAAGTCAATTAATTTCTATTGTTTTTTTCAAAATTTGACTATAACTAAATAAAAATGCACAATATTAATTTTATTATTATTATCCAGAGAACTTCAAAAATGCAATTGCTTTTTTCAAAATTTTACTATAACTAAATAAAAATGCACAATATTAATTTTAATATTATTATCTAGAAAACTTCAAAAATGCATAAGTGTGTAACATGTAATAAAGTCTTTACTAGAAAGGATAATTTATTGCGACATGTTAAAAAACATGTTTGCGGAAATTCCACAACACTCAACAGTTGGTTGAAAAAACCAAAGCTTGTTAAAGGTAAGAACATTTTATTTTTCATGTTTTATTTTGTAAAATATTTTTTCTTAATTTATAGATTATACAAATATTGTAAAATATTGTAAAGAATGCAAGAAAAATATAAACCAAAGTCTATGGGGTGGACATCTTCGATCTAGTGTGCACAAGAACAATTCCAAAATAGACTTGGAGGAAGGTGTTGAAATTATCAAAACTTCATAAATGTGAAAGAATATTTTCAACATTTGGAATACAAAATTGTACATCTAATAGATCAAGAACTGCAGAAACATAAATGTATCAAGCTAAATATGGAACTGTTCGGTTTCTATTTTAACCCCAGCAGCGACAGCTATGATGTCAAATCTTTTAATGCGCCGTTCCAAGTCATTTGCCAGGGATATCAGACAAAAGAACTTTTAGAGCAAATCTGCACCATTACTGACCAGAAAGCTGACGAATTTGCAGAAAGAGATTCAGGTAAAGAATTTATTTTCTATTTTACAACGGCAACAAAAAAAGTAATTTTTTAATTTTTACGTTGCAGGATGGGCTTTGATGAATTTATTTCATTTGGAAATTAATGTTAACAAGCACAATCCGCTGAGAGCCTCATCTTTTATCGAACTTCCTCAAGAGATCAAGAGACGTCAAGCTGTGATCAACATTAGGAATGATGACAACTTTTGCTTCGCCTGGGCAGTTGTGTCTGCTCTTCACCAACCAAGCGGATTAGATTTTGAAACTTCATCCTACCCACACTACTCTTCTGTTTTGGATATGTCAGGTATAGAATTTCCAATGTTGCTAAAGAACATTAAGATTTTTGAAGAAATAACATTTCTATTAATATATATGGATTAGAAATTATAAATCCTAAAAATGGGTATGAAGTAATTGGTCCACATTATTATTCATCGAATAAAAAAATCAGCATGTCAATTTATTGTTAATAAGTGATGACGATGAAAAAACCTTTCATTATTGCTATATTAAAGATTTATCAAAATTAGTTTCTGCACAAATGTCTAAACATCACGGAAAAAAAATATATTTGCGACGGTTGTTTACAATATTTCCCTACAGAAGAAAATTTATTACAACACAATAGCTATGATTGTGATCATTTACGAATTAACCTACCTTCTAAAGAATTAATAAAAGATAAGTTTGGAAACTATTTATATGATAATATTTTGAAATTTGTAAATTATCATAAACAAATGAAAGTTCCTTTCGTGGTGTATGCAGATTTTGAATGCATTTTAAAGCCTTTAAATAATGACAATGTTGACAAAAATCCTAATACTTCATACACCTTAAAACAATATGAACATATTCCACATTAATTTGCCTATTACATTAAATGTTCCTTCGACGATAATTATTCTAAATTTGAAAGATATAGAGGTCAAAATTGTGACACATTACTTATAAATTCTTTAGAAAGAATAAATTTTTAAAGGTTCCTAAAAAGATGATTCCTTTGAACGAACTGGACAAAATGTATCATAACTATGAAACAGTTTGTCATATTTGTAATAAACCTCTTTTAAATGACAGGGTTGCAGATCATTGTCATATAACTGGTCTTTATAGAGGTCCAGCTCCTTCACTCTGCAACCTAAAATTACAGAATACCTAACTTTATTCCAGTTATATTGCATAATTTGCGTAATTATGATTCTCATCTATTTCTTAAAAAATTATGCTTAAAAACAAAGAACAACTAAAAGTTATCGCACAAAACAAGGAAAAATATATTTCATTTGAAAAGCTTATTCATGTGTATAACTATTTTGATAAAAAGACACAAAAGGCTAAGAAAAAATATATATCGTTAAGGTTCATTGATTCTTTTCAATTTCTATCCCATTCTTTATCAAAACTCTCTGAAAGCTTAAAAGATGAACAATGTAAAGAAATAAAAAAAAAATTCAATGATGAAGAAAGATTTAAACTTATTCGCCAAAAAGGTGTATTTCCTTACAATTATATTGATGATTATTTAAAATTAGAAGAAAAACTTTACCTCAGAAAGAGCAATTTTATAATACTTTAACGGATGAGCACATCAGTGATGCAGAATATCAAAGAGCTGTAAAAGTATGGCAATTGTTTAAATGTGAATCTCTTGGTCAATACTCCGACCTTTACTTACTCTCTGATACTTTACTTTTGGCATATATTTTTGAAAATTTTAGAAGCACTTGTTTATCGACATATAAGCTCGATCCAGCTCATTTTTACACTTTTCCAGGTTTATAATGGGAGGCGTGTTTGCGTTATACTGGAATAGAGTTAGAATTATTAACAGATCCAGATATGATACACTTTTTCAAAAAAAAGCGTTCGCGGTGGTGTGAGCTCTTGCATTTGTAGAAAATTTGAAGCTAATAATCCATTTCTTTTAAATTTTGATCCTTTAAAGCCAACTAAATACATAATTTATTATGATGTAACAAAATTTGTATGGTTATGCAACGTCACAGCACATTCCAACGGGAGATTTTGTTTGGTTAACAAATAAAGAAATCAACGATTTAAATATTATGATATTTCTAAAAAATCTAATAAGGGATATGTTTTAGAAGTTGATTTAGAATATGTAGGATATTCTAAGTCTACATTCCTATCATAACGATTTTCCGTTTTGTCCTGAAAACTTCAAACCGCCAAATTCTAAATGCATAAAATTAATACCCATTTTAAATAATAAATCAAAATATGTTATTCACTATCAGTTATTAAAACAATGTTTGGAACATGGACTCAAGTTGACTAAAGTTCTTAAAGTTTTACAGTTTTCTCAATCTGATTGGTTGAAAAAATATATAGACTTGAATTCAAGATTAAGAAATGATTCAAAGAATGAATTTGATCGTAATACTTACAAGTTGGCAAATAATAGTATTTATGACAAGACTATGGAAAATGTTGATAGGAAAATTGACGTAAGACTTGTTACAGAGTGGGAAAAAAATAGAAGAAAAGATGGTGCTGAGAATTTAATTGCAAAACCATATTTCAAGGACTTAACAATATTTTCTGAAAACTTGGTAGCTATTCAAATGCAAAAAGATTCAAGTTACTTACAATAAACCAATATATGTAGGCTTCTCAATATTAGATATATCTAAAACTGTCAAGTATGATTTGTTTTATAATTTTTAAAACCTCTTTATCAGGAAAATATTTCACTTTTATACACCGATACCGATTCGTTCATTTTAGAAGTCACAACTCAACACAAATATTTATTCTGACATGATAAAAAATATTCACCAATTTGATACATCTAATTATGAATTTGGTAATATTCATGAAATGCCTATTACAAAGTCAGTTATAGGAAAATTCAAAGATGAATATGCTGGTGAACCCATTACTGCTTTCTTTGGTACTGGAGCAAAAGCATATTGTATTAAAACAGAAAATAGTTTAACAAAAGAAGCAAAAGTTGTTAAGAAAAGTGCCAGTAAAAAGCAGTTGGATTTTATTCATTATAAAGATGTTGTTGAAAATCATTCTAAAATCTTTTGTTCAATGTATGTTTTTCGATCTAGACAACACACAATTTTCACCGAATTAATTAATAAATTGGCTTTGAGTTCTGAAGATGATAAGCGGTATAAAATTCCCTATAGTTTTAATACATTAGCTTGAGGACACCAAGACATTGCTTTGTATCAATGGAATGCAGAACATGAAGATTTAGATATATTTATGTAGATATTATAAGGTATTTAAATTTGTTGTTTTTGAAACCAAAGTTAGTCTTCATAAGCCTTTCACGAAATGTGCTTAGAAACTTTTGACAAAGAAATTGATAACAGTTGTTTTAAAACATATGAAAAACGACTTCCCACTTTTAAGAAATGGAAAGAAAAATTGAGACCAGAAGTGTTGGCTGGAGCTGGCTTTTACTATATTTCAATCAATGATATTTGTAAATGTTTTTATTGTGGTATTAAAATTTTTGATTGGTTAAGTTATGATGATCCTATTGTGGAGCATAAGAAATTTGCTAGAAATTGTGATTTAAATAACTGTTTATGGAAAAATAGGAATCGAATAATTGTAACCATTCAAAATAAGTCTTCAAGGTATACATTTTATATAGTATTATTAATATCCTTATTTATGAACTTTTACATATCTTTAAATTAAGTATTTTATTGTTATTTTTTTACAACTGATTTGCTTTCGTGGTGAAAGTAACTGCTTAATGTTAATAAATTTGGAATATAATTACTAATTTGTTTCAATGACTATCAGTAGATCGCAATTCATTTTTCTTCATTTTATTTTCCAATATGTTTTTTATGTTCATTATCCCTCTGGCGTAACACAGTGTGAAATATATTTTTCTAATAAAACCGACGTCACTCTAAGTAAATATTGTAAATTTATAAAAATTGGATTAATTAGCAATAGTACAATTAGTTGGATGGAACGAATAAATGGAGATGAAAATGCAAGTAAATTTTTTAAAATTTCGTATCATTATCCAAATCGATATATTTTTGATACAAATTGGATCGTAAGGTTAGAGTTTAAAAATAATCAGTTACAAATTATAACCCCCAACTGTACCAATTATTATGACGGATTCAAAAATTATTACTTTTCCATCATTAGTGTTACATTAAACTTTGCATTATTTTTATACATTACCATTTAAATTATTTATCTTTGTTACAAATTTCAAACTGGAAATCTATTTTTTCATTAATCCATTTTAATCGAAACTTTAAAGAAAGTGGGGATGAGAATATTTAAGTACAAGAATAACGCAATATGTTTCAGTCTCGTTTAGTCATTATGAACAACGCCGTGGTTCATAAACCTTTAGAAACGCTTCTTAATTCAAAAATTTATTTTTCAAATAATTCTTTGTCAAAATTTGTTCTTGTTGGCATTAGTTTAAATGATTTTTCTCCAAAAATGGTTATTGGTGGAAAAACTGGATTTTTAATAGCACTAACCGAAGAAAATTGGAAAGACATTTGTGTTCATCAAGGAATTATTGTAAACAATTTCTACTTTCCCTCAAGTTGATCAAACCAGTGTGAAGATAAACAACATTCATCTGCAGGTCCAGAAAATAAATAATATCCCTATTCTGCAAATTACAAAAGGCCCACACTTCATATATTTAGGACAAGAGTCTTTGGACAATTTGTGGCGATTATCTATAATTAAAAGGCAAGAATTCAATACATATTTCAAAATATTTCAAAAAAATATTTCAGCTGATTGTGGCGACTTGTGTACGCATATTTATAATATAATAAGTCCAACACAAAATCCTAACAGTGAAAATGTTTCAACTATGATGGAATTACTTGCTTTATATCCTGAAGAAATGGAAAACAAATTGAAGCAAAATGGAACAAAAAGAAAATATTACGAAGAAAACAATGAAAATTGATCAAAAAGAAAATATTACGAAGAAAACAATATCTTTTCTGGAAGAGAACAATAAGGGGCATGTGTTAGTGAAGTGGAGCTTTGCTTCCAGACAAGCCCGTAGGAGCAACTTTCAGATGTGGTACTTAGATAGACTCCGTTTTGAAAAAAGAATAAATGATTGCAAACTTATTCTAGATTCGATATTATCTGAGGAACATAGAAATAAAATATACTTGACACGTTTTAATAAAAATTGTATTTGATGGTTTACTTAACAAAATTTTAATTTATTAAATGTGAATTTTATTTAAAATTAATTAGCACATAAGAGTAGGTACTTTTCAGACATTGTAATTTATATCAGCTAAAACTTAAAGTGAGGAGCAGAAATAAAACAAATTTAACTAAAATTTAATTTCAATTTAATTAAACAATATTTTTTTTATCAATCCATGTATTATATTTTTTATCAAGTCCTAACCATTTCACATAAACTTTGTTTCCTTTCCTTCTCCAAATCTTCTCAATAAGATACACATCGGTATGCTTTACTTTTAGTAATTCTTGCTCATAAAAACCGCCCAGTATGTCCTGATTATCTTCGTCTTGAATTAAATATGCCCAGGGGTTTATCATCTTAACTTCTTTAATGTGGAATATCTCATTTGACCAATTTGGTGTGTAACCTTTCGAAAATGCCTCTCGATGCTTGCTTATGCGTACGTGATTACCCACTTTAAACTTTGGAGATTTTATATCTAACGTTTTAGCACGAGTACATGCAGATTTCAAGATTCTCTTTAAATTTGTTTTATTTACTTGTTTTGGCTTCATTCCTATTGAAGAATGTTTTGTATTGTTATATTCTTTTACCATATCCGCTAATATATTAAACCATTTGTAATTTCCTTGAATGCTAAATATTTTCCACATATTATTCTTTAAAATCCTGTTCACTCTTTCTACTATACCCGCTTTCAAATTGGAAAACGTGCTATAATGGTTAATTCGAAATTGTTGCATCAAATTTTGAAAATTTACATTGAAAAACTCTCTCCCTCTGTCCGTTTGCAAGTTTTTTGGTGGAGTTTTTGCACTGATTAATATTTTTTTCACTGCCGCTGTTACGTCTTTTCCAGATTTAGATTTTATCGGTTCGGCCCAAACATACTTAGAAAATACATTTATGGTAATCAAGATATATTTAAATCCCTTATTAAATTTGGCATAGGGTAACATTTCAACCAAATCAGCTTGAAAAAGATCATTTAACCCTTTCACCACCACCACCATCTGCGTTTGTAGTTTTTTCTAGCAGGTTTATGTAATTCACTAACGACTTGTTGTTTAACGGTTGACATGACAACAAACTTGTTTATTCAATTTAAATGAAGTTCAATTTCTATGTTTCGTAATAATTCGAAATATAACTTGTAAATGTTTTTTCCCATTCATTCAATTTATCAATTTGTATTGTATAACTTTTTTCATTTAAAACTTTACTAATTTTAGTAATCTCCTTTTCTAAAGCATTAAAGGAGTTTTTTATCTCTCCAGTTAAGAAAGTAGTTGATCTACTATCACTATTTTTGAATTACTCCTCTGTTTTATTTAATTCTTGTTCTAATTTCTTAATTATACTAGACATTATCTTTCCAAAGGAAATATATTGTTGTTTTTCTTCCAAAGAGAGTTGGTCAATTGTTCTACTGCTAAGAATGCTATTTTGATTTCTTTTTTTTTCATCATCTAACCTTTTTATAAAAGTTCTTAATTGTTTAATCTTTTGCTTGTGTTTTTCAATTATTACTTCGCTTATATTTGTTTCCATTATTTTATTAATTTTGTTGATATCATCACTTAATTTTTTGTCTTCCTTTTTAAGATGTTCATTTAAAAATTGCAAATTTTACTTATTTGATTAAGCGTTAGCAACTGTTTATTAACGTTGTCAATTGAGGTATAACATCCTTTAATTTCGTTTTCATACTTTAAAAAATTTTCATCAAAAACCTTAAGCTTTTTAGCAAAGATTTCATTATTTGTTTCATTTTCACCTAATCTCCTTTTTAAATAATTAATGTCACTTATTCCCTCTTGATTTTGTTTAATAAAATCTAACTTAAAATTGTTGAGAATTTTACTTTCAATATTTGAATAAATTGTATTTTCCAAAGAAGCAGAATTTATTAATTGACGTTTTGAAATATGGCGTGCAAATTTATCAACTGTCATGTTGAGCTTTCATTAAACAATAAATATGATTATATTTAATAGCTGTTATTTATAGTATTACTTTATCTTCTCTTAATTCTTCAATAATAGAGATAATCTCGTTATTATGAGCATTATTCCAGTATACATAGTCTGTATTTGATCTGTTTGTTTTCAAAATTAATCCCTTTCCTGTTGTTTTGGCTCTAGTTGTTCTAAACGGAGGTTTTGGTTTGTTAAATGCTGTAACTAATCTTTGCAAGGTTTTTGTCTTTGTAATCCCCTTTCTTTGTAAATATGGTCCTATTATTGTAACATATTTGTGTGATGTATTTCCTTGAACTTGTTCATTTGAATCAA
Organism: Kuschelorhynchus macadamiae; assembly: GCA_030620095.1. Lineage (NCBI taxonomy): Eukaryota > Metazoa > Arthropoda > Insecta > Coleoptera > Curculionidae > Kuschelorhynchus > Kuschelorhynchus macadamiae. The sequence continues at coordinate 149,916 of JAUTXW010005180.1, read as the reverse complement.
AATTCCTACGATATACATTTGTTTTAGCTAGAATGTTCATGTAATTATCTAAATCTTCCTTCTTATAACCTTTCGGTTCTTTTTTGAAAAGCAATTCGTATAAACCTGGCGTGCCTGTGTACGTTATTCCTCCCACTTTAATGTCTTTTCCAATAATTTCTACCGGTATCTGTGTTAAACCAAAAGAAAACTTATCCGTTTCGAGGTCATGAACTATTCCATAATAATGGTCAAATTTATGTTGTGTATCTTTCACACCCTCATCAATATACGATCTGGGTAATTCATGAAAATCTGCTAAGTAATCTTTATATTGAATATTTGAATTATTTTTCTAATTTGTTCCAATATGTCTGACAAGTTTAAATTTGTTGTTGTGTCACTAGAAGGATCTGAAGTTTCCGCTATAACAGTTGATGTCAATGGTTGTACTACAGGAGAGGAAGAAGTGATACTACTGTCATCTAAAAATGTTGGTAGTTCTGTGGGGAGTAACGGAGTTTTTCCTGTTTTCTGAATAGTTTTCGTCGGAGTTGACGTTTTATAAAGCTTTGTAGGTGTTTTGAATTCTTCATACTTTGAAACTCTTTCTTCTTTTAAATCGAATGGTTCGGATTTACCAATATTTGAAATTAGCTGTTTAAGAGGTTGTGTTATTGGTCTATAAGTTTATTCTAATTCGGACTGAGCGGTAGAAGTAGCTAATTTCAAGCTTCGATATTTCTGCTTCACGGCTTGTCTCGATTTTATTAATTCTCTAGCTAAACGTTTATCCACGCTGTACAAGTTTTAAATGAAATAAAACTGCAAATTTTTCACTTTTATAAATATATAAAGGAATCGAATTTACTCCTGTATCTGCCGTGATTTACTTCACAATCTTTGTCAATTACAAGAAAGCCATATGGATCGATCCAACAGTTAGCACAAATATTTTTAAACTGATCAAATGACATATCCAATGTTTTAAACTCAAACAGTCCGGTTTAAATAAAATTAATAAGTTGGAATTTTCTCGAATTAGACGTTTAACTATTGAGGAATATCCTTGAAAAATAAAGACAATCGGTGTTTCTATGCCTTCCATGCGTGAAATAGTCCCTAATAATACATTGATTATGACAAGAAATATCGTCAAAAATGATAACAGAATTTGGCTTTATCTCATAAGGTGAAATAATGTTCTCATAGCTATCGTATTCAAAGTATCCAATTTCTTTCATAGGCTTTAACAACTTTCTTAAATATTCATATTTTGGTTGATCTAATGACTTTGAATAAATATAGACATTTTCAAACCTAATTCCATTAGGATGCTCGAGCAGTGTAAGCATAACGTTGGTTTTACCGCTACCACTGCAACCAACTATGAGTTTACTTAAAAATTTTTCGTCATGATTATTTACTGGTAAAGAGAATTTTTGTTTTTCAATCCTCATATTTAATCACACTAGTAAATATTTTTAGCTGTAAAAGTATTTATAGCAGAAAAATGTCAATGTGTTTTTAGTATAAAAAGAACTTCAATGACTGTGGGTCGGCATAAGTTGAAAAAAACTATCAAAAGATGTAGTAGAAAAGGCTCTGGTTTAGTAAATAAATTAATTAGTAAACTACCCTTATATATATAATCATTGTGGTCCAGGCTCCAACTTGGAGAAAAGATTAACTAGAGGTGACGTTGGTATAAATCCATTGGATTCCGCTTGTAAAGAACACGATATATCATACTCTCAGACTGAAGATTTATCAAGAAGACACATATCTGACCAAATATTAGAAAAAAAGCCTGGGATAGGGTAAAAGCTAAGGATTCTTCTATTGGTGAAAACATTGCAGCTCTAAGTGTTGCAGGAATAATGAAGGGTAAAAGACAGTTTGGTTTGGGATTTAAAGGTAAAAAAGGGGGTAAACTTAAATTGAGAAAAAAACGTATCATTCGAACACCCAAAAAAATTGGAGGATTTCTACCTCTTTTGTTTCCCATTCTTGGCGCCTTGGGTGCACTAGGTGGAGGCGCGGCAGGAATTGCTAAGGCAGTAAATGATGCTAAACAGCAACTAGAAGAAATACATAGACATAATATTGCAATGGAAAATGCTTCTAAAGAAGGCAAAGGATTATATATTAGACCATATAAAGGAAAGGGACTATTTATTAGACCTTATAAAGGAGGATCCGTCAAAATGAAAGCAATCAGACAAAAAAAACTCAAAATAAGTTTTCCAAAAAGAGCACTTACGAACAATGATATTATTAAATATGTAAAGCTGTTAAAAATAACTGGCTTTAGAGGTGTTTTTATGCTCGATGAACTTCCAAAAAAAATGAATCTGAAAGAGTGTGGTATTGTAAATTTGGATAAAAAACAAAATAAAGGATCTCATTGGACTGCTTATATTAAAAATAACAAAAATGTAATATATTTTGATAGTTATGGAAATTTAAAACCACCTTTTGAACTTCTCAAATATTTTAATTCGAATGGCAAAGTGGATGTATTTTATACTTATGAAAACAAACAAAAATTTAATTCATATAACTCTGGTCAACTATCCCTAAAATTTTTGCAAAAAAATATATAAACTCATTATTTGTTGTAATATCTCATTCATAAATAAACTGCAATGTCCACCACAATTGCCATATCAGGAAACAGTTCCGTTTTGTCTGCTGATTTCCGCCCATATATTTAGAGGATGGAAAACAATATTACCTGGGTTTACCTGATTTTGAAACGTTTATGACTATCCCCAATATAAAAGAAGGATATAATAAATTTTATATAGATAATAAAGTAATTGTTATTCCCGACGGAACTTATGACATTACAGATATAGAAACATACATAAGAGAAAGTATAGAAGATTTATTTCCGAATGAAATTTTTTTTTCTTTTAAAAGCAAATGTTAACACTCTAAAAACTTTTTTAATGTGTAGTAGAAAAATTGATTTTACCAAGGAAGATTCGATAGGAAAAATGTTGGGTTTTAATAGCAGGATACTAAAAGCTATGAAAGAGGAAGAATCAGATAATGTTGCAAAAATAACTAAGGTGAATGCTATTTGTACTGATTGTAATATTTGTGTCGGTTCTTACAGTAATCGTAAACCTGTTCATATTATTCACCAGTTTTATCCAACTGTAGCTCCAGGCTATAAAATAGTGGAATCTCCTTTGCCTATTTTGTATTTTCCAGTTAGCGTCAAAGCAATTAACAATATAACGTTAAAATAGTTGATCAAGACGGAGAACTTATCAGTTTTAGAGGAGAAACTATAACAGTAAGGTTACATTTACAAGCTAGTGACATATAAAATGGTAGTTAGATATAATAGAGCCCTTGGAATGAGACTTGCACCTACCACTATCAACAAAGTAAAAACTTATAAAAAGAAAAAGACTAAACAACAGTTCAGTATCAAATCCAACACCAACAAGTTAAGACGAGATAATCGTAAATTTCTCACATCTTTGGGTTTCACTGTTTTAAAATAATGAACATATTAAACGTAAACGAAAAGCTTTATGTAGACAATTCCATCGTTAGTTCAGAGCTTCACACATATCAACCATATATTTCTTCAAAATTCAATTACAATGATGAAATAAGGATCCCAATTTAAGAACTCGATGCTTACACCCTACCATCAGATAGTTTACTTTATATCGAAGGAAAATTAACTAATACAGAAGATAAATATAAGAAAGAATTGCTACTTATTAACAATGGTATAGCCTTTTTGTTCAGAGAAATCCGCTATGAGCTAAACGGAATTACTATAGATTCAATAAGAAATGTTGGATTAGCATCAACCTTAAAAAGCTACCTTTCCCACAATACCAACGAAAGTTTAAAACTGGAAAATGCAGGTTGGTTTCCACATCGAAAAGAAAGTGATAAAATTTTAGTTGATAATGATGGAAAATTCTCCGTATCCATACCAGTAAAAATGCTTTTAGGATTTTTTTAAAGATTACAGAAAAAATATTATGAATATGAAACAGGAATTAGTTCTTATTAGATCAACTGATGATTTAGATGGTGTTATCTCCAAAGAAGATCCGGCACAGCCTGTTAGTGCTCCTGACACTCCATTGGTTACTTTCGATAAAATTTATTGGAAAGTTCCTCACATTCTAGTTGATATGCCAAAACAACTTGCTCTATCAAATCAAGATATATTGATAGGATTCAGGAGTTGGGAACTTGTTGAATATTCTTCTCTAACCGAAACAACCCGTCACACATGGCCGGTAAAAACAACTAGTAAACTAGAAGCTCCTCGTCATGTTGTGATTGGCTTTCAAGAAAACAGAGAAGGGAAAATTGCTAAAGATATGAGTAAATTTGACAATATTACCTTGTCAAATATTAGAGTATTTTTAAATTCTGAAAGATATTCTTATCACGATTTGTACTTAAATTTCAAAGAAAACAAATTTTCTGCTTTATACGAAATGTTTGCCAACTTTAGACAGTCTTACTATGGTGTTCCAAATGAACCCATTTTTAATCCTGAACAATTCAAAAACATTAGTCCTATTACACATATTGATTGCTCCGATCAAAAAGAAACAATTCAAACGGTATCCGTAGTAATGAGAATTGAATTTGAGACACACAATGCAATTAAAAAAGATACTTCTGCTTATTGTCTTATTTTACATGACAAATTATTTAGCTACAACCCTCTTACTAAAATTGTGAAACAATTATAAACTTTATCCCCACTCTTTTCATATTTCGATTTAATTTAAAGGGATTTTCAAAAGCTTTCAGTTTAACATCAAAACTACAACAACAAATTGATCAACTGAAAGAAGAAATTGAAAATTATGCAAGTAAAAAAATTCTCATTAAAAAAATTGCTGCTTTGAAAATATGAGATTGGCTATGGATATTCAAGGATTCAAGGATGAAAAAAATAAATTTATACCGAAAGAGCTTGCAGCTTTTGATGGTTATGAAATGACTCATTATATTTTTAAAAAGCCTTTTCCAATGGAGTTTCTTTCACCTGATTGTCACAAGCAGGCGGTATGGCTAATGAAAAATCATCATTGTATACACTGGAATAATGGATTTACTCCATTACATCATTTCCCAAAAATAATTGAAACACTTACGAAGAAAGCAGATTTTGTTTTTGTAAAAGGAACCGAAAAAAAGGATTTTATAGAGAAATATTCTAAAAAGCCTGTGATTGAAATAGATGAACAACCAGCGCTAAAGCTAATGGAACCAAAATGCTTCTGTCATTCAAAATCACCTTGTATGTGTGCTTTGACAAATGTGTTATTTTTATATGACAATTGTTTTATGAATGAATAAAAATATAAAAAAACTTAATTAAATTTTTATTTTGCATTAACTATCTATCCACTCCGGACCACTTGCCATAGAATATGAGAAATAGGTTTTTGAAAGATTACTAAATTTGTCTTCTAATAATTTAACTGCAATCAGTAACTCAGCCATTTAATTTATTTAACATAATATCTTAAATATGTGGGGGGACGTCTCTTGCGAATGGAATAAACTTTTCTTGATGATACCTGTTTTTTATCTTCGTATAATTGAAACCTCTTTTGGGTTGCAATAATAGCAGGTATAAATTGGCAATCTTCTCCTATAAATTCTATTAGGTGGCTTAATTCTCCTACAAAGTATGATTTCCCAAATGTATTGAAAAACGTAGTAAGGCTTATAATTCCTTCTAAATAATCATCACAACAGTCAATTGCTTCCAAATAATCTCGTTTCAGTGGATAAAACAGCTTGGTGTATTCATCTTTCGAAATCACTTCAAAGAAATTGAGATATTTAACTTTTAACTGTCTGATAGATGTAGCTAATTTTTCGCCATTACACATATTACTTGACACATTTTTTTCTTTTTGTTTTATACACAATTGGTGGAAAAATTCAAAAATAACTTTTTACACAACTCGAGCACAGCTTAGTAAATTTGCCTCAGCATACTAAAATGATCTTGATGCACCTATTTATAAGACTTAAGAATGCAAAATCAAATGTGGGAGGACAAAGAGAAAGAATTAAAAATATGATGCGAATGAGAATAAAAGGGGAGAGAGAGGAAGAGGAGGAGGAGGAGGAACTCCCCTATTTTAACTACTATCCTATCTTCGCTTGTTATGAATATTTCCTTTTATTACGAATAGTTAAATGGGACCCAATTTAGTTCAGTACATAATAATTTAGGAACACAAATCAATATACTGTCTTTTCAAACATTTTTACTGTGCGCCATTTTGTTCCATCATATTGGATTCCGACCGATATTTTACCAGTTTCTACCTACACCATACTTGATTTTTGGGCATATATATATATATATATATATATATATATATATATATATATATATATATATATATACTTAAAATAAATTCAATAAGTGGTTTTTACAATTGAATTCGAAACAGTTTATGCCGATATCACAATTCATTTGTCTGCAAAATTTAAAGTCAATTGATTAAGATTTTTTGGGCCGCCATTTTGTTCCACCATCTTAAATTCGTACCACAACTTTACCAGTTTATCACACTTAATGCATGCACAAAATTTGAAATTAATCTAATAAGTAGTTTTTTCATGATAATTATTTAAATATTTCATTAGGCGGCCATTTTGTTTTGCTATCTTATATTCGTATCAAAATGTTACCAGTTCATTCCTATGTAAAACGTGAAAATATGTAAAACCTGACAGGGTAATTTTTTCACGATTACAAACATTTTATTTGGCCGACTTTTTGTTCCGCCATATTGAATAAATACCACAATTTTACTAGTTCATATCTATACCACACAGTTATGTGCACATAATTTGAAATCACTCCATTAAGTAGTTTCTTCAGGCTGAATTGTTAAATATTTTACTAGGCCGCCATTTTGTTCCGCCATATTTTGAAGTCAATCGGGTAAGTAGTTTTTTAGCTATGCCGTGAACAGACACACCGACGGAATTGAGAAAACCTGTTTTTCGGCATCTAGGGACCCTGAAACGTAAATATCTGAAAAACATCTCGGAGAGTGATTTTTTCATGATTACAATACTTCCCTTTTACGAGAGTAAAAATCGACTGTTTTTATTCATAGTAAATAAATCACATTTTGTTAACTCATGTATTATAATTTTGTCGTTTCGAATGACAGGGTTTACACAAAAAAATGTTTATTAAAAAAATTTAAAAATATTCGAAAAATACCCATACTACTGGTTTGATACTGAAGATGTGCTTTTTGATGGGAATCTCGACTAGATTAATTGCAGATGAAAAACGCTTAAAAAAAAGAAAGATATTGTTCCAGAAATTTTGGTTAAATCCAGGATGGATGGGAATGCTGCTACTGGTAAAATTTCAACGTCTAATTTTTTAGATATACCTGTTATTACGTCTTATTACTTTTTGCTATAATCAATATGTATTTGAATTTGAATATTAGTGGAGGTGGACATTTCAGAACTGCTTTGGCAGTTTACGCAAAAGAGTGATTTGATGACCATTTCATGTACTAGCGAATTCTATATCACAATTTCTAATCTGAATGTGTTCTGTAAAATGTAAGGCTCTCAGTATACGGTTTGCAGAAATCCGTTCTGGCAGAACGCTAAATTTGAATAACATATGCTGCACTATTTTAATAATTAGCACAGCACTTCCGCACAAACCGAGAGACAGCCTGAAGATATCAGTTAAGTACATAAGATAGTTTCATTCTTTTACAAGTTTTATATTACAAGGTTTTCGGTACATTTTCTTTGATATGATAGGTGATATAAACGTTAAACGTAGGATTAACTTCTCACCGATACTGTAAAAACCTTCAGGCAGTAAACGATCACTATTGCATTGCCTATAATATAGTCTATCAAAGAATATAAAAATAATATTTTATAGTTCACTTATTCCTTGTTTTAAAATTGCAATGAAGTAATAAACATTTTATTCTAATTCAGGGACATTGATATCTGCAACGGTATGCTGCCTTGAGCATTTAAATTTTTAAGATGTCAAAGATATATAATTTAATTAGACAATAACTCAATCTGAATTGCTTGATGTAATGTCGACAATTTTTTTTAACCTGTCACTCGTTTAGAAGAAATGTTAACCAAAGATAATTTTATACTATAATATTATATTGCTACATATATTATATATATAATTATATACATATTTATGTAGATAGGTGTAATATTCGGTATATCTACCTATTACCTTTTTGTTACGTTTATCTACGTGATTAATGTTTTGTGGGTGTAATTTTTTGCATGGAATACAGTTTCAATATATAAGCCTATCTCACAGATTACACCTACCAGATTCGTTCGTCGTTTTGCTAGTTGGACTAGGGCCAATCGATAATATATTCCGTAGTGCCGCATCTTACCGAGTCCCAGGGCAGATGATTGTTTTATGTTTAGTTTTATACTCTTGATTTATATTAGATTAATTATTTATTATGGCTTTAATGATGGTTTCATTGACGTACCTGGTGCTAACCTAACGGGATCCTTTTGTTTTGTTAAAACGCAATCCGATTTTTAAAAGAAAACTACATGCAAAATCAGTAAGTTTCCTTTACCTAGAACTTCCCTCGTGATTTTTTTTTCGAATTGTTAGGAATAGTGAAGTGACACCCAATTTAGTGCAGAACATAGTCACAGTACATATGTGTTACATATACTATCTTTTTATTCTTATTAGGCGCAATTGTTCCATCATATTGGATTCCTATCAATATTTTATCATTTTCTTTCGACCTGCCATACTTGACTTTTTGGCATAATTTAAAATAAACTCAATAAGTAGTTTTTACATTGACACATACCGCTATTATGCTACGTCATGTTGAATTCGTACCAGTTTATCCCATTTTCAAATTTAATTTTTCTGCCACAAAGATTTTTTTAGATTGATTTTTTAATAAATTTATTTGGCCTCCATTTTGTTTTGCCAAAAAAACAAAAGTCCTTTTTTAGATTGTCGACGTTTCGCAGATTTATTATTGCATTCTCAGGACACATAGATTTTACACATTTTGTGTCGCCATCTTAAATTGAAACCCATAGTATCAGTCGTTACCTACTCCGTTGGTCCGCAGATGTTTCCCAGATATTAAGTTTCTAAATGGTTTTCGTTAACGATTCTCCTGTTGTTATATTAGAGTGATGTATTATTTGGAGTTAGGATCCAGTATAAAAACAAAAGCCCTTTTTTAAATTGTCGACATTTCGCAACTTTAATGTTGCATCCTCAGGACACATAGATATTATATACTGCATCCAGATTAGCAGTCTTTAGCTACTCCGTTGGTCCGCAGATATTTCCTAACCCCAAATAATACCCCACTCTAACAACAAGAACAATCGTTAACGAAAACTATTTAGATACTTAATATCTGGGAAATATCTATGAACCGACGGAGTAGGTAAGGACTGATAAGATGAGATTCAAGAAGGATATAAAATCTATATATATATGTACCCTGAGAATGCAACAATAAAGTTGCGAAACGTAGAGAGTTTAAAAAAAAGACTTTTTTTTTACTGGATCCGAACCCCAAATGATACATCACTCTAACATAAAAACAAGAGGAACGTTAACGAAAACCATTTAGAGTAGATAAAGACTGATAATATGTGACAATTAAGTTTAGAAACGTCGACGATTTGTTTTTTTTACTGGATCTTAACCCCAAATAATACACAACTCTAACAACATTTTTTTAACATTGTCCCGCCATATTGGATTTTAACCCAAAAATATTACCAGGTCATCCCCATATGACCCTTAATTTTTGGTCAAAATTTGAAGTAAATCGGGTAAGTAGTATTTAAGTTATGTCGCGAACTGACAGACAAACCGAGAGACGGACCGACAGAATTGATAAAACAAATTTTTTGGCATCTAGGGACGCTAAAACGTAAAGATGTGTAAAACCTGAGTGATTGATCTGTTCAGGATTACAAACATTTTATTTGCCGCCATTTTGTTCGGCCATCTTGGATTAGAACCACTATCTTACTAGTTGATCCCCATACCGCTAAGCAGTTTTCCAGACTGAATTTTAAAAATGTTTGACCAAAATTTTAAGTTGATCAGTTAAGTAGTTTTTTAGCTACGCCGCGAAAAGACAGACAGACAGACAGACCAACGGAATTAAGAAAACGTGTTTTTCGTCATCTAGGGACCCTGAAACGCGAAGTTCTGAAAAATCTCGGAGTGTGAATTTTTCACGATTACAATAATTTCCTTTCACGAGGGAAATAAAAAAAATTAAAAGTGATCGCCGGAACCGGGATTCGAACATCCTTTGCTACGCAACTGGACCACCACCCTAGCACTAAGCCACCATGCTTTATACCGAGAATTCGACGAACACTGTTTATACTCCTCCGAAATAAACCTATATGAACTGAACGCAATTTTTTTATTCTTAAACATCCGCACGAGTCCCTCCACTTGCCGAGTCTTGGTCGAAAAGTTTTTTTTTGTTAGCACAAAAAAATGTATTTTAAAACGCGGATTGCATTTAGGTTAGCCCTGGTTAGTGTTGTAATCAAAGAAAAGTTCGCTCGAAAAGTTGGTAAAACTGGAAAAGTTGGAAATTCTTGTTACAGAGTCATAGACGAATCCCTATGTTTAATTATATTATTATACATACAAAATTCTCTGTTTTCATGATTCAGTAACACCTACATTTGAAAATCCGCATATAAAGTCAATGCATCATCAATTCTGCCGCTCCATCAAGTCCCGCGTCGTATCGTGATTCGTGTTGCTCATACGTTTGCAAGTGTTGCGACGCAACATGCACATGCGCACACATGCATATAATTCAAATTCAAAAAGTACTTTATTGTACCAAGGATGCATTATTGTTTACAAAGCATAAAGCATGTTAAAGCAGTGTAGTGATTATGATTACTATGATTGTGCATTATAGTAATTCCTGCCACTATTGTTTTATTTGTCCTCTCTCGTCTCCGACACGTCAATGTTGCCGTTAGACAAAAAACTAAAGATTTATTTCGTTAACGCAGTAGCGCTCCATCCCTACATCGTATGTTAGAGTGAATAAAAATTCAAAGAAATTACCAGCATCGCCCGCTCCGCTTGCTTGATCAGTTCGATAATTTTAAGAATTCAATACTTTTGTATTATTCTATACTGTGTTATCAGTTATTAGGATTACCACTATTTTTAGGTCATAGCCTTAGGTTATATATTGTATTATTCTTTCATATAATACAAAATAAAATAAATAATGGTTAGGTCCTCTTTTTTTTTGGGGTTATGTAAAAAAGCTTATCTATATAAAAAGTATATCTATATTAAAACAAGAATTGCCAAACGATAGACTCGGCAAGCGACAGTACTCGTGCGCATGTTTATGAATAAAAAATGCCCGAAGTAGAGATTCGGTAAGCGGTAGAAAAAAAATCTGCATCCAAAGCGATATCAGGGCATCCAAGCCAATAAATTTCACATAGGCCAATACTAATACGCTCACATCTGGCAGGTGTAATCTGTCCCTGTGTTTTCGATTTTGTATTTTACTATTCGGAGAATACTTACCATAAGTTGTTTTACATTTTACAACAAAACAAATTTTTTTACAGATAAATATCCGATAATGCTTAATTTCGGAGATACAGGGATAAGTAATATTCTTAAGATAATCTTCAAAAGAGTGCATTAATACATGTTATTTATGAATTATGTTGTGATATTGTTTCATTGTGTTTATGTATTTCTTCTGATACTGTTTTATGCAGCAACACTAAACTTCAAAAACGTTCACATGTTCAATTTCTTTCTGTCTTCTAATTCTGTTTATAGGTACTATTTAAAAAATTAATATCGTTAAGCCGCTGAGAAGCACTTTCATTCTTTTTCTGCATTATGGCCTTTATTTTTAATCTCGGCATAATGCTACTATCATTTTTAGATGCTTTTAGTATGTCACAACTACTGTGCATCAATCAATTAAATTAGCTAATTAGAACTAACTGCAAGACTTTTCTGTTCACACTCTTAGCAGGCATATTCTAATATTTCCTTTTTGCCCTCACAGTTTTTGGGGCTGCTGTGACGTATGAATGACGGATAAAAACTGTTTTGAATTTGCGATGATCCTGCATTTTTTAGCGTATTTCTACTCTCACTCTCAGAACTGACTGAGAGGTACTAACGAATCACCAGTGCTCTGATGCTTTGACATATGCCGTCTTCACTGATTTTGCTATCTTTATTTTTCCAATAGTACTTGGGTATTGTATAAGGATAATCATTTTGCAATGTCAAATTTTAACTTATTTAATAAGAAATACAATTATTATTAAAATTATTCTGTTATGTGTGTCGTTTTTTCCCTTATACTATTCACATAACTGCGGACGCGAAGAACGCACGACATTCTGCTTCGATCTCAATGATATTATTAATCTGAATCTGTTAATCCGATGATAATACAAGTTATTTAAACAACATCTGAACTTCTAATTAAAAAGGACGGATCAATAATTCGACCGTATGTATTATTTTTTTACATATCTATCCCAATTACGCCGGAATTGATGGATAATTCTTAATGTGTGTTGATAATATTAAATCACTTTATTTTGAACATAAAACGGAAGGAGAAGTGACCTTAAAATATCGTGTTACAAATAATATGCTATGTTGGCAACGTGAAAAATCGTAACTTAGAAACGTTTGGCTTATTGTTATTACATCTGAAGCAAATCTAGCCTTTTTATTGACGACAGAAAGTAGAACATAGACATATATCAAAATAAATCAATACAAACCGTTGAAAAATAACAAATATCTTAAAATTTTGATATTTACAAGTCGGCGTCAAAATAATATACAGAAAAAACATTACTTGAGGTATTAGATATTAGTTTGACGACTATTATTAGTAATAGTGACGTATAACCCGATTTAGTTCGGAAAATAGTCGTTTAGTAACACATATATATACACTGCATTTTCTTTCATTTTTTTAGACGAAAAAAAAAGCTCAGGAGGGAATTTCCAGATAGTTTCCTTTAGATTATTTTGTGATGTTTATAAAGATATTAAATCTGGGAAATTTGCAACTACCAAAAAGAAGCTCATTTCATGGTCAAAAAAAAAACAGTAACCTATCAACAATATAAACACCCTAGAATGGACTAGAACACTAATAGAAAAAAATCAACTATATTAAGGAAAAGACATTTCAATTTTAATATTCAATCTATAACGGATTTTTATTTTGTTGGCATTTAAGGAAAATATCCCGCATTATAGTGATAAAAACGTTTTGCTAGAATAATAAAAATAGTAGGGAATAGTTGGGGAAATGTTCTGACATTAAAAAATGTAGAAATCATCATACTTAATGTTTTGTGCGACAATATATTAAAAAAAAAAGTAATATTTCGAAGAACGGCGAAACAGGCAAAATGTATTTTATTTCATTTTAAGTATTCGGAAAACGGTAAAACATGTAAAACTTCTTTTATTTTTTTGTATATTCAACATGCTTAGAAAACAGTGAAACACGTCAAATTTATTTTATTATTTTTTATTTAAAGACATTTTTTCCAATTATTCAGGGTAGTCCTAGGAGAATGAAATACCCCCCTAAAAATTAAATAAAAAATATTTCAGAGTGTTTACCTTATAAATTATTTATTTTGTCTATAAACCAAAACTTGAGAAAACCATTGATGTACATACTGTATTTGCAAACACATTTTTTTGGACCCATTTCAGTTTTTCACCGACAAAAAGGTGTCAACCGAGAGCGTTGAAATTTTATGTATAGCTACAAAATCAAAAAACGAACAATTTCTTTCACCATTTTGCAAAATTTTGACAAAACATGGTTTTCTGCCATTTTTCAAAAAAGTGTCAGATTTAGCAGTTAAGATAAATCACGTGACTATCTTTTTTTTGTCATTTGAGCAAAAACTTTTCTGAAATAAACTAATCCCAAAAACTTAATACGGGAATAAAAATGGCGTTGCTTTGTTTTTTATGATAAATATCTACACAGACTTTAGATTGACCAAATCTCAATTTACAGGGTGTGTGAAAATTTCTCTCCACATATAACATAAAATTATTTTTAACAATAAAATTTGCTTTTGTTGTTTGGTAGAACTAGGTGCCGCTCGTAACTAAAAGGAAAACAGTCTTCAACACAAATGAAACATTTCAACTTTTTTTTGAAAAATTTGGATTTTATAACGGAGATCTATTTAGGGATATTTTTAGAATAAAGTTTAATATTATATCTGATGTTTAACATGTTGCATGGTACCTTGTCACTTGATTATACAAGGTGTTTGTAGTAATAGATACAAAAATCTTTAAAGTTTTGGCATAACTGGGGACTAGAATGGAATTGAGTGATATTATCTGACGAGAGCCTGTTTGGGCTATCAAATGACATTTTTTGTTTGTTTGTCTTATTTAACTGCTTTAATGCTCGAGAGAAATGAGACATTCTCGGCGAGAGAAGACCACTCGTCTCGTGCTGCGAGAGAAAATTGCTATCTCGTCTTGTCGAGAAATGAGACGAGAAGCGAGAACCCTCGCCTCGTCGGCATCTCTAACTATAATTGTAAAAACATAAGAGAAAATAACGTTTGTATCACCTATTTAATAAAAGTTGGCAGCAATCTTGAAAAGCATGCGAAGGTAAGTTCACAGGACTTAAAGGAATATATTCGTTGTTTTTTGTATTTAGGCAGTTAGATAAGAACAAGGTTTATTGATAAATTTGAATCGAACCATCCTTCAATTTGAGGCATAATTTTATTTCTAAAAGGGAACAACCAAAATCTTACATTCAATAAATAAATATATAATAACTAAAGAAGTGTTTTACTATCGTCTTTAAAACCTTTTTTTATATAGTATACAATAGTTTCAAAGGTGTACCTTAAATCAGGAATATAATAAATAGAGCAAATACTCAGAACCATACATAATCCGAAAATATAAGGAGCAACTAATAATTTACGTCAATTTCTTTAAAATCACATGCAGTTATATATATAAATGAATTTAATTATTGATCTATTGTTCTGGATCAATTAGGCAGACCATTATTTAATGATGTCACCCTATTACAAGGCTCTTCGAATTTAATTAATTGTAAACAAACCGCATACTTTTTAAAGCTATTGAAATATTTAATTGCTTTGAGATTACATAAGTACCATATCATAAAATAGCAACACGAATGCAGATTTTTCTAAATTAATATTCTTAAGAATATCAAGTGCTGTAACAAATTTTTAGGCAATTTACTTATAACATTTTATTCGTCTAGGGTTGAATGGGATTCTTCTTTTCCTATAGCCATCTTGTTGCTCAGAAATGAGGATAAAAACTTTGTATCTCCCTGTATTTATAAATACTTGGTGCCAATACCACACAGAGGTATTTTGAGATCATTTATCAATACATTAACATTAGTTGCAAATTGTTTACACCATTCTTATCAATATTTCCATGGCGTACTGCGAACAAAATAAAAACACGGTGCTATTTAAATCGGTCATTCTTATTGGTACCCCCTATATTATTCTGGTTAGAAGTGTGTATTATTTTTACAATTATCTACAATCTAACTGCTCCATATCTTCATTCTTATCAATATTTCCATGGCGTACTGCGAACAAAATAAAAACACGGTGCTATTTAAATAAAATTAAAAAATATTTTAAAAAAAAATTCTTATTGGTACACTCTATATTATTCTGGTTAGAAGTGTGTATTATTTTTACAATTGTCTACAGTCTAACTGCTCTATATCTCATTTCCCAAAAATGATAACTATTAAAGTTTCGTTTTAGTAATTCTTGATGTGGGGCTTTACTATGCTGTCCCCTCCTTAAAGCCCTTTTTGAATTTCCTCCTCTGAACAATAAGTCTTGGTCGATTCGAACCATAAAGTTCTTTCTAAAATGCCATTTCAACCTTCAGTGGTTTTTCTGTTTCTTTTACTTCCCTCTTATAACGGATTGCTTTTAAAAATCATACAAAAACGTGCTGTTTCCATAAAACAGATACTTCGTAAATTATATATCTAATAAATTCTTCTCCGTTGCAAGTAAATTATTTGGGCTAGAATATGATGAATAAAATTTTAATCTTGGTTTATTAGTTTCAAATGTCATGCTTTTTACAAGGCAAACGTGAGCTAGGTACCTGTTTAATTGGTTGTAGTAAATAACGTATGTCCCGTAAGTTTTGGCACAAAATTGAGGGGCTTGAAAATAGGTTGTAAAGATAATATATCGAGATGGCTTTGGAAACAAAAAAATGTTTATTTGCTTGACATTAGTTTGACAAGTCATTTTTTAAAGTCAGTTGCATTAAAATGTCTTATAAATTAGAAATACGAAAAAGTATTTATAATTTGGTTGGGCAAATTCCTAAGGCTGAAATAGTTCGCATTTTTCAAAACCAAAATATTTCACGCAGAAGTATTTACCGTACTATAGCCGAATGTGAAGAAGGAATTCCCTGTTTAAATCTTCCAAAAAGTGGAAGACCAAGAAGTTTCACGCGAGAAAGGACGGAAAGATTGGTAAGAAGAGCAAAAGACAGAGTCGGAGTTTCTACAAGAAAATTAGCGCGTCAATTCCGATCTTCAAAGAGTACAGTATGGCGGGAATTGACAAGAAATGGTCAAAAATATCGAAAAAGACGAAAGTGTCCTAAATATACCGAAAATCAATTAGCACGGACACCAAGATGCTGTCGAAATCTTAGGCGGATACATTTTTCAAATGAGAAAGTCATTATTTTGGACGATGAAAAATACTTTACCCTTGCCAACTCGGAAATCAAAGGAAACGATGGTTTTTATACGGACAATATAGAAGAGTGCCCAAACAATGTTAAATATAAGGAAAAAGCAAAATTTGCTGATAAAGTTTTGGTGTGGTGTGCGATTTCGATTAGAGGGATATCCAGACCTTATGTGGGTCGAGTTAGGGGGGAAGCTTTGGATGCGGAAAGGTATATTGACAACTGTCTTAATAAATTAGTTCATTTTGTACACCAACATCACGTGGGAGATGATATAATGTTTTGGCCCGACTTAGCAAGCTGTCATTATGCAAGAGCAACTCAAAATTACCTTCGTCAAAATAACATACCTTTCGTACCAAGACAAGATAACCCCCCTAATTTACCTCAGGCCCGCCCGATTGAAGATTTTTGGGCATTGTTATCCCGCAAAGTGTATGATGGAGGGTGGCAAGCCGAAAATGAGGAACAATTACGGCGTAGAATTTTTAGAAAGATAGGCGAAATTGATGTTGAAGTTGTCCAGAACCTAATGCGAGATGTTCGCAGAAAATTGCGTCTAATTGAGCAGCACGGCCCCTTCAATTTAATTTAAATTATTAATTTTGTTAGTTATTAAGCCGTTAATTATAGTAAATAATAAAAGTTTAACCAAAGCTACATATTAAAAGAATATTTTGTTTTAAATTTTGTGCCAAAACTTACGGGACATACGTTATCAAATAACCACTAAATAAATAAAGGCGTATACACAAATGAATATATTATCAAATTTATATATTTCTTTTGGGATTACAAACAGGAAAACAGTTTCCAATGACTAATCCACCTAAATACACAGTCATTTTAAAATTTAAAAAATAACACTCAAGAGTAGCAAACAAAGGTTAATAGAACACATGATATAATAAATTATCAATATGGAAAATGTTCAGACTATCTGAAAAAAAGTATAATATTAAAAAAACCTATACATTACAATTTATTAACCAAATGATTCGGCCTCTTATGTTTTTACAGTTCTCCGTGAAAAATTAATATTACTTTTAATGGCCATAACCACATATATTGCATGGTATATAAGATATATACGATTTAAAGGAGAGTGTGGTTTTGGAAACATTTATGATATTTTTTCATATTCCATGATCAGCTAATATATCTATTTACCAGTATACATTTAAAATTAAATTAGTTAAAAAGTTATTGCAAGCCAAAAAATGTTTTTTTTTTATATCAGAAAAAATTAAAATTGTCACGACTCCTGAAAGAGGCTTTAGTACTTGAAGATAGGCGCCCCCTCGAGGCCGTACTTAGGTGAAGGTGTGAACTGCGCATACAATCAATGGAGGCATTAACACACGTAGCAAACCACAGCATTAAAACCGCAAAATGTATATTTACATTCCGATAAAGCTTACAATTCTCTCAAGATTTTTGAAATCGGACAAAAAATGGCGGAGCTATTTATAGGCACGTTTAATTTTGCCTAGTTGGCCAAGCCACAAATATCAATGCAAATTTAGGCTTAGTAAGTAGCGTAACTACGAAAAATTCAATTTAAAAAAAAACTGCCCAAATTTTCTTGAAATAAAATATATTTTTTTTAATTATCAAAAAAAATTATTCATTTTTTTTTTAATATTTGGACCCATTTTTTTTTAAAGGTAAACACAAACAAGCAACACTATGTTTTTTTGGTAAATTCTGAATTGTTGTATAACACGTAGAAAAAACACTATGATCAAAAGAAAATGTCTTCACTTCTGACGGACGAATTTGTTTGCATCCCTTGGGTATTTTTTGAATAACGTTGTTTTGTCACAGTGGGCGCCAAAAGGCAAATCGGCGAGGGGCGAACTCCCCTCCTTGGCTACACCCCTGGTTTGCTATTTTGGTTTTAAAAATATATGTTATATCAAACTATTAAAACAATGTGGCGCAACCGTTTCGACTTTTGGAGAAGTGTTGTGTTTAACGATTAACATGTCGTTCCGCTTGATCAGTGGTTGTTTGTCGGATAATTTATATTCTCTATTGGTCAAATTTTGGACAATGTTATGACGTGCAAGTGTGGGCATCTAAATGGACTTCAATAAATTGTCTTACGCATCATCTTACCTCGTAATGCAACAAAACTTCTAAAATATTTCTAAATGTCGCATTTTTTGAAATCCTTAGTGGCATTTCCTCATTTTTTCATCACTCAGCCAAACGAACATATGCTCTTACATCTACATCTACGAGATGTACACCTACTATTACAAAAACTCGATGGTCTTCAAATCCGAAATTTGTAAACGTAATTGTTCAAATTTGGAACAAACTAAAAGACGTCTTTGAATGTAATACAAACTGTGGCAAATCTGATGAAAAATCAATCCCGTTTTTTAAGTAAAATGAACGATTTCGAGTTCACGTTTTTAGCATTAGCGTTGAATGACATTTTCTCAATCACGAATATACTATTTGATATTCTTCAAAAAATATCGTTTAACATCAATTTTTTGCATCTCCAATATAAAGCGCTGTCGTGAGACGCTCGGTAAAAAAAAAGAATGTTTTTTAATACAATTTTTGGCAGGGCACACTCTATTACAGAAATAAATTATTCTAAACGTCAGCTTGCTTGTCTTTCACCTGAAGAAATTAGGGCAAAGTACAGAACACTTTTTATGAAATATTCGACCATATTTTGATGGAAATGACACTAAGATTTCAAAATTGTGACATACTAACTTCTTTATGATAGGCAGATTCTACTAAATGTTCGCAATATAGTTCAAATTTTCCCTCCGGCCCGTTTGAAAATTTGTTGGAGTTGTACGGAGAAATATTTTCAAAAAATCAACGACTAAAAATGAGATGAAAGTCATTGGAATATATGGCTGCAAGAGCAAGTCAAAAAAACTATTGAAAACAAAGATATTTTAACTGAAGTGTAGTATTTTCCCATATTTTAACAATACCGTCGACAAGTGCTTCAGTGGAGAGATGTTTTTCTTGCCTCAAACGTCTGAAAACTTATTTAAGGAATAAAATGTCTCAAGAAAGACTGACTTCTCTAGGTAATATTTCGATTCAAAAGGAACTTCTCCAAGAGATTAAAACAACTTACCCATTTTATGATGATGTTCTTAATCAACCCTAAATTGCCTTAAATTTTGTGCCTGGCCAACTAAGCAAAATAAAATAAAAGCCTATTTAAAAAATCTAAAATCTGATATTTAAAAAATGTTAAGCTTCATCGGAACGTAAAAATGCACGACCAAAAAAAATCGTCCTTTCAAAAACACTATGACCAAAAAAGCTTCTTCACTTCTGACTGACGAATTTGTTTACATCCCTTGGGTATTTTTTGAATAACTCTTTTTTGTCACAGTGGACGCCAAAACACGAATTGGCGGAGGGCTTTCGCTCTGTTTGGCTATACCACTGGTCTGCTATTTTGGTTTTTGAAAATAATTTTTTTTCATTTTTTCGTTATTTATTCGTTTGTAGAAATAACCATACCCATTTATAGAAATATAATATTGCACTAATGATTTTTAGTCTTAGCCCTTATAACTCGAGCGATTTAATTAAGTTCTGAACAATGGCTGGCAAAAATTGCAAAATATTAGCAATAAATAGTTCATCCGAACAATCTCATTATCTTTCATTTCCACCTTGGCAAATAGCTGAACATGACTATCAGCAATTTACGTTGTTTTTTTATTTATTTTTAGAAGCTAAACTAAAATAATTAAAATTTTGGTTTCTGGCTGAATTTATCAGAATTTGTTGTAGTATGGAAACATGACATATTGTGTTTTCTGAATTTTGTTATAAAGCCAATATAATTGACCTATTAAACCAATTTGCTTTTCTGCCATTTCTTTTTTTGACCTCATACATTTCTAGAGATAAATCATTCAAATATTGTACACATTATACTGTAAGTAATGTATACAAAATGGCTGTAATACATTTTACGAAAATCTACTGAGTGTTACTTTTTTCCAGTTCGCGACCCCTTTTACCCCCAGAAATATTTACTTGGACGTCACTGGCTGTTTTTATTTAGGAAATTATGTTTTGTAACTTCTTGATTTCTTACTTTACTCCCATATTTTGAACCATTTAGACTTTAATTAATGCCCAGGCTCTCCACATTTTAAATTTTATGATATTTTCCTGTTTTTATTTTAATTGCTAAAAATGCAGGATGTAATTTTTTGGTTCATTTTAGGACTAAAAGTTCATCAGGCATTAGTTCTTGAGATACAGGGTATTAAAATAAAAAAAAAACTAAGGCCTTTCGAACAGATGTTTATCTGAATTTCTAGTCCTAAAGTAAACTAAAAAATTTACATCCTGCATCTTGTCTATTAAAAAACGCCCTATATAATGCAGCTAAGTTGCTACTCATCTTGCCAGGAAAGAGGTAGGGGCGTACAGAATAAAAAAATATATAAAAACAGTGATAATTTTTCAAGTATTGAAAAAGAAATTTGCTGAAAAATAAAAAAAATTGGATATGATATATAAAAAGGGACACAAGCCGCAAAAAAGTACTATGTAGATTATTGCCAAAATACATAGGACTATTTTGATACAGGCTATACAAGTTATAATATATAGCAAATTTGAATCAATTAGAGTTAAAAAACATACAAATTTTACACCCCCCTGAAAAAGTATAGCTTCCCTGTAATATCGACAAGTAATCATGGAACACCCATTTTATAACAAGATTTAAATTATTTAACAGCAAATAAACAATGCCATATATTATTTCGGAGTTAAGTATGAAGGTTGTTGGCCCAAATCGCAATGGTTTGAGTCATAAGCATGTTTTCCTCTTCGAGATAACACCGCCAGAGACTCAAAGCACAAATTATCCCAGTGTCAAATTTTTAATATTATGGATCAAGTAACGGTTACTGTCACCAACAATGATATAATGCATATTGGGTGTGGAAGGTTTAAAATATAGGTATTGTAATATACTCTCCTGCATATTTACGTGGTAGCATTAATTTTCTTCGTAATGCAAAAACCGCTATTGTGCAATGCGATTTCGCCTACCAATGAGTTTTTAACAAAGATAGCAGGTATTACGGAAAGGTATCAAATAACCGTTAAATGACTCACAGACCTTTTACATTAGAGGACATCGTTTTCTTTAGAAGAAAACTTTTTCAATGTTCACACAGATACTATTAGCACAATTAATCGCCTACACACAAAAATAAGCACAAAATGATACTAAAAATATTTGTCTAATAAAGTGTGTACATCCGTTGCCGAAAACAGCAATCATTTAGGCTTCCTCCAAACGCAATTAATCAAGTTGACGATGATGATATCTACTTTATATATTATCATTTGCTGTGATGTTATATGCCAGTATGGTTAGTAGAAAGATCAGTTATTATCACAAATATTAAGAACAAATACACAAACTTACTTTTTAACCGAAAAAACTCTTCACAATTTTTATAGAGAATAATTATTTACGATTATTGTTTGTAAGTGCCAAACATAAATTTTGGAAGATAGGGAAATTAGGGAAAAACCCAAGTGTTTACTTTTATCTACATAGTACTATAAACTAATTATGAACCATTTTTTAGGTATTTTCAGTCACACTTAAGCCAGGCTCCAAAATTAATGAAAACATCGACTAAAACAAAATACTGAAACAAATCCAAATTGTGCTTTGATAGAATAATAAACATCCAGTAAAAGTTTAAGTCTTATGTGACTGTTATTGTGCTTTGATAGAATAATAAACATCCAGTAAAAGTTTAAGTCTTATGTGACTGTTGATATCTCCCGTGAATTGCATTTGTTATTTCTAGCTTCAGTCGTATGTGACTGTTGATGTCTCTCCTGAACTTAACTTTAAAATGCGACTGTTGATGCCTCCGTTAAACTTCATAATTAGTAGAACACAGCAGTTTTTTAAGTTTTGGCAGGTACAAGGTGTCTGACGAGAGCGGACCATTCAATTTTACTCCCTTAAGGTTTAACTAGTACAGTAGTAGTAGTAGTAGGAAGAGGGGAAGTCCGACGGATAAAAGGCCCGTGTCGGCATCGCCTGTCCACCTACTCTCACTTTAGCTCAGAGTGAACAAATATCCAAATCCTAACTTATTCTATTTTTTTTTCTTGGGTTATTAGATATGACAATTGAAAGACAAAGAAAAAAAAGTGACTGAAAACCGAATTTTGAAGCATTTTCCTCCCTATAACTTATAAGGAGGTTTGACAGTTGAGGGTATGGTAGTATATATAGTTATTTTAAAATATATTATATTTTAAATATATATATTTTTAAATATATAGAATAGTATGGTGACAACTATTGTAACTATACTATTCTGAAATAATATATTTTACAATTGTTGACAAACTACATCATTTATAATTAACAAATTCATCTGTATGGTCTGACAACCCAGCATCTGAAGATAAAAACTAACAATAATTCACTTAGCACTCAACGCGTTTTTGTTAGTGTATGAGTTGGATTAGTGTTGACTGAATACTAGAACGGTATAGTAATACTTTAGAGCACGTAAATTTACAGGGATCGGTTATCAGCAGAATAGTCGTGCACTTCACAATATCACACTACACTTGAAGGACGGTCTCTAAAATATTGTTGGTTTAAACGTTTTCAAAAAAATGCCCAATTACAACATTACAGAAAAAAATTAAAATGATTTGTGAAAAGCAAATAGTTATAGTCATCCACAGTAGCGTAGCCGCGGGGGAGATATGAGGGATACATCCTTTTAAGTATAACCAAGTTTTTAAAAGTCTTCTTAATTTTCATTTTTTCTTTTGCTACAAATTTTACTATGAAAATATTTGAGCAATATTTGTTGACTGTTTGTTGTTTTTCCCTACACCCTTTGGTTAATGTCCGTCAACAACTTGCAACCGTGTTGAAAAATAATTATATTTTCCCCAAGCGCTAAATCTGGCTATGCTACTGGTCAAACATAAAAGATAAGGAAAGTTTTTAAAAAAATAGTTTTATGTTTTAGATTGACGAAGAATGCCAACAAAATCGGTAAATTCGTATTTGCCCAGATCTTTACATATAACACGGTCTATATATGTATATAACTAAATTAGTAATAACTTTATATAAATCCTGTAGACGTTAATTTATTTTAAATGCTTTAAGTTTAATTTATTAATATTATTATTATTATTTGTTTTTTAAACATTTATTTAATAACAACAAAAATAAACTACTCCATTTATTATTTTTTTATGCAACCATTCCCTCCCCATATGGCCCTTTATTTTTGACCAAAATTTGAAGTTTAATCGGAAGAATAGCTTTTTAGCTATGCCGCGTAAGACAGAACGGAAGACTGAAAAGGGAGAACAAGTTTTTCGGAATCTAGGGACCCTAAAACGCAAAAATGGGTAAAAATCTCGGAGTTTCGTTTTTCTAATCATCGCATTTCGGGCGTTTCCGATTCATTTTAAAATTTCATTCTAAAAATGTTCCTGTTTCAAGACTTAAATCTCTAGATAGAAACAATGAGAACCTGCATTAGATATTTATGTCAACGTGGCAGGTAAACTAACAGTAGAAGTTTTAATGTTATAGTTTTAACCTTAGAGTAAGAAATAAAGGTAAGGTTTTAACGCTTAACTTGGTTAATATTATAGCTTTAACGCCTAACCTGGTGCTAACCCGGTACCGATACACATATGTAATAGATAGAACCCTATTTGTTAAAATTAACAAAAAGAATAGAGCAGCTCTTAAAAAAAGTTTCTTCCAGAAAAACTATAGGAATAACCCAACTTTTTAATTTTTTGCAAAATTGCAAATATATTATACAACGTGATCTACTAAATAAAATGCTAAAAAACAAATTAATTTTAACGTTAAGTCAATATGGAGTAAAATAGATGGGATTTTCGAACACCATTAAAATTTTTGAATATGTTCTCCTACGGTTTAAGATTATCAATTTATAATTTAAGAAATTGTTATTATAAACTATTATAAAAAATAGAAAAAATGTTTAGATTGGGCATTTAATGGGTCAGGAGATTCGGATCCGAGTCAATATCCTATATGAAGTCCAATTCAACATATTTAACTCTTGGGCAATCTATCTAATTATAAAAGTAATAAATCTTACTTATTTTGATTTAAAAACAACATACTTAAAAAATATATAAAAACTGGCATTCATGGTAAGTATTTAAAAGAGACCGCTTTAATTTAAAATCTTTTTAATTTCTGGTCAATATTAACATTTCGGGCAGCATATATTTATTAAAAAATTCGTATCTTCTAGAGGCAGGGAGATATCCAAAAAATGACAAAATTGACGACGAGTTAGTTTTCGAAATACTGCATGATTATAAAATTGCCTGCTCTTTGTTACTTTAAGATATTAATCAATTATAATAATAATATCCTTTATTACCGACCAAATTATACTAAAAAACTAAGCAACGCCATTTTCAAAAGGGTAACAATAAAAAAAATCGTCACAGTACTTACTAAATTTACATAGTGTCACAAGGTCGATCCTCAAAAACTTACCTGAAAAATATATAAACATATTAAAGACCCCTTTACCCATGATAGAAAGAAAATGTTAACACTATTTTTTGAATAAGTTAATGCCGAACGAATTGTAATAACAAATATCAATAATTGATTATGTCAGGACAATTTAGGGGAGCACTGCTTTTGTAACAATAAAGTTACTTTATATTCTGATGATTCCTTCTATTGTAAAACGAACAACCACGCCTTCAACAGAGTACGTGAGTACTTCAGATATTAACAGTGCTTTTTTCCTATAAAACTAATTGTTTGTATTAAAAGTGACACAATGAGTCATATGCACATAATTCTAAAAATTCATTCATCAAATTTAAAAAATAGTAACATAAAAAACTAATTACGATATACAAATAAATAATAAAGGACTAGATCTGAACCAGTAGTATATCTTATTAGGAAAAAAATGGTTTCGTTCGATAGTTTCGCATCTTGTTTACATATATGCTTAGAAATACGGCATAAGGGTACATTATCTATTAATTCATTTAGTAAAGACAAGAAATGCTCCAAAACAACATATGGCTCAAATAAATCTCGATGTGATAATCATAGGTGAAGATTACAATTTTATAGCTCTTTTTATTTAGTAACGCGGTTTTTGGTATTGAATTGTGATTACAAAACTCTTTTTTGAGTATGTTTAATTTTACAAAAAGCCAGATAATCTAAAACTTTTGTATGTAATATAGGGCAAAGGTATACAATAAAAATATATTCTAAACAGCAGAAATACAGGTTTTAGATAGTTCATTATTTATTAAAAATTGAATTTTAGACCGATTAGGCTGGAAATATGAATGTGCTGTTAATTTTGCCAGCATAGCTGTCATGGATGCAATTATCTCAACAATGGCATCCAAGGAAGATATCCGTCTGGTAAAGTTACCAGCACTTTCAAATTCCAGCTTTAGTGTAATAACTCAAAAATTATCTACTTTTAATATTCAAATTATCTACAACATGTCCAGCAAATATATGACATACCTAATTTATTATAGAAAAAAAGTGGCCCCCTAGATACAGGGCTCCAAAGAGGTACCCAGCGATTTACCTATTCGGCTCTAACTTTTGGACCAATTTCCAAATTATTACATTCTACTAATGCTCACATGCATCTAATTTATGGACAAGCACTGTTCCGTTGTGTGGAGGTAAGAAGAATTTATTTTGATACATTGCCAAACTGAAATGTACCGCAAAACAAGAACTTTTGGAAGGGTTGATCGTAGCTTAAGAGAAATAGGTAAAAGTTAAATTATAAAAAGTACTTAAAACTGAAACTTTTTGACATTTCGGAAATCACACAAATGCAAAAATGTGCAAAAAGTGGAATCGTTGCTTTTTCTTGTTTACTTGAGCAGATTTTGGGAATGGGTGCCTGTACCCTTGAAACAACATTCTCTGTATACTTGAAACAACATTCCAGGGTTGTCTTGAATGTCGTTGCAATGATATGTTATTCCTTCTATCAGGTCTTCCCTGTTGTGAACTGACGTCGAATAAAAAAACTCTTTTTAAATTCCTCTATTAAAAGAAATCCAACAGAGTCATGTCGGGCGACCATAAAATAGGCCCACGTTGGCATAACCATCGATCTTAAAAATATTTTATGATCAAAACTTCGGTGGGTGCGGTGCACGGTCCTGCATAAGCCACATCTGATTTCTAATTTGTAAGAGAACATTTCTAATAAACCTTTTAAGTTTTGTTGCAAGAATTGCAAATACTTAAAAACAAAACAAACAAACGGTCCAATAAAATGATTTCCAATAATCCCCATCCACACAACTATGAACTTTTGTTGGGGTTTTGTCTGTAATATTGCAGGGTTCTTCATGCCAGATATACAAATTAAGGCAATTTGTTACTCCGTCTCGAGTGAAATCAGCTTTGCCCGTGAACAAAACACTATACTAGTAAAATTTATACTATGCCTAAATCGTTGCAAAATTTTGCAATTTGCCTAATTAAATCTTGCGGGATAATCAGCGGGAGACATCGCATGGACATTTTGGACGTGTTAAGGATACAGTAGTTACTCTAGAAGGATCTAATGAACAACCTACTTTGTCGCCTGAACCCGGATACTATAGATTCTTACCCTATTAGAAGGATTTTCAGCAATCTCATCCAGAATGTCCTACTCCAATTCAAGGGTTCCTTGCTCTTTTTCGAGACTTTTCTCCACCACGATGAGGCAGAAAACAAAAAAAGGAAAAGATTTCTTATTTTTATCATTTTTTTTTGTTAATTTCACTTTACTTTTTACCCGTTTCTCTTAAGCTACGATCAAGCCTTTCAAAAGTTTTTTTGTGCGGTATACTTCGGTGTAGAAATGTATCAAAATAAATTCTTCTTCCCTCCACATAACGGTCCCAAAGCAAATTATTAGCTATGACACTATTCTATTAGGTATTGCATTTAAATAGCTTATGTTAATAATTTTTATTCTTAAATAAAATTCGAAAGTAAATGCTGAAATGTGTTATACCAATACCTGATTCTTTTCGAAAACGGCTAATTTTACTAATAAAAAGGAATGACTAAATTACTTTAAAAATCAATTTTCAGCTCTGTAAAATGGCCTTTCAAAGTTTTGGCCTAACGAGTGTGGTGGCTAGTCCGTTTCTGATTTCCCTGACGATGTAAAACAACTACTGTACAATGGTTTTATGAAGATTTATGGTCTACATAAAATATTCAAATTTCATTAAACTATACAAGTCGGTTCAAAAGTTAGAGCCTAAAACGTATATAACGGTTTCTGTTATATATATATATATATATATATATATATATATATATATATATATATATATATATATATATATTGAGATTTCCGCGCATTAACATCGTATCTTACTCGAGGAAGAACTTATTTTATTTATAAAGGTTCCAAAAAGCAAATTATCTTTTTTTTTTCGTTTGTTGATTATTGTTGTGATTTTACTTTTTGCATCAAGTCCTTTTTGCTCCTACATTCGTTTTCAAGGGGCAAAATGATTAATGAGTTTTCAATATATTTTAAATTTCATTGGAGATATTGCTGCATCCCCTAATTATGGATAAAATCAGAATTCTGGAAACTGCTTCTACATGCTTATGTTTAGATGATCGTTTTAAAAAATTATATTTATAAAATTCTGGAACGTAGCATACGAAATCTTACATTATTGAGCAAAAATGCAAGTAGTTTTATCTAAAAATAATTTAGACTTATAATATTTGATAAATAACAACGCACTAAAACCTGTACTTTTTGTTATAAAATTTTATAAATATTACCTATTTCTGTAATGAATATGAAAAAGTATAGGTTTTATAGGTTTATACCACACTATGTAATAGTAAGGCGTAAAAGTGAATCACAAAAACAGAATTTTGTGATGCTATTTAAAAACCCTAAATTATTTACAATATTTAAAAATAATAAAAATAATGGGAGCTATAAAATTGTTATTAACCTATTTGATCATTTTATATCTCAATATTCTTTGGTAGTTGAGAACGTACTATTAGTAAAGTCCTTATTAATACCCTTGGATGTAATCACAGCGCCGAGAGATTAAAACGAACCCCCATTTTTTTTTTCGAAAAGATACTACTAGCACAGATCTAAAAAACATCATCATTTTTCAAAAATTATTTAGTCATGTTGTTTTAAGGAAAAAACAAATTCTTTCTATATTCTTCTGCAGATTTATCAGAAAAAATTTTTTCCTACAAATAAAATATACAACAATAAACAATATTCTCAAACATGACCGAATATTTTTTTGTGCGATGTTAATTTAATGCCAGACCCGATCAAGTTGATAACTTCTTAGAATAATAAATGAAGGAAAAAATATTCTACTTTGGAAAATACACAAATAACATCTCTACGAAATCTGAATGATAAATGTATCCAAGGTCCTTATCAACCTGATCCGTCGTCAACCCGGCATCCTGTGGCCTGCAACTCCTGTCGGACTGTCCGGTGCCACCAAAGCTTATTTAAGACGAGCCCGATCGGCGCCGTGTTTAGTAACGGCAGCAGCTTTCGCGCCGAACGAGCGCCAGAGCGTAACAGACGGTTCCGAACGCGTGCACTTGGAGTCGAAGAGAGTGGTGTGTTGTGGATGATATCTGAGGAGTGTTTTTGACACGAAAATAGCCTTTACCTTTTGGACTCTTGACTTGAAAAGACAATAGAATGGATAACAAAAGTTTTGTCCCGGATAACGTAAGTTTTTACGCAAAAAAATATCAAAATTTTGTGGGCAAAACAAAATTGTTCTGGCGCAAACCAATTTCAGCCATCGAATCGTCAATCTGGCGCTGCAAATGCATCATTAATGTACGGAATGCAAACAAATCGGACTGTTTTCTTAAATACTGTAATGGTAACAGCCAACACTTACTAGACAGCATAATCTTTATTTCGAAATATGTGGATGTTAATAAACAAATAAAACTTTAAAAATAATAATCACGATATACTAAAAATCGAAAAAGCATAAAACCTAGTATTAAAAAACATTATTATTTATAATAATAGAATGTTATAACTTTATATTCGAACAATTACGGTACAATATAAAATAAGAAACATCTAGACATCCCGCAAAAACATCAACTACATACAAAATAATTGTAGCAAATTTAAATTTAGCGGTATATAACCATCAAATTTTTATGAAAAACGATTACTTAAAATGTTTTTTCTTTTGTAATTCAACTTGCATATGTATAATTTGAATATATGTTAATGACTTCTGCAGTCACATTAGAAAACAATGTCAGGGTTCATACGTAATATTGTTTGTCATCCATACTTCTACCTGCATCCTTGTTGTTTTACTAAAAATGCTTGTTGCCGTATTGCTTCCTATAAATGTTCATTTATATACAAAGAATACCAAATAAATCTCCTGCGACAAATTCATTAGAAACTCTAGACAAGATATTACTATTATTATAAGCAATTTTCATAATCTACGCGCAATTCTAGACTGATTCAAACCATTATATTATTAAACATGTGTAACTAAAAACTGATTTCACTTTTCTTGTAGAAGGGAAAAGATCACCCTTTGAGATGTTGCAGATCTTTTCGTTTTAGGGTCCCTGGACAATTGTTCTCCCATTTCCGTGAGTCTGTCGTTCTGTCATCGTCTCTATACGCGCATAGCTGAGATTTTTGTTAAAAATTCAAGAGTCATATGGGGATGAAATTGTTACATTATGGAAAAAAATCTAAAATGGCGGAACAAAATGGTGGCCACTCAAATGTAAAAAATAATAATTATTAAGAAATTACTTATCAAATGGACTTCAAATTTTGCTAAAAAGTAAACTGTGATAAAGGGATAAACTGGTAAAACTTTTGTGTAAAGCCACTATTACAGTACAAAATGGCGGCCTAATAAAATGTTTAAATATTCTGTCTGTAAGATTCCACATTTTTTTTGAAATGAAACCTTTTTATGGAGGAAAAATATATATGATATAATATATATTTATATATAATATTAATATTAATAAGTACGGTTTTCGCGTTTCGGTATTTTATATTTGGGCTTGGATCGTGGGTATAGGAAAACCTTTTTATTTGAAATATTTTTATTCAAAAAGCGACGTTTTGGCACTTGATTATGTCTGTTTCAAGCTAAAACATTAAATTATGAAATAAATATAGAAAAACTACACATTATATAAGACAAGCAAGTACAAAAGAATACTTAAAAAACTAAAAACTAATATCACAATATATAAATGAGGTACTAGGCCTCCCATCACCTTCCTTATGAATTTGTGGAAATTTTATTCATTACATATAACAAATATTTATACTTGCTTGTCTTATATAATGTGTAATTGTCCTATATTTATCTCATAAATTAATGTTTTAGCTTGAAAAAGACATAATCAAGGTGTCGAAACGTCGCTTTTTGAATAAAGATATATAAAAAGGTTTTCCTATACCCACGATCCAAGCCCAAATTAATATTAATAATAAATAAA
This sequence comes from Kuschelorhynchus macadamiae, assembly GCA_030620095.1. NCBI lineage: Eukaryota > Metazoa > Arthropoda > Insecta > Coleoptera > Curculionidae > Kuschelorhynchus > Kuschelorhynchus macadamiae. The sequence continues at coordinate 118,453 of JAUTXW010005180.1, read as the reverse complement.
TATAAAACAAAAAAAAACAGGAATAAATAAATTACAGTTTATTGGATTTGTATAGTTATTACCAAATAATTATACGCATATATTGTTTATTGTAAGTAGCGGAGTTCTGTACGAGGGAAGAAGTGGGCAAAGGTGAATTTACCGATTTTTTTACCCAAAGTAACTTCAACTTACACATTAGACTTAGACATTAGGATTTTATCTAATGTTAGCTGATAGAAAAAATCCCTAAACAAATAAAGTCTATGCCTAGTCCAAATAAATGACTTTTAATTTAGTTTTTTTAGAACTAAATTGACTGGAGTTTTTTTCTGCGACTAATGACACTCAATAGCAATATAAAAAAATCGGTGAATTTTCTTTACCTGGAACTTCCCTCATGAATCTTTTCTTTTCTTGGAATAGTAAAGTGTGACCCCCATTTAGTTCCGCGCACATTTAATTTTTGTGAAAAATTTCAAGTCAACTGGATAAGAAAAGTTTTTATGTTGATTTTTTTAAACATTTTATTTGGTCGTCATATTGTTCAGCAATTTTGAATTCGTATTACAATTTTACTAGTTTATATTTATCACATTTAATGTTTGCACAAAAGTTAAAATTAATCAAATAAATAGTTTTTCAGGCTGATTTTTTAACTATTTCATTAGGCCGCCATCTTCGATTCATACCAAAATATTACTAGTTCATCTCTATGAAACACTTGATTTTTAATATTCCACCAGGTCGCCATTTTGATTCGCAATCTTGGATTCGTACCAAAATGTTACCAGATGATTTCTACGTAATACTTGATTTTTGTGGAAAATTTCAGGTAAATTGGATAAGTAGTTTTTTAGTAATATTTTTTTAACATTTCACTAGGTAGACATTTTCTTCCGCCAAATTAAATTTTTACCAAAATGTAACCTTTCATTCTTTATAATCCTGATTTTCTATCAAAATTTGAGGCCAATCGCATAAGTAATTTTTGAGCTATGTTGCATACAGACCGACGGAATTGAGAAAACATGTTTTTTGGCATCTAGGGGCCCTAAAACATGAAGATCTGAAAGAATCTGAGAGGGTGATTTTTTACGATTATAATGGGTACTTCCCTTTTGCGAGGGAAGTAATAATTTGTTTCATTACTTTTTCATTGATAAACGAAAATAATACTTACCATTTAAACGATTAAAAGTGTAAAGGAAAAATTATCATTCTAATTAACCTCTGAATATGTATTTAAGGTGGTGAATTATGAATATAAAAAGTAAATATCTAATACATTTAAGGTACTAATTATGTAATGCATCACGTTTTTAGATCCTGTATGACAATGTCGATACGTTACCGGAAAATACAACCCACTTAGCACCTACTTAAAAAAAACACAGAACAAATAATTGAAGTGTGACGATTTTTTATGGCAATTACAAATCATTTGATAGTAATTTCCACTATAAACGTAAAAATTATGCATGCACACGTATCTTAAACTAAAAAAATTATGTAATAGTACAACAATGTACCATAAAGAAAATACAGAATTTAGATTACGAATAAACACGCATCTGTAAATTATCTCATCGGAATAATTGTACCCATATTTAAACAATTGACACAGGTTTCCAAATATAAATTATACGTTTTGGAAATTCCATTAGCTATTGACAAGATGTTTGCAAATATGACTTTATTTTTTTATTTTTAAATTTGCTTGATTTGTTACTATTCATATAATATTTTAAGCTGAAATGATTATGATAAAGACATTTATTAACTCGAAGGTGATTCCAACACATTTTTATATTTACATTTTTTAAATATGTATAAGTGAACGCTTTCAGATTATAATAAATCTGGTTACATAGACGGCAAAGGTTTTCGAAAAAAAATAGATTAAGTAACAGAAAGTTTTTACCGTTTATCAAAAATCTGCCGTAATATTTTTAATAGACAACACATTTAATAAGAAAGTAGTTACTACTTAACAAAAAATATAAATCCAAATCACAATATAAACATAAACAACCACCCGATATGTAATAAAGATGACATCAGCAAACGTTTAGTTTAAAAGTAATTAAAACATTACAGAACAATACCCAGAGACAATAAGAGAAAACCAAAAAAAAAAAGAGAAACAAAAACGTTTTCATAAGTTCTACAAGGACTTTATTTGAAATTCACAGAAATAAACAATATAACCTTAAAAAAAATACACCTGTCGAAAAACAACTTCCCGGTTACTGGAAAATTGCACTACCTCGAACCGAATTGCTTTTCCATCCCGTATATGTATTAATATAGAAAAAACACCACTTATAGTGTATCTAAAGTCAGTTGAGACAACATAAAAACTAAATATCCGTCAACAGCTGGCGATTTCTTTGTGAAGCATGGGCGGCGTGATAGAAATTTAAACTTACATTTGTAAACCGATTAACTGCAAAAAAAATAAATTTATTTGATATACGTGGTATAGTAAATTGAGCGTACCCCAATGTTTTCACTGTCTCAATTTACTTTAGATACACTTTATTAACATACGCCAGTCCCTATATTAATACCCAGTATGCCGTATAAAAAAAACAAAACGACTTCTACTATCCATTATTTTTCATTATAATTATGTTCATTTGCTAAACAAAATTCGGAATCGAATATATTTGGGCAGCATTCATGAAATGTATTCTACTTTTAGATCTCTAAAGCAAAAATACGTCGGTACGAAGACCAAAACCAAGCAAAGAAAGTTTGTGCTCACTGCATTTCAAAAATTTTTTAAAAATCGTATGGAGGGAACATTGACGTTCCTTCGGTAAAAAGTCCTTTTCAGGAAAAACTATTTCCGACATTGTGTAGACCAGAGCATATTAATAAACAAGCAAGAATAGTTTAGAGGGCCGGACTGTAATAATTTCTAAATATAAAAAAATAATTTGAAATATTTTCAATGTTTACTTATAATAGGTTATTTCAAATATATTTTCGAAAAATGGAACGTCAGTCTGTATTTCTCACGTGTTCAAGTGTTCACTTGTATTGTTATATCATTTTAAGAAATATTACACATTGATGGTGCTTCTTCTAGTGCTCCAGTGAAAAAAGCATTTATCGGTCGATGCTAGAGAAATTGTAAAAACTGTCTGTAGCTCTTTACTTAACGGAGACGCTAGTGCTGCTGCGAATGAAACATGTGATTTGACCAAGATACCTCTAACTACAGTGAAATCCATCACATCAAGACAGAAGAGTAAAGAGCCGGTTCGACCAAATGTTTCGACGAAGGCGACAAACACTTGATATGACAAAAAGTCTACACCATCTACTAAGAGCAACGTGGATCTACATTAGAATCTCTGAGGCAACAGCTCACTAACGATGTAACCTGTAACATCACTAGCCTTTGGAGAATTTTGTCATAAAATAGACTTCAGCGATCAAACAATAAAAAAAGTAATATCTATGGAATCCCAGCGATTACATAGAGCCGATAGATGGTACCAAACAATAGATACATAATGTATACAATACATAAATCACTGTTAAACACATTAATTACCCTCTTTTGCATGCGCAGTCGGGTAGATATTTAAAAATAATAATGAAAATAAGGTCGGTGTCTTTTATATTATAATTAATAATTGTCTTGAGAAAGGAATAATTTGACAGCCTTTTACCTCTGATAACCGTATCCAAACAATTAAAATTCATATTGAAGAGTCGCTGTTGGAAGACATGCTATTTTTAATAATAAATTTAATCACAAAAAGTTATAGATTATATTTGTTTTCCAGAATAAAAAGGGTTTAAAACATTATTTAGTTCAATGCTATTTTTATAAGATGGATAACTAGAGCAATGTCCTCTCGAAAGCGATACAAGAGACTTAATAAGATCTAACTGATGTAGCTATAATTAACTATTTGCCCCTATTCAAGAATACTTAATATAATTTTGATGAACATGATTACCTAATTATATACCAAGTTATATAATGTTACCTAATCTGCAGTAAAACTTGGGTCATACATGGTTAATTTCAACAGGTACCAACAAAATTATAGCTGCAAATTTGCAAAAGCAGTTGTTGTATTCTTCTATGTCGTTGGTTAAACAAAAATTTTGTAAAATGTCCGAATAAATTCACTGAAACTACCTAGTAACGTAACGTGGGTGCGTTCAAACAACAAATATGCCGGTCAACCCACTTTTTAATGTTATCACAAATTTATCTAAATTAATGCCGCAAAATAACAAAGGTATAGGGGTTTTGTACGACTTGATTTTGAAGGCTAGACATATTTTTAAAAATGTAACAATGGTACTGTTTCGTAATATTTTTAATGCGGTCTGTTACCTCACGCATTAGAGTTACTAAAAATTTATAAAGGTCGGTAAAGCATATCATTGTATTGTATATTTTTAGCAATCAGGTACGATTTAAATTTACATATTATATTAATAAAATCAACAGTAACTGGGCTACAAAAATACGTTCACTTAACAAATATACATTGAAATGCATGTTACAATAATTATTGTTATACTTAAGGCAATTAATACCGCATTACGAAAATTGATCCCATGGCCTGGTTATAATTAAATATATCCACGTTCGGGAGTAAGAAAGATAAAAATTATAAAATATTAGCTAAATTTTAGATATTCTAAATTCATTAGAATCTTCAGCAGTCGCAAACAAGTGGCAGTACAAGGATATAACACCCGTCTTAATATTTATCTTCAAAATCTATATTAGAATGCAACATAAAATCAATGTTATAATCCTATTAAACTAATAAAAGTTACATTATTCGCTAGTAGGGAACTTAAAGATGGAATGTAGATTTACTACAGTAAAAATACTAACATGTAGATAAGATATAGTAAGTGTATATTTTATTTACTTACTATGCATGTTTAATGCAACGTATGGTTAATGTAACAAATATATTATAACAAGCAAGTAAACATAAATATTGTACAAAAACAAATTAAAAATAACGTTAATTTATTTTTTTTAACAAATATATTCCGCGACTAATAATACATTTATTATCTTTTTTTAATCGTATATACTTATTTTTTTTATTTTTTGAATCCACAGCCCTCCCCTATATTTACCGCCCTAGTTCCTTCAATATACGGCATCGTATAATTTTGTAAGAATCCGAAAACTTCACCCTATACTAGCATTCGATTTGGAATTGCTTTATGTCCTGATGTCACGGACGATCTTTAGCATGGTTACAAGAAATGGACGTTTATGAAACTATTTTTGCTATTTTCTGCTAAAATAGTTAAAACTATAAAAGAATAGTGTCGCCAAATGAAGCAGGACATTTATCAAATGCAAATGGGGAGATGCATGTGCCACTCTAAATATTCTATTTCTTGTTTTTTGATCTCTTATTTGTCAAGCAAGATGTGAAACAGCTAATAAAACAAATACATAGATATTAAAATAATTTTTTACACAACCAATTTTATGAAAACATATGTACATGTATGTATGTTTTAATTTCTTGACAGCTTCCAAAACTTTTAGCTTATTAGAAGAGTCTGATCCTTTCTTTAAATTTAGCAAAAATTAAAAGAGCATGTTAACAAACAAATAAAGGAAAAACCTAAAACTTTTACACGTATGCAGTGAAAATTTTTAAAAATGGTTCCCTTTATTGGCACATACTTTGGGTTAACAGTTAATTTTTTTTCGGTTACAATACATCCCCTTTACGAGAGAAGTAAAAACTCAAATAAGAATGTCTAGTTTCTGAACATTAAACAGTCGGTATAAGATAGTTGCCTTAACAACATGACCCTCTCAAATAACAAGAACAGACTATTAAAAAATAAAACAAAGAAAATCAACGTACATAACTGTCTAATAGTATAAAGATATAAAGTAAAATTGGTATCTCCTAAATAATTTTAATGGAAACATTCCTCTAGCGTTTATATCAAGCGTTGATTAATGTAATTACAAATCGACATTGTATTATACACACACGATAGAGCAATTCATAAAACAATATAATAACCGACAATATGTTGGTTGTTCTCTACCATGTGTTGCACACATTTTATTTAATTTAGTTAAATTAGATAAGAAACATAATTTCCAAGGTAACGTTTCTTTTGTAATCCTAATTATAAATCATTGGTATGACCTATTTTCTTGTGAAAAAGGCCGAATAAAATTTATGTTTCTTAATGTTATAACATGAACAATAGCGGTTCCTTATAATTTTCTCCAGTTCAACCAGAACAAAAAAAAGCAAAATTGTGGGTATTTGATCAGAACGGGTAATGAAATAATACGAATTCTTTTAATAAGTCAATACGTCAGCGTACTAATAAATGTAAAGGAAAATCAGATATAATATCTGCCTCTACGAATAATGATCAAATTTCTTATAAAATCTGAAAAATTCTTAAGGTAGAGATTTTAAGAACCTGCTTTTCATAAGCAGGTTATTTAATTCTTAATTTGACAATGTATTATGTTTTAACTAAATATATCTTTTAAGAATCTCCAGCGTGTAACCCAATTATAGTATCTCTAATCTAAGTTAGGAAGTTCGTGTTATACTAGCATATTTCAATAAAACCTGGTCTAGATCAGTTCATAATGGATTTTTATAACAATGACAACAAATAAATCTAGAAACTGCACGTGTAGTAAAAATTCAGTCATAAAACACCATTTTGTATTTTAATTGTCACAACATAATCAGACATCACCTACACCCGATCAGTTTATGCTTGTTTGACTAAAAGCGACATCTACATAACGTCATTAAGACTCTATTTTGCGAAAACGTTAGATTATGTTATTAACCTAAACCGATTATGTTAACTTCGCGAAAATTTAATTTTATTAAACTTCACATACCCAGGCTGGCAAAACCTTCACAGGAAACTAGCACTATTACATAGTTTATTTATTAAGAGGGTATAGGAGTAACTCTAAAACACTTCGACTTTTCAAAGTGTATTAACCGATTAAGAAAAAATGTCCCGAATAAAAATTCGTCGCTTTTTTTTGTTAAGATTATTAAAAAGTCAGTATGTTTACTTCCCTCGTAAAAGGGTATGGTTTTATATTGCAATTCTTTCGGTTGAAAAATTTTATGTATATTGAAAAACTGTACACTTTTCGATCTTCGGTTACAAAATTTAGGTAAATTTTATTTTAAACTTAAAAAAAACAAGGGTGTTTTTACTAAACGATAGTGCGTTTTCAAAACACCAACCGCTATAATTTGTATTTGGCCGAAAATCGGGCTAATGAGGCTTCTATCGGTAACCCAAATCGACCTGTCACACTGCATGTAATTTATGTGGTGCAGCAGAATGGAGAATTTAAATTCACTCCGATATCCTGTTAAGCTTCTTCATTTCCTGAATCAAACTGCATTATTCCACACTGGGAGAGACTAATAGTTACAGATAAGTCAAAAATTACAGTCGTCCCCTACATTATTGTCGTTGATAACATACAATAATATGCCATATTAGCTGAGTTAAACTAGGGTAGAACCTCCGTGTCTAATGTAGTTATATCGTGAAGTATGTAAACAATGCTATATATGTATGTATGTTGATTCTGGACAATATAGATATATATATATATATATATATATATATCTGTTTCTATCTGAATGATTTTCACATATTATATAAATAAAACAGATGTCATACAATCTCATTTGCGCATAGGCAATATAATTATTCAGAAGGGTGACTTTCGGATTGACAAACATAATATAAACATGTAACATACACGTAGCAATTACATTTAAAATCAATATGAAGAAAAAATTAAATTAAAGAAAAACGAATTCCACCACATGCAGACAACACAGATTATATACATAGATTTATTTAGCAATAATTTTATAGATATTCTCATGCACAAAAAGTGTCTCTCATTTAAGAAAGTTCTTGTGTTTTTAATTTTAGATAAAATTTTATTTAACGAGTGTAAATCCCTGAAACATACGGGAAAAGAAATGAAATGATTAATCGAGGTCTGCTAGGAAACCAACAAATACATGGCACCTACGATTGTCTGCGGAACACAATACGGATGGCAGAAGATATAAGGAATATATGTGAGTCCTGCATAACGTAGGTAACAGTTAACATGTAAGATGGAAATACGTAAAACAAATAAATAACAGTGCCTTGCGTAGTATTAAAAAATAAGCCAACACACGTATTATAGGGAGAGACAATATATCTTCTGCTCTCAAACAATTTATTTTTCTTGTTCTAATTGGAATTTTTATATTAAATAACATAATTCTTATAGGAGCCACAGCACCTATGCCCCACTTGGATCCCTTATACAACTTTCCTGTCAATATTGCTGATATTAGGCCATCAACCAGTTATTGTTATAAAATAGGTGATAATGTCCGCTAGGCGGACTTCTCTTTTTCTTTCAAAGGCAGGCCAGTGCACTCCTGGAATTGATAATATGATGGAACATCAGGAGACTAACAAAGTAAATGTATAAAACTGCCTTACCTTGTTATTCTTAACCTCTGGAAAGGAAGTATCGCTTTGCTTCTTATAGTCGAAATGTTCCTAGGCTGACTATGATTAATCAAATTTACTGCTGCCAATTGTAGGTTTCTCGTGGTCAATGCAGTCTACTTGTGCATTTTAGGATACCCAAACTCGCATATGTTAGTTTTATCCCACCGCTTTTTAAATTAATTGTGAGTATTTTCTCTATAGGTTTTTATCATAGCTGTAACTGACAATAAGTTCCGGAGACAGGTCCAAAAATATTTAGCTACTAATATGAGATGTATTCTTTTTTATAATTCTTTTCATGTGAAGATTCTAAGTTAACTTAGCATCGAAGGATTTGTGTAGATATTCACCTGTGCTGCTAAGTTTAGTATTTTATTTTTATACTGAAGGAGACCATCTATCTCTTCCTGGGGTTAACTGACAGAGCATGGGCTGCTCAATTGTTCGAATATTCGTAGGCCTTAGGATAGGTAGGATAACGCTCTCAAACTTTGCAATAAGCAGTATGACAAGGTCATCTCCATCATCATCTTAATTATGAAAAATCTTTTAGAGTTGAGGCGGTGCAAAAGACTATCAAGAACTAAGTTGCGTAAGGCTGCAGTCAGGCAGATCGATCGTGTATTTGATCGTCTACAACCGACTGAAAATAAAGCAAACTATGTGAACAATGTGTTTTTAATTGTAATCAACCGTCACGTAGCATCAATCACGCTTCATGGTGCACGACGAAGGGTCACCGATCATGTATAATATACATATAGGTATATTTTCGATGGATAGACGACAAGGGCCTATAAACCGTTTCCGGAGAAAATTCAACAAATTTTAGAACATATGGTGTTATATCTCCTGGTTAAAAATGCAAGTTAAGTAATAAGTAAAACAACATTCTGTACATAGTATATTATTTTTACTTCCCTCGTAAAAGGGAAGTATTGTAAAAACTACTTACTCGATTGACTTCAAATTTTAGTCAAAAATTAAGGGTCATATGGGGATGATATTTTTTGTAAAAATCCAATGACAAAACAAAATGGTGGCCTAGTGAAATGTTACAAAAATTATTACTAAAAAACTACTCATCCGATTTGCCTCAAATTTTACGCAAAAATCAAATATCATATAGGACTCAACTGGTAAAATTTTGGTACGAATCGAAGAAGACGGAACAAAATGGCGGCTTTATAAAATATTTAAAAAATCAACCTGAAGAAATTACTCAATGGATTGATTTTAAATAATGTGCCATAAATAACTGTAGTATAGAGATGAACTAGTAAAAATAAAATGTTTGTGATCGTGAAAAAAGCATCCTTTCAAGTTTTACATATCTTTACGTTTTATTTACTAATCTACTTATTAGATTAATTTCAGATTTGCAAGCATTAAGTGTGAAATAGAGATAAACTGGTGCGTATTCAAAATGAAAGACAAATATTTTTTTTAATCAGCGTAAAAAAATCTTATTCAATTGAAGTTTTGCAGAAAAATTGAATGTGATATAGAGATAAACTGTCACGATTTCAACATGACATAACAAAATGGTGATGTGTGTCAAAAATCAAGTGTGGCATAGGTACAAACTTGTAAAATATTGGTAGGAATCCAATATGATGGAACAAACTAGCGCACAATAAAAATGTTTGAAAAGAGTATATTTATATGTGTTCCTTAATGACTAAGTACTGAACTAAATTGGGCCCCACTTCATAATCGTAATAAAAGGAAATATTCATAATAATGGAAGTTCCAGGTAAAGGAAATTTACTGGTTTTATATTATATTCTACGTACATGCTATCATTATCGGACTCGCTACTGCTACGACTGTTTAAATCCGAAATGTCACTGTCACCACATCGCGCCTCCCACTCATTTGTCGGGAAAGAATATTTGTGAATATTTTTTTAAATTAAAACCGGAATTTCTTTCTTCAACGTACTGTTTTTGGTAAGCCCAAATGAGTTCAATTCAATAGGTTTTAAATCTAGTGATTATCTTCAAGAATCTCTAAATAAATATTGTAAATGTAAACATTTATTTCACAAAATATATAAAAATAATATATTAAAGGGGTTAATGTGACAAGTTGATACTGAATAATACGTTAAAAAAATATAAATAATAAATTTAGATATTGAACATAAACCGATGCTAACCTATATGAAGTTCTAAAAAAAAAATTACTAGGACTAGATTTTTTTTTCTTAAACAAAGTTTTTGCCAAACAATATTTTTTTATTTTGGATTTAAGATTGGGAATCAGAACCACTTTTTGAAGCATGAAAATGTTTAATAACTTAATTCCTAAATAGAAACCGGATGCGGGATAAAAAGTGATGCTCGATATTGCATATTGCATTACATTACATCCTTGACTTCGTTTTTTAATTAATACGTATATAATTAGTGCACCGCATCTAGGAAAATAGCAGTAATTATCGCACAAACAACAAAAGTTACTTTTGTTTGTTATTAAATGTTACGCCGTCTAATGGCGGGTCGACAATGTATTTCACACAGTTTTGTGCAACACTTATTATTGGATTCTTGTGAAACACTATATTCTTTGAGTCATAATTGAACTAAACGTTATTTTCAACAATCACGATGTTGATAACATATTAGCTTTAAAGTGACGTTTAACACCTATAGACGCTAAATTAGCGACATTTGGGATAATTGCAAGGATTACACAAGTAGATAGGTTAGAAAATTTGAGATATGCTTAAAGTCATATTTGTTTACTAATTTGATAGCATATGCTATTTGTATAACAAATTTGTAACATAATTGTAAACAATTATTATCCACTAGAAAAATGAACGTAATGTTACTCCATATATGTTGTCAATATACAGGGTGTTTTTTTAATTACGTCTAAAAATCTAGGATGTACTTTTTGGGCCAATTCTAGGACCAAAAGTTTATATAAACATGTGCCCCAAGGCTTTTTCGTGAGCTAAGAAAAAGTAACACCCCGTAGATTTTTCTAGAATGTATATAGCAATTTCATAGACATCCCTCACAGAATGTGTGTCAAATTTAAAAGAACTATCTTTAGAAATGTACGGGGTTCATGACAAAAAACGAGAGTTTTGCTGACACATGTTTATATGAACTTTTAATCCTAAAATGAGGCAAAAAAATGACATTCTTCATTTTCAGACATCAATTAAAAAACACCCTGTATACTGATGAAGCGAGACAGCAGTAAGCTAGCAAGCAAAAGAGGTCACTAAAATACTTTTTTAAGCTATGCTTTAAACAGTAATATGTTACCACCAACTATAGAAAATGGCGGATTCTAAAAATAAAATAATTTATTTAAAAAAAATGTAACATCCCTCGTTATACAGAAAACTATTAAGAAAGTATAAATAAACTGGAAAACCGTTCCAAACCAAGAACGAAGTTTTATCAATCAGTGATTCTGAAAGTATGACCAGGTTACGCTTACAATATCCTTAACACTTTAAATTTGAGTGTATAATTTTTGGAGTTAATGATCATAGATATGCAAGAATTTAACGTAAATTAATATTAGGCAGGATCACACGCTAATTTTAAGTACAATAAAAACTGCACTTTAACTAGAAGATCAAAATTATAACCATCCTAGATAAAATATGAAACACCGGGTGACCTGTAAAAAATGATGCAGGTCTAGTCTACAGAACAAAGTTCGTTCTTTCCAAGAGAAACAATGTTAAATAAAGAAAATTTGTGCTATATTTGATACACAAAGCAAAATTTCAGTTGTTTCAGTATTATAGAGTAAAATTATGAAAAATCCGACATTATGCTAATTTAACAGTGTTAAATGATTATAAGAATACGATAACTATTACATAACATGATCAAATACACGTTATTGCCCGAACGTCAAATTGACTTGCAGAACACCATGTAATATTTTTGAAAAAAACTTGTTAATTGTCACGTCATTTGTCGGCACAAAAAGATATTTAAGGTACAATTTCACAGAATTTGTCGGTAATGCTTAAGCTGAAAGTTATACAACAAGGTCTGTGCGGTTGAAAATTCTTATTATAATTAATTGATATTTAACTATGCAAGCATTAGCATGAATGAATCAGAGTTTACGTTACACCTTTTGGTATTGTGTTGATTGTTGAGCGCAAAAAAACAGTTTAGAATTCATTGTTGTTGGTACCCGGAGTAACACGAGACCTCACTGATATAATTTTATTGTCAGGCTATTCAATGGCAAATTGTATATTAAATAACTAGAAGTTACACCCACAATTATAATAGTAGACCACGTTATGCTGATTGGTTTTTATTGATTTACGTCCAAGTTTAAGACTGACCTCTGTATTCTAAAAATAGATATTGTGGTAAAAAAGTGGTTAATAAATTAACATATATACAGTGAATTATTAGCCATAATTATATTAAATCAGATGTTTACGCTATAATGTTTAATAACGAAACCATGTAATATACTTTAATTCGCCCATAAAGAAAAATAATAAAACTGAGAAGTTTCATTCGAATAGTTCTCTAAAATGTTTAAATGTAAACATAGTATTTTTTTATTTATTAATATTATATTATAAACTGTGATCAAAATAAAATGCAGAGAAGATAAATTGAAAACAACATCGTAATTCACTTTTTAATAACTTTTTATCAAAACCAAGTAAATCGAGTATTCTAAAATCACTCTGAAACAATCATGCAAGGCAGTCAAGTGAGCAGTATGCAGGTATTATCAATCACATTTTTAACCGACTTTAAAAAAGGAGGTTATCAATTCGACCCTATTTGTTTTTTTGTATGTTGTACATCGATTACTCCGCGATAGTTTGACGAATTTGGATGATTTTTAGGGAATATTCAGGATATTTCCGGAGTAGTCCCAGAGTAAGCATATTGAAAGAATGTTAAATATGACGGAATGGTTTCATTTTGAAATCTTTACACATATTAAAAATTTTAATCTGTGAAGTCGGCGCCAAACTAATAAAGACAGAAAGACATTATACTTGTGGTCTTAGACATCAAAATACTCACTACATAAATATGTGGTTAAGGAATTAAGAATAAGTTGAGAGACAACTTTAGAAAGTAAAATTTTCAAGATTATTTTCGTTTTATTTTTTTATAAAAATGTTTATACAAAAACTAAGTGACCGATTCTGATTAGCCCCGAAATTATTTAGAAAACCATGCAAAAAATTTTGATTTCGACCAATTTTTTGAAAATCATGATGTTTTAAAAATAACAAAATTTGGCTACATTGGTCTTGAACAGCTTATGAATCCATACATATACTATACAGGGTCTTCACTTAAAAATCCAAATGCCGTTTTCTTGAACGAAAATATCAAAATTTGGTACAAAATTGTTATTTTATTGAGTAAAACGTAATTAACTGAAGCTAAAAGAAACTGCCGCCGTCATCAGGAGTCAGGACGTCAAAAAAAAAAACAATTGCAAAAACATTAACCCCCGCATTCACTAAAAAGGTCTAAGAGTTAAACCAGATCTAATTGCCATGACAATTGAAACTGTTACTTCACAGGTTTTGTTTTGCTTATGTCATTGTCATTTTGTAATTGTAATATTTATAAAAATTATTTCTTCAATTGATAAAAATGTCATCATAAACCTATAACTGTCAAGTTAGACCTGATCTAAATTTCAACCTCTTTAGATAATACGGGTGTATTTGTTTAATTGTTGCATATGTTATCTTAAACCTATAACTGTCAAGTTAGAACTGGTCTAAATTGTTCTTTAGTGAATACGGGTATAAAAGTTTTATAAAGTCAGACTTTTAAAGTGTCTACAATTAAATTGTATCTGTCTTGGATTCGCGACGCCTACACTAAAGACGTCGATTTTCTTGTAGCTCTTAATAAATACAATGTACTTAAAAAAAACAACTTTTCACCAAATTTTGATATCCTCATTCATTTGCGAGAAATCGACGTTAGGAATTTAAGAGTCATACCCCCTACAGAGGTATAACAAACAAACTTTTAAAAAGCCAAGAGCGATTTTTTTTTATTTTGGCGTATATTACAAATTTTAAGTTTGTTGATGTAGTACTAGATTAAATAAAAAAATCGTTAAATTTCCTTTACCCGAAACTTCCCTCGTTATGAGTCTTTCCTTTTAATAGGAATAGTGAAGTGCGGCCCAATTTAGTTCAGTACGTAATACTTTAGTAAAACATATATACTGTCTTAAAATATTTTTATTCGTCGCCATTTTGTTAGATCATATTAGATATCGTACCAATATTTTACCAGTTTCTACCTATGTCATACTTTTTTGGCATAATTTAAAATAAATTCAATAAGTAGTTTTATATTAACAACATACACCGCAATTTGGTTACATCATGTGGAATTCGTACCAATGTATCCCTATAATACATATAATTTTCCTGCAATATTTAAAGTCAATTAAATAAATTCTTAGGTTGATTTTTAAAAATTTTATTTGGCCGCCGTTTTGTTCGGCTATCTTGAATTCGTACCACAACTTTACCAGTTTATCTCTATATTTATTTCTATATCTATATCTCAATGCTTGCACAAAATTTTAAATTATTCTAATGAGTAGTGTTTTCAGGCCGCCATTTTGAGGTAAATTGGATAATTAGTTTTTTCAGTAATAATTTTTTTAACGTTTGACTAGGCTGCCATATTATTTGGCATACTGAATTTTTCCCAAAATATTACCAAGTCATCCCCATATATTCCTTAACTTTTGTCGAAAATTTGAAGTCACTCTGATAAATAGTTTTTAAGCTATGCTGTGAACTGACAGACAGACAAACGGATCGACGGAATTGATAAAACATATTTTAACGTGAAGATATGTAATACCTGAGAGTGTGATTTTTTCAGGACTACAAATATTTTATATAGCTGGCATTTTGTTCTGCCATATGCCATATATATATATATATATATATATATATATATATATATATATATATATATATATATATATATATACCGACAGACGAACCGACGGAATTAATAAAACATATTTTGTGCGATCTAGAGACTCTGAAACCTAAAGATATGTAAAACCTGAGAGGGGATTTCTTCACAATTACAAGTATTTTATTTAGCCGCCATTTTGTTCCGCCATCTTGAATTACCACCACAGCTTTATTAGTTCATCTATATATTGCAATTATTTATGGCACACAATTTGAAATCAGGCCCTTAAATAGTTTTTCAAACTGAATTTTTAAATATTTTACTAAGCCGCCCTTTTGTTCCGCCATCTTGTATTAGTACCAAACTTTTACCAGTTGATCCTACATAATATTTGATTTTTGTGCAAAATTTGAGATAAATTGGATAAGTATTCTTTTTGGTAATAATTTTTTTAATAATTCACTAGCTCGCCTTTTTATTTTGCCATATTGGATTTTTCCCAAAATGCTACCAGGCCATCCCTATATGACCCTTAATTTTTAACCAACATTTGAAATCAATCGGGTAAGTAGTTTTTTAGCTATGCCGCGAACAGACAGACCGACGGATAGACAGACTGACGGAATTGAGAAAACATGTTTTTCGTGATCTAGGGACCCTGAAACGTAAAGATCTCAAAAAATCTTGAAGGATGATTTTTTCACGATTACAATACTTTTATGAGGGAAGTAAGAACTTTTATTGCAGTATGTCGAACAGCAGATATGAGATATGCATGCAGATATAATAAAATTGCTGTGTAAAAATTTGAAAAAATCTCGAAGGGTGATTTTTTTACGATTACAATATTTCCCTTTTACGAGGGCAGTAAAAAACTTCAAAAAGTATGTCAATTTTCTTAAAATCATAAGAATAATTAAATATTACATAATTCTGTAGTCTTTCAAATTTAGCAGACATTACTGCTACCGGTTAGTGGCTATGATTGAGCAACAATAATTATTAAACAGTTTCCTAATCAAAAGAGTAGACAATAGTTGTCGGATAATTAAAAAATGATCCATTTGTATACCTTTTAAGGTTCATAATAAACAACTGTAATGTCCCCTGTCCAAATTTGTTAGCCAGATTCGACCTGTGAAAAGTTGATTTCTGTATTCAAATATTCGAATAAAATACATTCACTCAGCCACTACATCCAGAATCCTATGTACCTGAATTAATTTAATCCGAATAGAAAAAGCAACAGGTAAAACAATCGTTTCACGCGAAAAAGTTGTTACGTGAGGAACTATACATATAATAGTGTGTGCACCAGTATGACGGCCATAAAAAGAACAAAATAAGATCAAGGTCCATTGATGGTTTTCAACGCGATAAAACTTTGCGTTGTCACCATTATATCAACAGGATAGTATTACTTTATTATTACAAGTAACTAAAATATTGAAAGACATGAATTATTTTAAATAAACATGCATTATCAACGAAACAAAACATATTGCAGATAAAAAGCATATCTGATCAAAATTACGAAAACCTATTGTAATTATCCCCACCCCATAAAATAGAAAATATTGATTACAAAGAAAAAAATAAAATATGAATACAATCTCTTTATAAGGCTAGAACAGTAACTGTAGTTTGGTTGTTTTTTCTTTTTGATAAAACTTTCTCGACCTAAACACTTCTCCTTAACCCTCATCTTCTTGCAAGTGCAAAATGTATACAGGACAGTTAAGAGGTTAACTAAATATTTTTAAGTCACTTTAAGATTCTTTTTTAATGCATTTTTTGTTTCTTAATTTAAACTGAGTAAAGATGTTCACATCCACACTGCATCATCTTAAGCAATTTGATGCAACTGTGATTAAGTTTCTTTATTAATATAACAATCTCGGAAAATCCATGGAGCAATACAACGCCCTTAAACTTTCTCAAAATATAGATTATCTAATAATTGCTGGCGTAAGATACCCAAAAGCAGAGATTTCAAGAACACTTTCACCAGCAAAGAAGTCTGCACTGGGCTTGTGCAAATTTTAAAGTAAATAAGTATTGATTTTCATCTTTACTGGCTACGTTTCTCTGGCGAGTTTATCATGAATAAAATTTCAAGACCGAGATTCTTTATAACTAAGTGTAATAAGGTCATAAGAACTTTATATACCACTATGAATTCATTATCAAAGAGTGATTTTTGATTTAATTTCTAGCTGTGCACTGGATATTCTATTATTATATTCAGTATTCATATTACCATAATATTAATAAAAAATAAAACCGACTTCAAATAATGAACTAAAAAGTGAAATATTATTTATTTCACTGGGTAGAAAAGCGCAAGATTTAATGGAGCGGCTAGCGTTTCATAGCCGAGGCGTGCTCGCCTAATAATAACAATCCTACTGACGATGAGTAACTTATAAACAAAACTCACAATGATTAAATCAGTTAATATATTAAATTAGAAACTATACAAAAATTATTTTAGAACAAGGAAGGCATTAAGTACACTGTTGAGGTAACATATATCCCGCAGTAGTAACCGATAAAAAACCTTTCGAAACAAACCTATTCAAAAATAACGATACATCTGTAGGTCACTTGTAGTTATTATATCAATTACGTAAGAGGAGTTCAAGTTCCTTTATACTCTGCACTGCACACCTTATTTAAAACCAACCATATGAAGATTGAGATTTCGTTCTGATATCAATTCAATATAGCGGAATATGTTTGACGTAACGCGTTTTTGTTTTAATTAATTCTTTTGTAGTAAAGCTCCTACGTGATATTTTAAGCTGTTACATATAAGAAATTAAGTTTTTTTTTATACTACCACTCCCGTGGTTATTCAAGTATAGACATATTTAAATATAGTATAGTTATATATGACTGAAAATATATGAGTTGTCAAAAACTATAAATCGAACTGATAGTTCCGTATTTTTTTATGTCTGTAATTTAATATTGACCAAGAAATAACGAAATCTGTATTTATTTACATAGCTCCAGTTTGTTACTTTAATAAAGCGTTTTAAATAGTGACTATACATCTGCATTAACCTAGGTACATAACTATACCATTCTGCAAGCAATAGTATACGCGAAAACCCAGCTCTGATTTTTTTATTCCATCAGGGGCATCAGGTTAGTCAAGTTTTGTGGCACCTCTCCATGAAGGCCAACTAATAATTGCAACACCCCTCAAGTTAGGTTCTTTAACGTGAAATGCGATAACTTCTTTACATTGTCAAGTTCGTCTCAAGGTTGAGGTTAACAATATTGCGTGTAACATCTTATGAATAAAAATTAATTCTGAATGTTGCTTATATAAAGGATATTTCAATTACAAAAATATACACTTGCGTTAAAACCAATAAAAGGGTTTTTATCATGTGTTGGCTAAATAATATTTAAAATGGTATACTAAGAAATAAAAAAAAAACAAGACAAAATTTCACTTTTGATCCAGTACTGAAACGATTTCAATAGCCAATGTTTCATTCAAAAATAAAGCTAGTGTTTTCAAATATATAGTTCTTCACTCACATTCTTGGTGAGCTTCATCCTCGCCGATAACATTACGACCACTGATTTTTAGGACAACACTTGTAAACAGACTTTTTATTTAAATATGATAGAAATTTATCGACTAGCCAAAGCAAAAAAAAAATGATTTCTATAATTAATACTGAATGAAGCAATCTATTTTTATTAGTAGTTTAATATCTATTATTTGGAAGAGTATAGTGGGGTTAATAAACTTAAAAAGTAACCTGGAACCATGCGTCAAATATAACGAGGGCTCTTCATTTTAAACATTATTTCCTGCTTCCTTTTAAAATTAAAAATATATGTGATCTAATTTTTCACCATTTATGTTATTTTTACATTTATGAACATTTTATATCTTCATAGCAATTTCCACCAATATTCTAATTATATGTGAATTGGTTTTTCCAGTACAGCATCTAATTATAATGAAGAACAAACAAAATATGCTAAGTGTATTCTAGGCCATAAACTTGTTTGGGTAGATGCCAATTAACAGAGTATCCCGTTGAGACGTGAAATTTGCGGATTTCCCTAAACCAAAACTAATCTGACTACCATGAGCTTGAACTTGTCTAGAATATTTTAAATTATTCAGAAATGTGAACGGGAGGAACTGGTCACATTCCCTAGTTATTTATTACTGTTTGTACCATATTGTTATAGCCATTAGGGACGCATACACACACTTCGTGTACTTTTCATTACAAATTAAAATACCATTACCGTTACAATAAAAATACAATACACGTACTATCCATATTTATAGTTGGTATTTATATACTGACACTGATTTGATTCTGCCAGAAGAAATTGTAACAAAACATTTTGGACAGATTACTACGGATAAAAATAATGTTTTAGCGTTAGTATAAGTAGATAAATGATCAAAATATTGTTTTTTAAGTGTGCGCAGATCAGTGAAGAACGATATGAGATTAATACATTCGAGGGAGAGGCTGCTGAGGGCAGCAATTGACTGCATCCTTTGACTCCGTTGGTGTCTATCGTGCTGTAAGCCTCCAAGGGGCTCTCCAGATAAAAATCACACTCGTTTAACAAGGAAAACACCCTTTCGAACCAGACACATCTTACTATCCTACGGAATAATAACCGGACACTGCAGACTTAATAGATCATTTACATTTATCAAATGGGATTATCCAGTCTGTCCTAATTGTAGAACAAGAAACCCCAGGAAAGATGGGACACACTCGAAAGAAAATCTCTAGGATCTGTCACCCCACCTAGGGAGGATTTAAGAAACCCTAATTTCGATAAGCCTGGAAGCCTTCATAAGAAAGACGAGGGCTAAAGATTATCCAGAGTGAGAGTGAGTGGGAACGCCCCAGATAAAGATTATATGCATTCAAGAACTAAAGCTCCAAATTCAGGCATGGCCAAATCTTACTCAAAATAACCGGTCACAGGAAACCTGCTCTGCGACAGATGGGGCAGACCAGGTAGCCTGTTATTCTCAGAAGGACTGAAGGAGTCTACATATTTGCAAATATGTGGGCGAGGGAAATACGTCTGCTGGTAATAGACCCCATATCCGGGAAACTTTGGAAATAAAAAGCCATAAAAAAAATGGTTCCTTTTTTTTAATTTGGCAAAGCAAAAAGGCTGCTAAAGGACGCATATACGTTACTTGGTCATAGTAGAGTCCGTTATATGATTATAAAAAGAGTAAAGTGATGAAACTTATGTCCCAGATATAGGAATACTACTCAAACTTGGGTCTTATTTATAATCTGTAAACTCAATTTATTGGCAGCTGCTATGACGATTGACTATTCCGACTAGATGATAGACCCTCAAGCTTCTGTGTCAAACATATTCTTCTACCCAGACTAACAAAAGAACGTTCTATATAGCGAAAAATTCGGCACGTTACTATTTAGATTTCAGAGTGCTACTTAATTCCAACAAAATTTAATTATATTTTGCCCTTACATTAGAGACATTCTATTTAGGGACTACAAAAATTATATCTGGCAAATTTTCCTTTTTTTATTCTAATGCAAAAGAAAACCACACTCAACAGTGCCCAAATACCTTAAAAATCAGTAAAACAAAACGATTGTAAAACTAAATATTCAAATAGTTAAAAACACATGACAGGTATGTGAAGATCCGGAATGTGTTGTCCGAAAAATATTTTATAAATATTCATTGGACAAGGTCGTTTAAAGCACTTGAAACTAATTCTATTTCAAACGTAAACAAATGCTGCTGGCAAATTTTTTCCAGGCAACAAAAGGTTATTATCGATGAAAATAATTAGCATGCACATTTATTGTATAAATATTATAATTAATGACTAGAAGCTAATACATACGTCTGGTTTGTTTAGTTATAACTGAATAAAAGAGCAAAGATCGCTGAACGGTAAAAATATATATAATTTAAATATTAAACGTCTTCCAAATATACGTATTCACACTGAGTCTTCTGTTAAAAAATGCCAGCAATTAAATCACATAAGTTTTCTTCATTATATGAAATATATTTCATCACCATCTGGCGCCCCCTGTGTTCTAACAAAAATGTCTAACATTATTTGTTCATTATTTATTGTTATATTAATAATTACCTCTCGAAAAATCGGTCATTTATAAATGACGTAAATTAATCGTTTTTTTTTTTGCAATACAGGAATGTTGTTCTATCGCAAAGCTGCCACATGATGGTTTCCGTCAGTCAAGGTACACAATTTCTATTTCTATAAGGGTAAAAATATTTAAAATGACACTGAGCGAAACAGAGATAAATAATCGGCGGCTGAAGGAGTATTTTCCTTAGTTCCCTGTTTCCTTTGTCGTCGACCTTCTAGAGATCGATTTTGTCAAACCTATCTTAGCTTTCTACATTTCATTCTATAAAATTATAAATATGTAAATAATTATAAATTCTGTTATAATTATGTCTAATTTTTAAACATCACTATTTCAAAAACATGTATTTTACTCATAAACATATACAGATGACCCACGTAGTGTATCTTATCCCAAACCTATTTATAAAATAAAAGTTCAGAAGAAGTTGTTTGGCATGGTGATTCATGTTTGCAGGGCTACCAGGTCAAATTTTATATAAATCAGAAGACTGGAATAACATGAACGCAAGTTGCCTTTCTGTAAAGTATCCCATTATTTATATGATGATTTAAATTTAAAAATTGTAGAAATCTATAATACTAGCAAAAAGAATACCTTGGGCAGCTAGTATCGATATTAGTTTCAGATAAAAACCATTGTTTATTTATTATCTGATAAAATCAACAAAAATATTATATTACGTAATTTTTGAGTATTGTATTCGTAGAATAAACAGAGAATGAATTTCTCACCTGTCGACAAACTGAACCTAACGAAACAAACAATATGTTGTTTTTAATACAGACAAACATCGATGTCGAAAAAATGCATCACGATTTTTTTTTAGGTGGAATTCTGTGACCTCGCACGAATACCGGACGCGTGACAACCATCTTAAGAAACGGACGAGGCGGCCTTATTTTACTGCGCGTGGCCTTCCGTTATTGCATAACACAAATTTCAATATCATTAAGTTAAGGTGATATAAATTATCAGAAATCGTGTGAATTTGAACTTTGCGATACCTAATGACACTGAAGAAAAAAAAAGATTTATCACTTTGCAAGGTTTCTTATTTGACATTAAATTTTCAGGTGTTTTTTCTACGATAATCATATCAGTGCTTAATTTTTATACATTTGTGAATCGTTTAGATGCAAAGATCTGTAAATTGATGGAACCCAAAAAAACTAAGGAAATATTCAGTTTATTTTATACAAAATTTCGTCTATTTCCAGTATGGTCATTATTTTTTGAAAAACGCATTACAAGGTTCAAAATTACATCTAGGATCCAAGGAGTGTGTTTAATAATGGATTCAAACTTTTCAACAACAACTTGCCATCCATAACTGTTTGCAGATAGTACATTTCGATTGAGGGTTAAATGACATTTTCTCACAGGAACATAGTTTTTGACTCAAAACTGCCGCCTTAGATCTGCTTATTTTTATTTTCTTGGAGAAATCGTATTCAGAGCACATCAAAGATTCAATCTCACCAAAAACTGAATATTCTATTATTTGTTCAAGGACGTTAACAACTAGGTCGTAGATGGGGAAATATCTAAAAACGTCTTGCAGAAAATCATTTTTGGATCTCTTAAATGCTTCAGTAACGTCTGCTCGTGATGGAGCATGGAGTCATGGAGTAAAGCATCACAAATAGAAACTTAAAACGTTTCTCATGATCGTTGAAAAAAAAATACAGATAAAGGTAGTGTTAGTCGGTAATAAATACTAAACGATCTGCATTTGAAGAAAAATTACTACATAATTTGCACCTCCTTTTGTGCATACACAAAATGAAAAATTATTTTTTGCATCGACTGCATTTTTTTCTCCGATTTTTGAAAGAACATACTATACTATACTATAATATACTAACTAAATTAATATTTACAATTTTAATTTTGGCATTTATATAAAAAAAAGATTTTTACAAGGGTCATGAGATGCCTCTCATAAACGACGGTTTTATACTTTCTTCGTAAAATTGAAGTATTGTAAAAGTGAAAAAATCGCCCTCCCAGATTTTCACAGACCTTCATGTTTTCTCAATTCTGTTGGTTTGTCTGTTCGCGGCATTACTCACCCGACTGACTTCAAATTTTCGTCAAAGATTAAGGTTCACATGGGAATGACCCAGTAACATTTTGGTAAAAATCCATTCTGGGTAAACAAGATGGTGGCCTAGAAAAATGTTAAAAACATTGTTACTATAAAATTACTTATCCAATTCACCTGAAATTTTGCACAAGTTCTCCACAGGAATCAACTAGTAAAATTTTGGTAAGAATCCAAGATGGCGTAACAAAATGGCGGCTTAATAAAATATTTAAAAAATCTGCTTGAAAAAACTACTTATTAGATTGATTTCAAATTTTGTACAAGAATTTAAGTGTAATATAGAGATGAACTGGTGAAATTGTGGTACGAATTAAAGATACAGGAACAAAATGGCAGGCAAATAAAATATTTGTAACCGTGAAAAAAATACCCTACCAGGTTTTACATATATTCACGTTTTAGCGTCCCTAGATGCCAATGTTGCACACAATACCCAAAACCTGACAAATTTAAAACTGACTGGAGTAAAATAACATTCTGTTATTTACAATTTCATTGGTACGGGACTATGTAAATACAAAAGAAAACATATAGAAGGGAATATTTAATACGTAACCGGGCAACATTGTTTTTGTTCTTTTGAGATGCTACGTTTTTCAATCGTTATTAGTCGGTGTCTGTTAAGAAATGATCCTCCTGAACAGCATTTCGGGGTAGGTGACTGATCAAAACTGCTTTGCTACGTTAAATTTTAATAGCATCTTGCAAGAAATACTAATTATCTTCCTTTACACCAGTTTTACCTCTATGTGTATATGGCCACTACCCCTATTGATTCTATCTAGATTTATTGTCCAAAGTATAGTGTATATTATTAGCTAATTTTTATTTTATTAAAAGTAAATATTTTCTGGACTATAACTAAGTATAAGCCTATATAGTTTACACCTACATTTATATCGACTTTGTACGTCCAAATCTGTAAATTTAATAAGTCTAGATGAAAACTACTGGTTATCCCTTCATCGTATTAGAGTATAATAAAATAACACACATTTCAGTTTTTTGAAATACTCATTGCAATGCTTGAAAGAGGCAACATCCTTTCTTAGTTTCAATTAACTGATAAAAAATTAAGGGGTTTTTCTACACGATAACTTATTATTTTTGTAATTCAACTGGTCAATGGTTAAGTATAAATAAAAGAAGAATTCAAGGTTGTAGGCAACATTCTTATTCGCAACTGGACATGGCAATACGGGCTTTAATTATTATTCTCTTTGTTGGAAGATACGGTAAGATAATTTTAGCATCACATATACACGTACAGGGTTAACATGGTAATTTATTTTAAAATTACAATTGAAAAACTGGTTAAAGTATCTTGATCATTGGAAATTTCATGAAACATATATTCAAGCGATGCCTCATAAAAAGGTATTGAATATATTTTCTTACTATTACGGTCATTATAAGTTTTATTCAGCATCAGTAGTCAAACGTAAATTAATGCACTTTAAGAATGTTTTAGAGGACTGCTTGCTACGACAAGTCTGCGACCACAAGCTCGGATAGACTTTTAAAATTATTTTTGTTGCTTCAAAAAAACATTTATAAATTAATATTCAAAATTTTATCATTCTAGATTCGGAGACATAGAGGACATTTAAAAAAATAATCCAAATTCAATAGCTTAAAACTAACATAGAGGTTACTTTTTAATTATTACATTAAATTACAAAAAATCGAAAAAAAGTGGAACGAAACGAAAATATACCTAATAAAGAGTAAACTAAAAAACTTAAACAAAAGAAAAGTATTGCACTATTGCATTAACTATTCATTGACGAAAATCAAACTGTAAGCACTGACAATGCCAAATGAAATTTTAGTGAAACACAATTTTCAAGCCACCACAAACCAATGTATGTTTCCCCAAACTAAATATCATGTTTCACCGTCCTTGAAGAGATATATACAGGGTGTGACGAAAAATATGCACCTAGCTTTTCCTCTTTTCGTGAAATTTAAAGCAGAAATGGAGTATAGTACGTTGATTTTGCTTTGGAAGGGGACACATTTTGAGCATATCTTTCAACCTGCATCTTCAACGACTGGCGAGGGACAATCACACCCGTAAAATTTCAAATGGAAAGTGGGGTCGAGTGATACATCATTTCGAAGGGCACACATTTAGCTTTCTAACAATACACTATTTGTTGGATTTTACTTGAACAGTTGCAAAAAATGGCTTTGGAACCTTAATCATGTAACTATATTATTAATGACGTAAATTTTATTTATTATTAGTAGTCAAAACAACTACAAATACGGTTCAATTATTATTAGTTATTTAAGATTTATTAAAACGCTAATTATTTATTGAGTATTGAAAATGTGGCCCATTTGCTTCCATACAATAATACAGATTTTGTTCAAATCTATTTCGAACATTTTGTGTTGCTTCTGCATTCAGCTATAATCAGTTAGTAAGATTTTCTACGGAATCCGACTTCGTAGCGAAACATTTTATTTTCAAGTGTCTCCAAAGAAAATGGTCCAAAGGTGGTAAATCGGGTGACTTGGCAGGCCATTCAATCGGGCCACTCCTTTCAATCAACCGTTCAGGGAACCGGTTATTTAAAAATTCTCTTACAATAACAACATAGTGCGGAGGCGCTCCATCTTGCTAGGAATGAAGCCGATAGACATTATGATTTTAGTCATCATCTATTATTTATGTTATAAAAGGTTCTGTTACATCTTCAAGCATGTTTAGGTACACGTCGCCAGTTACATTTCCAGGAATAAAAAGTGATCCAACAATATAATTTCTTAATATCCCACACCAGGTGTTAATTTTTTAAGGTGTTGGGTATGAATCTCATGGAATAATTATGGGTCCCTAGTAACGGCAACTATAAAAGTTTCGCGCTTCATAGAGAGCTTTTTCAAAAGGATATTATTGGCCTGTAAATTCAATTTGAGGTAAATTAAAATCTAGGAATTTTGGAACTGTCAAAATATTCTCCTGTTCTTTTGGCTTGCGAGCTTTCCGTAGGCTATAGAAACATCTTTGAGGTTTTGTTCACAAATCCGTCCATAAGTTATTCGGATGTCTTGTAGGAATGGCATCTTGGTTGTTAGATAGCAACCCTAACCCAACCCTTGCTGTAATATTTTTGTTGCGTTTTTAGCATGTTTAGGTACACTTCGCCAGTTACATTTTTAGGAATAAAAAGTGATCCAACAATATGATTTCTTAATATCCCACACCAGGCGTTCATTTTTTAAGGTGTTGGGTATGAATCTCATGGAATAAATATGGGTCCCTAGTAACGGCAACTATACCAAGCACCATTCAAATAAAATATACACTCATTGGAAAAGCAAATTTTAAATAATAAGCCAGATCTTCAATTAAACGCTGGCTCATTTCTTTGCAAAACTGCAGCCTTCTATCCTGTACTGTTCTATCTAGTTCTTGGTACTAATTTAATTTGCTATTTGTGAGCTTTTAAAATTCTAATTATGGATAAACGGGAGACACCTAAGGCTTGAACTAGTTGAAGGTTACTTTGCGTATGATGCTGTGCAACACATTCCAAAACAGCGACTTCCACAACTTCATTTCTGACGGCTGGTGGCGGCTGGCGTTTCGCAGTACTGACAGATCCAGTATCGGCAAACTTTTGGAATAATTTGGCAACATACGAATCATTCACATTTTTATTGAGGTGAGAGTTATTAAAAAACAAGCAGCAACGATAAATAAAGAATTTACCAAAACTACAGAGTTAGGTTCCCAAAGTATTTTTTGCATTAACTGTTCAAGCAGAACTCAACAAATAGGTATCATTAGAAAGGTAATTTTGTGCCTTTTGAAATGATATATCACTCGACCCCAGTTTCCATTCGAAATTTTAGGGGTGTCATTGTCCCCCGCCAGGTGGCTTAAAATGTGTTTCCCTCCAAGGTTAAATCAACGTGTCCGACCATTTTTGCCTTTATTTTCACGAAAAGAGGAAAAGCTAGGTGCATATTTTTCGTTGGACCACCAATATTTATACATACATATATATATATATATATATATATATATATATATATATATATATATATATATATATATATATATATATATATATATATATATATATATATATATATATATATATATATATATATATATATATATATATATATATATATATATATATATATATATATATATATATATATATATATATATATATATATATATATATATATATATATATATATATATATATATATATATATATATATATATATATATATATATATATATATATATATATATATATATATATATATATATATATATATATATATATATATATATATATATATATATATATATATATATATATATATATATATATATATATATATATATATATATATATATATATATATATATATATATATATATATATATATATATATATATATATATACATATATATAGATATATATATATATATATATATATATATATATATATATATATATATATATGTGTTGATTTTTACTCCTTCATATAAAAATACAATATGTTTTCATAGCTGGAGTGTACATCCGTTCATATAATATATAATATATAATAATAGCTGGAGTATATATAAATATGAACAAATATATATAAAATATCATATATATATATATATATATATATATATATATAAGGGATCCGACAACGTACATATATATATATATATATATAAACCTCGAAATTCAACAAAAAATCATATATATATATATATATATATATACACAAACCAGGGGCGCCTATCATATATATACAAAAACTGGAGAAATACCTATATATATATATATATATATATATATATATATATATATCGTTATATATATATATATATAATATATATATATTTTTCTTTCATATATATATATCACCAGTAGTCGCGAATTTATTTATGATATACTTCGAGAAAGAAGCTCTTGATTTAAAACCCAAATATGGATTCGTTATGTGGATATATATATGGCAACATATATGCAGAGCTCGAAAAATATATATATATATATATATATATATATATATATATATATATATATATATCATTCAAGCTGTGGCAAATATATATCTAGATCCGTGCGACTAACTGAAACACAGACGAGACAAAACGAACTTAAGGTAGTATCTAGTGCTTTAAAGAAAAATGGCTACACAAATCGCACCATAGAGAAAGCTATTAATGCACAGGTTTCCCGAACAACGAACAACAAAAAATATGAGCCGGGAAAGCAACGAGTAGTCTTACCATATGTAAAAGGCACAACAGACAGAATCGGAAGAATTCTGAGGAAACACAACATACAAACAATACACAAGCCACAAACAACTATAGGTAAACTACTCGGAAACCCAAAAGATAAAATCAAACTGGAAAACCACGGAGTGTACATATTCCGTGCCAGGACTGTGAAAAGTTGTACGTAGGGCAAACTAACAGGCGAATATCAGCAAGAGTGGAAGAGCATAAACTCAGCATCAGAAATAAACAAACAACCTCAGCTTTATTCCTACAAACAAGGTGATTTGAATAAAAGGGACGAATCATTAAAACTACCAACAGTATGGAAGACAATAATCGACAAATCTAAAATCGCAAAAACTCAAGCGCAATTAGCGCAACAACAACAGCACCATCCGGAAAACATAAATAACGACCAACGCCTGCGCAGATATATGGGGATATAAAAGGAAGCGTCGCAGTCACCATCACTTCAGTCTCTATTCGGATGCGAGAAAGAAAGCTTCGAAAATGCCAAATGTGATTTTGGCAAAACGTCACCAAAACTGTTCTTCTCAGTACGACAGTAATGAACGGATGTACACCCGGACTGAAAACACATTATATATATATATATATATATATATATATATATATATATATACATATATATAGATATATATAGATATATATATATATATATATATATCTATACATATATATAGATATATATATATATATATATATATCTATATATATATATATATATATATATATATATATATAGATATATATATATCTATACATATATATATATATATATATATATATATATATATATATATATATATATATATATATATATTTATATATAATACAGCTTAACGTAAGTTTTACTCTAGTAAGTATGTCTTCAGCGTGAAATGCAATTGTTATTTTAATTTCATATCAAAAAAAGACAAAAATATATAAAAGATACTAAAAATGTATATTCTAACATTATTTCAAAATGAATATAATAACGTATTTCTATTTCTTATAT
Source organism: Kuschelorhynchus macadamiae (assembly GCA_030620095.1). Classification (NCBI taxonomy): domain Eukaryota; kingdom Metazoa; phylum Arthropoda; class Insecta; order Coleoptera; family Curculionidae; genus Kuschelorhynchus; species Kuschelorhynchus macadamiae. Next base: position 88,418 of record JAUTXW010005180.1, on the reverse strand, counting down.
AAAAGCCGCCTATACAAAATTTCACAATTAAACATGAAACATATATATAGATATATATATATATATATATATATATATATATATATATATATATATATATATATATATATATATATATATATATATATATATATATATATATATATATATACACACACATATATATATATATATATATATATATATATATATACATATATATATATAAGAGAAACAGAAATTTCAATTTCTGTGCGGTTCTTGGTCGTAAAAAGTTATATAAAACGAAACCAGTAACGGTAAGGATTACTCCTTCACCATTTTGTCGATCTATGATATATTTGTTTCCAGGGCCAAGGTGCCAATCTGCTACCGTGGTATCTGCCCCGGCAAGGCTCATCAGGCAGTTTCCTTGGGGGGTATCGGTATTAAAACCGAAATACCCAAACCCTGAAACAAACAAGGTGTCATGTCATTCGACTTTGAAAGTCGACGATAAATAGGCAACCAGTGGCGCCATCTGTAGGTACTATGGTGCAACTAAATCGCTTTAGATGCGACCTACTTTGGAGCACAAGACGACACATCTGTGCAAAAATAAAAGAGAAACAGAAATTTCAATTTCTGTGCGGTTCTTGGTCGTAAAAAGTTATATAAAACGAAACCAGTAACGGTAAGGATTACTCCTTCACCATTTTGTCGAGAATCGACCAAAACATGACGCTATGTTTGTTTCCAGGGCCAATGCCAATGCTATGGTATACTTCAGGCAGTTTCCTTGGGGGGTATCGGTATAAAACCGAAATACCCAAACCCTGAAACAAACAAGGTGTCATGTCATTCGATATTTATATAAAGTCGACGAGGGAATATATCTGTATACTATGGTGCAACTAAATCGCTTTAGATGCGACCTACTTTGGAGCACATACGACACATCTGTGCAAAAATAAAAGAGAAACAGAAATTTCAATTTCTGAAAAAGTTATATAAAACGAAACCAGTAACGGTAAGGATTACTCCTTCATTTTGTCGATAACATGAAAAGGTGCCAATCTGCTACTTATAAGGCTCATCAGGCAGTTTCCTTGGGGGGTATCGTATTAAAACCGAAATACCCAAACCCTGAAACAAACAAGGTGTCATAAAAAGTCGAGGTCTTACTATGGTGCACCAAATCGCTTTAATGCGACCTACTTTGGAGCAAAACACACATCTGTGCAAAAATAAAAGAGAAACAGAAATTTCAATTTCTGTGCGGTTCTACGGTTTTTACGACCAAGAACCGCACAGAAATATTTCTGTTTCTATTTATTTTTGTAAAATCAATATTTGCGAATATCATTAAACTGCCTTTGTACCACGGTAGCAGATTTTTTAGCGTCATGTTTTGGTCGATTCTCGACAAAATGGTGAAGGAGTAATCCTTACCGTTACTGGTTTCGTTTTATATAACTTTTTACGACCAAGAACCGCACAGAAATTGAAATTTCTGTTTCTCTTTTATTTTTGCACAGATGTGTCGTCTTGTGCTCCAAAGTAGGTCGCATCTAAAGCGATTTAGTTGCACCATAGTACCTACAGATGGCGCCACTGGTTGCCTATTTCCCTCGTCGACTTTCAAAGTCGAAACATGACACCTTGTTTGTTTCAGGGTTTGGGTATTTCGGTTAATACCGATACCCCCCAAGGAAACTGCCTGATGAGCCTTGCCGGGGCAGATACCACGGTAGCAGATTTTGGAAACAAACATAGCGTCATGTTTTGGTCGATTCTCGACAAAATGGTGAAGGATAATCCTTACCGTTACTGGTTTCGTTTTATATAACTTTTTACGACCAAGAACCGCACAGAAATTGAAATTTCTGTTTCTCTTTTATTTTTGCACAGATGTGTCGTCTTGTGCTCCAAAGTAGGTCGCATCTAAAGCGATTTAGTTGCACCATAGTACCTACAGATGGCGCCACATATATATATGACACCTTGTTTGTTTCAGGGTATATATACCCCCCAAGGAAACTGCCTGATGAGCCTTGCCGGGGCAGATACCACGGTAGCAGATTGGCACCTTGGCCCTGGAAACAAACATAGCGTCATGTTTTGGTCGATTCTCGACAAAATGGTGAAGGAGTAATCCTTACCCTTACTGGTTTCGTTTTATATATATATATATATATATACATATATATATAGATATATATATATATATATATATACATATATATATATATATATATATATATATATATATATTTATATATAATACAGCTTAACGTAAGTTTTACTCTAGTAAGTATGTCTTCAGCGTGAAATGCAATTGTTATTTTAATTTCATATCAAAAAAAGACAAAAATATATAAAAGATACTCGAAAAATGTATATTCTAACATTATTTCAAAATGAATATAATAACGTATTTCTGTTATTTCTTCTAGAAAAGCCGCCTAACAAAATTTCATAATTAAACATGAAAATTTTGCTGCATATATTAACATAATAAAGGTTACTTTATTATGCTTAATTATTCAGACTTAAGTCAACTTAAGCAATGTTAAAATTCCAATTCTTTTCCTAGTTGTGAAATATTTCGGAAGAAAAAAACCTTAAACGTTAACATTCTTGATATAGCACTCATATCTAATATATGCATGGACTTAATTGATAGCACTTATACAAACAATGTTTCGATGACCTTTTAAGGAGACAAATTTGCAACATGGCCGTTCGCAATGTAAATTCACGGAATTGATGATACTTCACTTTAGGCATATACAACAGCGACGACGAGGAATATAATAAAATGTTCAATACTGCAAATTGAATAAAAAAAAAGTTAACATATAACAAAACTGTCTTTAAATAGTATGATTTTTAAAATACAATCATAAAACAAGGTCTTAAATTTACCAAAAATAAAAACACAATACAAAACTTTTTATATGTAAAATCAATATTTGCGAATTCATTGATTTGTTCTTTTTTTCAGATATATATAGACCCACACTAGCTCGTAGCTATATATCTATATATCAATTTAATATTATACAGAGTATCCGGAAATCGCTTTCAAATATTTTTGATACAGTGATTCTTCTCATACAAATAATGCTTTTGCATAAAAAATGGAGGATTATATTCTATTATTGTGTTACATCAAAATTTTAAGTTCTTATTATTTTGAAAACGTATATATATATATATATATATATATATATATATATATATATATATATATATATATATATATATATATATATATATATATATATATATATATATATATATATATATATATATATATATATATAATATATATATATATATATATATATATATATATATATATATATATATATATATATATATATATATATATATATTATATATATATATATATATATATATATATATATATATATATATATATATATATTGTTGCGTTTTCTTAAACCATGTCTAATTTTTTTTTTGTGTTAAAAATTCTTGGGTACCGGTTTATTTTCTTAAAAGAATTATTTATTTCCTTAAAGTTTCGCGCTTCATAGAGAGCTTTTTCAAAAGGATATTATTGGCCTGTAAATTCAATTTGAGGTAAATTAAAATATAGGAATTTTGGAACTGTGTTTGTGTGTTTACACTTGAGTCAAAATATTCTCCTGTTCTTTTGGCTTGTGAGCTTTCCGTAGGCTAGAGAAACATCTTTGAGGTTTTGTTCACAAATCCGTCCATAAGTTATTCGGATGTCTTGTAGGAATGGCATCTTGGTTGTTAGATAGCAATTTTTAACCCTTGCTGTAATATTTTTGTTGCGTTTTCTTAAACCATGTCTAATTTTTTTTTTTGTAAAAAATTCTTGGGTACTGGTTTATTTTCTTAAAAGAATTATTTATTTCCTTAACGTTTCGCGCTTCATAGAGAGCATCTAACGACCAAGATGCCATTCTTACAAGACATCCGAATAACTGATGGACGGATTTGTGAACAAAACCTCAAAGATATTACTTATATAGATATATATATATATATATATATATATATATATATATATATATATATATATATATATATAACTTAATACAAAGAAGTTATTAAATAACATTATTTTTTTCATTTCGATCTCTACTTCTGCGATTTAATCCCGTTGACCCCTATTATTATATTTGGTTGGTCTTTTTATATGTACGGTAGAATATTTTGCTAGATAGCTACTAAACAGTTTCAAATATCGAATAGGTACAAGACTGAAAAAGTTTTTGAATCTTAATTAGGTCGGTGTTTATGGCGGTAAAAGGGTTGGGGACTCCCCAAAAAACACCCCGTACATGATAAAAAATTATACTGTGTGGATTATGGGCTTAATGTATTTAATTTAAATAAAAAAATTAAAAAATAAATTAAAACTAGCCATCATGTAGAACGTTTCTGCAGAATCACTCATCTAAATACTCAAATGGAATTTGCAGATACTGTACGAAATTAAAATGTAAGAAAAAACATACCAATCTTTATACTTGATCTTGACCGGACACAATAAATGTAAATCATTCTTGGTAGGTAATTATTTAGATGCAACGTAAATTATGATTGACTCACGCACTGATACTGCTACCGAATAATAATAATAATAAAACGGGTGAGAAGCAACTGAAACAATAGCAGATCAAAGTTTAGCTTTATAACTAATTACAGAGAATGATTAAGAAGCAAATATCTTACACACGGAATAAATACGGATATAATGAAATCCTTAATCAAGAAAGAGCCAAAAGAAATATACAAAGGGATTAAAAAAAGCGCACACCTAAAAATAATATAAATGAAATGAACTGACTGGAAAAAAATTCAGTATAACAAAACAGTGATAAAGAAAGAAAATGGGGAATTCTATAAAAAATAATCACCGAACAACTGGAACATCAAGTGATAAAAAAAGTCGTCAAAAATACGAGAACAAATTAAATATATTATGAAGATGATGGTGCGAAAACTACCCCATTTTTTTTTCGACATGTAAACACTTTTCTACGTTTTCGACATTGCGAAAACTGTAGAATACGTAGAAAACCTATATCTGTCAAAACTGTCCAAATTTTTAAGTTTCAAAGTTATGTTACTTTGAATTACATAAAATAAAAAACATCCAGTTCATATTGGATTGCCACCTTTTATACATTTCACTCCGGGACATCTAAGAAATAACAACAATTAACTACCACCTGATAATTAAAAACAAAGGTCCTGATCTTGAAACGAACAACAAATCTATCTACTGACGGCTAACCCTTCACGCCTTTCAGATTCTGGAACGCCTAAGAAAGCACGACAACTCAGTATCAACCATCAACTGACGACTACAAAGATCCTCGCCTTGAAGTTTTGTAAAGATATGATTGAATTATGTTTAACTACTACCTGCCTTTTGTATTTGGGTAACTCGATACCAGACTTTATTTCGTGATAATCACTGCTAAACAGGGATTGGCGGTAACTAAGTTTATAGTTATAATGAATTAAAACACAAATGCCAGTAAAAAAATATATTTTTACCAATTATGAATACAAATACACCTGCAGCTGTATGCAAAATTTGTTCGAAAAAGATTCAATACATTTTGGCAGTTTTAGATTAAATTTAAGATTATTTAAAAATTGTTTACAAGCATATCAAGTCAATAATCATCATCTTTTATAAAAATAAAATCCAAAATTTGGAAAATAGCACAAAAATATGCTATTTAGAAACTTGATGCTTGATGTATTTTATCTTGGTAGACAACCTCGATTTTGCTACACACGTATAAAACCAGTATTCTACGATTTTCTACCCAGGTAGATAACGTTAGGTTTTCTACTGACCCAACCCTGGCCATAAGTAGAGATGTAAAGGTGGGAACGTTCCCTGGAAAACGTACCAGTTCCCTGAAAATGTTCCGGGAACTTTCCCGCACACCTGGGAAAGTTCGACAAAATTGGAAATGATAGTTTCAGTTTTTATAATCTAATGTAACAACGTACTAATGTAGGTTATAGTAATTATTTTTCCTACTTTTAAATAGATATCTAGAAGAGATAAACCTCGTTTTCCATCACCCACTAAGACAGTTTTATAATGTTATTTGCGATGAACAATACATATTTTCGCAGGAGTTCTTTTACACCCAACTAAAGAATAAACTGAATGAAAAAAATCCGTAAATTGGCCTTTAGCCGGAGCTTCCTTCGTAACGAATAATATAATATACAGGGTGAAAAGGAAATGACCGCAATTATTTTAACTGATAAAAGTACAAGTAATTTGGAGCAAAAAAGTCTTATGCAATAGGCAGTCAACATTCAAGGGCTGCTTTGGCTTTACAAACATTTTAAAATTCACAGTTTTTTTGCAAAAGCAGAAACGTTGCTGTTTTACTCTCTTAATACTGTACAAATAGTCATTGTATTAGATCTTAAATTGTTATCGGCGTATTATCTATTCTCTTTCTTTTTTAATTAAAAAACCAATGCTTTTGAATAAATGAATTATAAGAAATTAATTAGAGATACTTATTTTTTTTATTTTGCAAGACTTACATACCATCGAAAACTACATGCACCGCAAAGACGATTCAAGTTTTTTACAAACTACACTGTAGACTAATGTCTTTAATTTTTTTTGTGTACTGCAAATACTTGGAAGCGTGTGGGGAGTCTCCCCAACATAGAATAGCATGGCATAAAATGAGTGTATTGATCCATGATAGGCCACCATGATGCCAAGAAATTTGACAGATTAAGTATTTTAAGTAGGATCCTCTTAAGAGGTTATATGGATCAGTTGGTAATGAAGCCCACTGTTAAGTTGCCAACAATTCTGAAAATATATTTCCTTACTCAAGGCTGTACAACAGTACATATTTTTTAAAAATAGTTTAAAGAAGTTTAAAAAATATATACATATATAAAATGTTTAAACAACATGCAGATGTGATTCATAAGTTTAATCAAAGACTAGTATTATTTAATAGCTTTCGATAAGTATAAATTAAAATTCGATTAAACTTACGAGGCAAAATGAATTTAATACACATATAGGACATTACATAGAATGACCAGACAATTTTAACGTACAATAAACACACATAGAATTAAAAATTTTCAATATTAATACCAATATAGGTGATATTAATACTGAAGAATCTTCAGACGTGTTAATGTCCTTAAACATATAACAGGTATTTGTTACAAAGTTAATAATTTTCTTATATAAACTAACGTAGGCTTAAAAAACAAGAAAAACAACAATGAATGAATAATGAAATGACAATTTTATGAAAGATGGTTCCATTAATAACAACATAAATGACTTAGACTACACAAACAAAATAAATGTATGTAAAGCTATGCCTGTGTATGTATACATACATAGGACAAACAGGAATATAATAGGTAGAAAAAAAAAGGGTAGTAATAAAATAATATTAAAATACTGTTTTGACAAGACCCCGTTTGAATAACCGGGTAAATATATAAGAGAAACAAGAAGACAGAAAGAAGACAAATAAAATTGTTATAGGAATATTGTTTTAGCCAGTCAATTCACTATTTACTGATACATATACTGCTTATAATTTACTGATTTTGAGTATATAAATAAGCGTTTTTTTAGCTATTTGCCCCCAGTACACCTAAACTTAACTTATCTCCATTAAAATAGAATTAGTTAAATCACAATTAACCAGGATTATTTATCTTTTTAGAGTGCCAGATCAGGTTCCCTACTACTGACAGCTGCCAATCTCGCTCAAATTCACCAGGAATCTCGAGATGCAGAGGCGCGCTCAAGCGCAGGTGCCATGAGTACTCGCGACTTAAACATCCAGTACTATCTCGAAAAAAGTGATAAAGACAACGAATTTATCGCTTCTCTTCCAAAGACGTGCAAAAAACCTGAACCCGACAACGTTTCCATAGCAAGTTCGATGCACTTTACTGTCGTCAACATGAACTCAAGACCTCATCGAGTTCCCAGAAGAAGTTTTTGCAGAAAACATCAACTCACTATATTAGTTTTAAGTATGTCTGCCTTGTTCACGATAGGCATACTGGCAGCTATATACGTTTTGGAAAGTAAGTGAAATTTATCACAAACATATTCATGTAATATTTAATGGAAATAAAATTGAACTTTTTTCAGGTTTTTCTAAAACCAAAATTTCATTGAGAAAAACTATATAAAAACTAAAGTTTTACATACAACTGCATATAAAGAATTAGCGCCAAACTCAATGGCTTATTAGAAGTATCCGGAGAACAAATAAACATATTACTTTAAAATTTTTGTTCTGGTCACAGATAAACATAAACTTTCTTTTTAAAATATAATTGTATTTTACCCTAAACCAACAGCAAAATCCGTTATTTAAATGGAATTTCCTGAATATTATTGCATTTCTCTCACTTCTTGGTCACTCTCTCGAAAACAGTTAAATTTAGGTATAGGAAATATAACATAAAAGATATTTAGAATGTTCACAACGTGAAACGGATGTTCTCGCCGGTTTAGGGTAGAAGCGGTAACTACGCATAATTAAAATATTTTAGGAAGACACTTTACATTCATTACAAGTGAACATTTTCAAAGAAATCTATTCGTTTGTTCCCTAGAAACTTATAATAGGCCACTAAATTTGGCCCACCCTGTAAATGCCGGATGTTCCATGCTCCATGGAGAAGACGCAGGTTGGAATTGTGCCCCCACCTCTCCCCGAAAAAAATAAAATTTAATTTTTGCAAAATTTAGTTTAACTCTTTAAACTTTTTAGTGAATCTAGAATGAATGCCCAGAGCAGTGAACGTTTCCCTTCTATGTTAATTAAATAACTTTCATTAATAATTCAAATCCTAAATTAACACAAAAAAACACCAATTTTTAAATATATTCCATAATAATCTTAACATAAATCGATAATATAAGAAATAATCACATTTCTCCAATATATTGTTTTTGTTTCAGTGAGGGCAAGGGACCAAAGAAGATACCGATATTAGCCAAAAACGAATCCAGATTTTCAGTACTTTTAACGAATAATGAGTTAGATTTAACCTTACTACACCAGTGGCATTAATAATAATTAAGTATTACCTATTATTCAGTAAGATTTCTTCAAGGATATTTTATTATTTTTGCACTATTTATGTACATTTAATTCTAAACAATTAAATAGATGTACAAAAAGGATATGTGCAAAAATTAAATAAAAGAGACATCCAATTAGGGTATTATCATAAGAATATTTATAGTTCAGCCAGTCACATTTATCGCTTTCACGTATGCATGCAATTTATATGATAACCTGAAAGATGTAAATGTTCTCAGCTCGTACTTCTAGGCAGAGAAATACTACTTTAACCTTAAAGAATAATAATGTTTAAACAAGTACTGTACAATCTCGGACTTCTTATATATATTTTATTGTTTTCCTTATTTATTTAATTTAAAAGTGTATCTGCCAAAAATCGTGCACCCAAGTGTCATGAAATATTATAAGTTTTGATATAGTTTTCAAGTATTCTTACAAATAAGGTTATTTTTTTAAACACCAACCTCTGTGCCATTTTCATCAATATATACGATTTATGTAGATACAGTTGGCATTAAAACACTGCCCTTTATTAATATATTAACCTTATTTGAAAGGAGCAATAGAATGTTATAGATTAACTTTACCAATTGTAGTATAGAATATTTGTAATTTTATTTAAAAATATTAAATATTCCACAAATATGGGAAATTACTGTTGACATCTGAATAGATCTAAATAGATGTGCACTAAATCATTCCTCACTATGAGAGAAAAAAACTTTAATAGTTAGTATTACAAATAGTATTAACATATTTATTGTGAAATATCCATAAGATCTTAGTGGATATGATATTTTAATGAAACCAGAAAAACTGTATGATATATACATCACGTTTAATAATGACATCAACTTTTCAAGAAACAGTTAAAATTAAGAATAAACTTTAAAAAAACTAAAAGCATTAGTAAGTAATTTGAATTAAAGAAGTAGGTGTTGTATGATAACTTCTGATAATAAATCAAATAATTGTGGAAATTTCAAGAGCGTGGTTGGTTATATGTTACTGTGATATGTAAAAAGATCATGATATGAATAGCTTAATGTTGTACAGTATTTATAATGTATTTATCTATTTTTAATGTAGCTATAAATCTACGAAAACAGTAATTATTTCTGTAAGTAGATTTATTTGAAATAAATTCATAAAACCAAAATCTGTCTATTTCTTGTATTTTCTAGATGAAAAATAATCCCAACATGTATTAGTTAATACAGCAACTTTTCTGCTACACACCACAACATTTACATATATATATATATATATATATATATATATATATATATATATATATATATATATATATATAGTAATTAGGTACTTCTTTTCTTGGGATGCGTGTTCATAAAATTAAAACGATTTTTTAATTATTTGTCATATTTAATTCAATTTGACGTTTTGACAGGTAGTTCCATGTCTTTTTCAAAAATGTTTTTATTTTATTTTTCCTAAAACATATTCCAAAAAATAAACAATCTAAGATTTTTTTCGTAAATCATAAGGTCGATAACACCAATTAACATTTAATCAAAATAAAATACACATAGCACATTGTCATTCTGTCAAACAAATACAAACACAGAACATCTATTGCAGACTAACTGAAATATATAGCGTAGGGATTCATTCTTATCATAATACTTTTTTAGTGGTTACCGGAGAATTTTTATTATTTAAATATTTATTTATTTTAAACAAAGTTGGGGAACTTAGATGATGTTGAAAAAAATTTTGTTTACTAAATTAACATCTTTTTTGTCACTAATGGCATTTTTATTTTTCCCGATTTCAATAGATTCATATCTCTCTTTTCCGTTTATGAGATTCCGTTTTTAAAATTCTTACCTTGGAAAAATTGAATTTATGGTTGGTTTGATTTTCGTGTTTAGTGAGCGCTGTGGGGTTTCCCTTGTCGTATTTATGTGAATTTAGCCTTGATTCTAAATACTGAGTAGTTTGGCCAATGTAAACTCCACAGCAGTCACTACATGGGATCTCATACACAACGTTGTTTCTTTTTAAATTGGGTGTTTTGCTTTTTAGAACGCTAAAATTTTGATTAAGTAAATTAAAACCTTTATGAGCCACATTTATGTTATATTTGGCAAATAAATGCTTCATCTGTTCGGACAAACCTTGTACATATGATAATGTTAAAAAATTACTTTTAATATTTATTTAATAAAATTTTTTTTAATTAATAATGATAACAGTTTTTTTTGGGAGAGGGGATGCTGAGATTTATAATTTGTGTACCTTGATGACCATGTTTTTTTAGTATACCATTCTGTACTGATTGTATTATTTCTGTGTAAAGTGACATCTAAGAAGTTTATTTCATTTTTTTGTTCGATTTCGATGGTAAATTGAAGTTTTACGTGATAATTATTAAAGGTGTTTAATATATACTCAGCTTCATTTTGAGGGATTGCACAAATACAATCATCAACGTAGCGATAAAAAATAGCATTTCAAATTTTAATTGGGGAATTATAGTTTCCTCAAGGTCTTCCAAAACTAGTTGGGCCATTGCACTTGAGATACTCGAACCCATGGCACAATCATCAATTTGTTGAAAAAGATTATTATTGTAAAGAAAATACGTTGAATTTAGGGTTAGTTCAACTGCTGCTAGGAATTCATTTAAAGGTAACACAGTATATTTTTTGATTTCATCTCATTTTTTTTCAATTATGTTACTTGCAAGATTTAAGAAAATATTTGTGTAAAGCGATATGACATCCAAAGATACCAACATGTAGTTATTAGGCAGTTTGATGTTTTTAATTTTATTTTTAAAATCAAAAGAGTCCTTAATATAATATTGGTTTTTATTAGTAACATTTGATAGAATATTTTTTAGGAATTTTGAGAGCCCGCTTAGCAGGGATTGAACACATGACACTATAGGCCTTAGAGTTATACCTTCTTTATGAAGCTTTGGCAATCCGTATATTTTAGGAGGCACGGCATTATTTATTTTTAGTTTTTTAGCTGTGTCAGGCGATATATATCCTTTTTTATTCCATTTATTAACTAATTCGTTGTTTAATTTCTGTAATCTAGAAGTTGGATCAATTTTTATTTGTTTATAAGTAGTGTTTTCATTTAGGAGGTGATTCATTTTGTTATTATATTTTTGAGCTTCCATTATAACTGTTTTATTAGATTTATTAGGTTTTAATATCATTAAATTTGGATTTTGCTTAAGAAAGGTTCGAGTTTTTTTTATTTTTTGGTTTAGGCTTTTATTACTTTTTTCCGAAAGATTTTTGTTTTGAAAATTTGCTAATATGTTACAAGTTTTTGTCCTTATTTCTTCTTTGATGGTAATATTTAGATTAGTTATAGAGTTTTCAACGTTGCATATGATTACATTGGCCAAACTACTTAGTATTTAAAATCAAGGTTAAATTCACATAAATACGACAAGGGAAACCCCACAGCGCTCACTAAACACGAAAATCAAACCAACCATAAATTCAATTTTTCCAAGGTAAGAATTTTAAAAACGGAATCTCCTAAACGGAAAAGAGAGATATATGAATCTATTGAAATCGGGAAAAATAAAAATGCTATTAATGACAAAAAAGATGCTAATTTAGTAAACAAAAATTTTTTCAACCTCATCTAAGTTCCCCAACTCTGTTTAAAATAAATAAATATTTACTATATATTTCAGTTAGTCTGCAATAGATGTTCTGTGTTTGTATTTGTTTGACAGAATGACAATGTGTTATGTGTATTTTATTTTGCTTAAATGTTAATTGGTGTTATTGACCTTTTGATTTACGTCTCATGGTAAGATAATTTTTGATTTTTTAAAATCTTAGATTGTTTATTTTTTGCAATATGTTTTAGGAAAAATAAAATAAAAACATTTTTGAAAAAGACATGGAACTACCTGTCGAAACGTCAAATTGAATTAAATATGACAAATAATTAAAAAATCGTTTTAATTTTATGAACACGCATCCCAAGAAAAGAAGTACCTAATTACAATATATATTTGAAGGTTCAAGAAAAATATTTGCGAAACTATATATATATATATATATATATATATATATATATATATATATATATATATATATATATATATATATATATATATTTAACTTCTAGTGACGAAATCATCTAAAGCCCAATTTCCTCTCCCACAAGTACCGCTTTTATGCATTGATGGTATTTCGGCCATAGTCCTAAAAAACCTTACTAAGTTATTCCAAGTGTCCTAAGACAAGAGCATTTTTACTAACAGTTGGAAATCTGTGTTAAACAGGTACCGCCTGTTCCTAACAAAGAATCAACAACTCTTCCCTGTAACTACAGACCCATATCCCTACTTTCATTTTCTTCAATTACGACTAAAACAACGGAGAAGTATATCAATACTGATATCTTATATTGCCTTGAAAGGTGTAAGCTAACCCATAACAGGCAAAATGTCTTCCGCAACCAAAGATCCACACTTTCATAAATTACAATTGGAATAAGTGTATCAAAGTCCATGGCTCATGGAGATGCCCAGATGATAGCATGTGACATATTCACAGCATTATTAAGTTTGGCATGATGCGCTTTTTAACAAAATTTCTGCCTATGGTCTTCCTCCAAAACTTTATACTTGGATGGCCAACAAAAGTATTTCTATAGTGGTTGATGGTCATTCTTCACAAAATCTGCTCAGTGTTGGCTCCTACCAACTATAATATTCACAGCTAGGCTGACAATAATATATTTCACTCAAAAACCCATACCTGTTTACAAGACTGAATGGGATGACAGGAGTAGATCTTTTACACTGGACCTCCACGAAATCGTAGAATGGTAATAAACCCTTGTAAACCAAAAATAGCTATTTGCCTGACTGACGACCCGAATATCTGCTATTGATTAATGGAACTACCATTCATTATGTTCTAGTTCTGAAGAATTATCATCCATTTATAGGACAATCAATAGAGCAGAAAATGATTGGGTTTGTGACAAAAATGCAACCTGAAATTGTGGCACCTTTGAAAAACAGTTAATTTGTCATAAACATTTTTGGTTTATAAAATGAAACACATTCGATCAATCGCGATGCTATAAAGAGGTAGGTTGTAGAGGATCGAAATACGAACAAAATGAGCTGTGAAACAAGCCGATCGGAAGATTAGTTTCTCAAAGGAAACCCCCCGAAAAACGGAAAATCAGCGTTTTTCAAAAACTCATAAATCACCAAATTTTTAAGTTGTAGTGTAGGCGTCCTGGGAAATGGTAGTCAATAATATAAACATTATGTATGCTCAAGACAGGCGACGTCAGAAAATAGGTTTTTGAGTTATTTAAAATTTAAATTTTAAACTTCCAGCGGATCTACAATTCTACAAGAAAATTTTGACTACTTCAAAACGTATATTCTAATTTTGCGTTAAAAGTTGCGAAACGGCTAAAAGATGCTTACAAACTTTATTGTTTATTAAATTATTAATCTTAACATTCGATTTTCTCTGCAACTACTGAAGCTATCATTTTTTTTTTTAATTCTGGAGTAAATCGCTCCGAGAAACTGGATTTTCTACACACGTTCCTTGAAAAACCAACGGAACGGCTACTATTGAATGTTCTTCGGTATTTAACAACCTTTCCATTAAATGTTTAACAAAATATTGGTATGCCGCCTCTGGTACCTCTGAGCTGTCAGTTATTCAGTTATTTCAGACCTCTCTTTATTTATATATAAAAGATACTTTCCAAATTTACATTAATTACATACAGTTTACCAAGCTGTCTGTAAATTAAATTGAAGTATTTAGTTAAATATAAAAATAATTACCAATATAACAAAAATGTTCGCCATTTCGTCAAGAAATATGGACTACCTATTGGCCAACATCCAGAATACTTGTTGTGTCTGTCATAATTTTAAATTTAAATAAAATAAATTAAAATATGAACTTAAAAGGAGAGCATTATCCTGCTAAGTGACATCCTTAAAGGCGTTAACTGAAAGTTCAAAGAAATCATCCATGTTTCTCCAAGACTTTAAAAAATGTGTCGACAAACATAGTATTTCTTCATCTATATAGGTGTGTACGTCAATGGTTTCCTCAAATTGAAGTTTATATGCAAAAAATATAATAAAGTTGTCGGATTTCGCCGTATTTTTATAATATTAACATTTTAATGATATTAAAATTTTAATATTAAAATTTTAATTTCGTTTTGAGGGAGCTTTTTCCCCTGTGTGCAAAAAAGAGAATATATGTTTTGTCCTATTTTACCTTTCTTTAAAAAAGCTGAGCGTTATGGAAAAAAATATTTACATTTTGAAGGGGCTCTTGTATTCTCTACAGATACCCTGTAGAGTAGAAAAGAAAAAAGGTTTTATATACAAAGAGGTAAAAGAAATTTGACAAACTTCACCGTTTTTTTAAACTAGCCGCTTTAAAACAAAATATATTTTCGTTTTTTGGGGAATGCTCGACAGTGTGTCAAAAAAGTTCTTGGAATTTATGTTTTCGTGTTCAGGGTGCTGTTTCATCCCCTAGGGCTAGGCTACCCTGTATAGTAGAAAAAAATTTGTATTACTGTTTTCTAAACAAGCTAAATGCTTCTGAAGTTTTTTTTTATTTTAAGTGAGAACTGCACGCAAAAAGTGAAAAACCAGCGACAAGGTCTAGTCGAGTTGAAAGTAAGATGAAAAGGTACCTATGCATTAAAAAAAACTTCCTGCACGTCCAACCTCAAAAAAATGTGTTATGTATAGGTAATTTAAATTACATTTCGGTTAAAAACGGGTTCAAAAGGGTCCATGCGCTGCAGAAATACAAAGACATGAGTACGATTTACCATTTCAAGTTTTGCAGTTACGTAGACAAAGGATCAATGTAAGGCAGTAAAGAGCCATTTTGTGGAAAAAAATTATATGCGAAGGCATGTGCGTCAAAAAGTGGTCCAAAAATGGTCGAAAATGGACAAATCTACTTTTAATTTATAACTCTAGATTTGATTTTTTCATAAAAATTCGCCTTTAGCGCCCAACTATACATATTTCCCTATTAAAATCACATTGAAGCTAATACATATCTCTTATAGTTTTAACATAATATTGCAGCGGCGGAAGGCTTGCAAGTGATCCATATTACTGCGTGCAGTTCCCCCTTAAGAGGACTGTTTCATCATCCTAGGACTTTCCTGTGTAGTTAAGTTATCTGCCTCAAATAATATAATAAAAATATGTATCTTGTATTATAACATATACAATATTTTGTTCTTGAGATAAGATTTCTCTTAGGTCTGATGAACTAGCCAAAATTTATATTGTTTGATTATATGCAAGTGAAAAAAAAATGCAGAACATTTTAAAAAATTATTTTTGTTTCTATATCTACCAAAATATTGCAGGTACTACAAAATGCAGGTGAGTATTTCCTGAACAAAATTGGGTCTAATGACTTTTTTTCTAAATAGGGTGTTCTCATAAACTGATCAGAAACCAACAGAAAAAAGATGAAATTGCACAATCTGCCTAGATTCTTCATGAAAAGCCAAAATAGTTTCGACATACACAATATAACGCAACCTACCTTAATTGAAATCTTGCATGTTCTTGAAGTGTCAGATGAATAAAAAAATCATTTTGTGTTTAAATGATATATGTGAGACACAGACAGAGTGATCCATTCTCAACACAGAATCCATAGCATCTGTATGGTAACGAAAAAACTGCCAGAAAAATAAAACATAAAAATATATTGAACGAAACCTTTATATAATATAGTTATAATGTTAGTCAACAAAAATAAACTTTATAAAATATCAACATAGCAATTCAAAAAAATGTTATCAAATCCTTTTAATTTACATGGTCCACTTTTGTGACATTGGAGAATTACACTGCAGATTTGCCTTAAAGAATTGGCATAATTATTCTAAGGAAACCACTTCCCTTACTGAGAAAAACTCTTTAGTATTTATTTGGTGCATATCTGATTTAATTGTTGTTTATACCATAAAAGTTATCTTTTGTGTTTTTTTTTAGTTTTTCTGTAATTGTAGGCTTAGTTAAAATGCCAGATGAAAATAATTTTCACTTTATTATTGTCACTTTCTCTCCTCTACAAATAGGTGAAGTTAGTTTTTCAATCTGACGTTTCGGATTCGGGCGATCATCACCAAATTTTTTAATTTAAATACGGACCTGGATTTTTTATTTCACTGTTCGATACATTTTATAACTTTAAATTAAATTATGATAAAAACTCATACCATTTGATTTTTTTGAGAAAATCGGTATTATTTCAAGAATTACGAAGAAACGACATATAGTGACCACTAATAGAATCACTACGGCACAGTTAATAGTTCTAAGTAAAGAGCATAAAAGCTCTTTACTTAGAACCTAAATTTTAACCTTTCCCCACCACTTTATTACTGAAAATAAAAAAAAAGATAAATAGCAATTGCATAATTAGCATAATTACTTAAAGAATATAATGCTTATATTTTTGACAATCTTTAATTAGGAAAATTCAAGAGAAAATCGGCACTTCCATTTTTAGTTGATGTTACGCCCCCTAGCGGCCATTTTTTGAACTTGAAAATAATTTCCAGTTATTTCCTTTGACCGATTTACCGATAAATATTTTTTCACCATAACTAAAAATGGAAGTGCCGATTTTCTGTTCAATTTTCCTAATTTAGAATTGTCGAAAATATAAGCATTATATTCTTTAAGTAATTATGCAACTTTTTGCTATTTATCTTTTTTTTTCTATTTTCAATAATAAAGTGGTGGGGAAATGTTAAAATTTAGGTGTTAGAAAAAAAAGAGCTTTTTTTGCTCTTTACTTAGAACTATTAACTGTGCCGTAGTGATTCTATTAGTGGTCAATATATGTCGTTTTTTCGTAATTATTCAAATAATACCGATTTTCTCGAAAAAATCAAACGGTATGTTATGACTTTTTATCATAATTTAGTTATAGTTATAAAATGTATCGATCAGTGAAATAAAAAATACAGGTCCGTATTTAAATTAAAAAATTTGTTGATGATCGTCCAAATCCGAAACGTCATATTGAAAAACTAACATCACCTATTTGTAGAGGAGAGAAAGTGAAACCATAAAGTGAAAATTATTTTCATCTATCATTTCAACTAAGCCTACAATTATAAAAAAAAAACGCAAAAAATAACTTTTATGGTATAAACAACAATTATTTGTAAATATATATATTCCTATATATATATATATATATATATATATATATATATATATATATATATATATATATATATATATATATATATATATATATATATATATATATATATATATATATATATATATATATATATATATATATATATATATATATATATATATATATATATATATATATATATATATATATATATATATATATATATATTTATTATATTTTATATTTTATGGCCGGTTTCCTGATGATGCCCTACGTACAACTTTTCACAGTCCTGGCACGGAATACTGTACACTCTGTGGTTTTCCAGTTTGATTTTATCTTTTGGGTCTCCGAGTAGTTTACCTATAGTTGTTTGTGGCTTGTGTATTGTTTGTATGTTGTGTTTCCACAGAATTCTTCCGATTCTGTCTGTTGTACCTTTTACATATGGTAAGACTACGCGTTGCTTTCCCGGCTCATATTTTTTGTTGTTCGTTGTTCTGAAAACCTGTGCATTAATAGCTTTCTCTATGGTGCGATTTGTGTAGCCATTTTTCTTTAAAGCACTAGATACTACCTGAAGTTCGTTTTGTCTTCTGTCCCTTGGAACAGGCCTATAACAATTGTCTTGTAGGATATCCTGCATTTTTTGTATGTAATTTTGAGTATTCATAACCACAGTTGCGTTTCCTTTATCTGCTGGAAGGATTGTGATGTCTTTATTTTTTCGAAGGTTTATTAGGGCCCTTTGTTCAGTAGCATTTAGGTTTTGTTTTGGTGTTTTGCTTGTTCTTAAAATTCTTGCCACCTCTAGTCGAATCTCCTCTGCTTTTGTTTCTTCAGAGGAGTCAAGGACAGCTTCCACTCCAGCTATTATTTTTTCTTTCGGGATTTCCTTAGGAGATATCGCAAAATTAAAACTCTTACTCAGTACGGATTTTTCACTTTCTGAGAGACTGTAGGATAATATATTATGTACTAATTTATCGACATCTACTGATGATCTTTGTGGCTGAGTCGACTTTCGTAGAAGATTGTCATACTTTTTCGAAAGTTTATCTGTCATTTATCATCACAGACGAGACAAAACGAACTTATCTCGCTGAAGTTGAGTAAGATCGTTCTTTAGCTTTATGTTACAGCCGTTAAGTTTGTGTTTATTTCTTAAGCAGTTTTTAGCTAATTCTGTGTTAGCAAAGGTAATTTTTAAAGGCCTCGGTTTATCTGAAATCCATTTTTCCAAGTACACTCACAAAGCGGGCTTTATCATGGTCAATCCTTTCTGCAGAAAGCTGTGATGTGCTCTCTTGAATGTTATATGCAATAACATTTTTAGCTCTTAACTGCCTTTCATAGGTTTCATGTATAATGACCTCCTGACTGCAGAGTGGAGTGGGGGTCATAGTGGATGACAGGGGGGGAGGACTGTTATTAGTAGACAGTTGATTTTGAATTTCCATAATTTCCTTTTCAAGTTTATCGATTTTTTGTTGTTCAGTATTTCTTAATTCAGTCAGGAGCCTATCAGTCTTTTGTTGTTGATCTAAAAGCAGTGTTAATACCTGGGAAATGAGGGAAACCACATCATTAATGGTCGCATTACCTGCAGTTTCCAAATTGTTAATTTGACTCCGCAATACAGATTCCTGTGTGATGTTCTGAGTGGGGTGAGTAGGGAGAGGGGTTGCACGATTTTTTCGTTTGCCTCCACTAGAAGTGGGATTATTCGAGGTAGTTGAGTTATCTGACGTGCCTCCGAACGATATACGTTTAGTTTTAACACCGCTGCAGCTCTTGCAAGACCAGTCATGGGAACCATTCTTCTTACATTGGGAGTAGTTTTTGTCAAATTCAGAATTCGACAAACCTGAACATCCCTTATGGAACCAGGCACAACAACGAGTGCACTCAATCACATGTTGGTTTGATCTGATAATTTTTTTGCAAACAGCACAATTCTCTTGAGCAGACATTTAGAACGCGAAAATTTGAAAAGTTTTGTCGTTTATTGACACCTTTATTGACGAAACAACGTAACAGCTGATTCAGTACTTTGGAGGTTAGAACAAAGTCGTAATCGGTTTAACGAAATTACCGGAGTGGAATCCCCGTTTTTTAAGAAAATAAATAAGTCCAGTCGGTAGCAGGATTATTTTGAGCCCTAGGACAAGGCATTATTAAAAAGGTACCAGTATTAGTTACTGAAATTAACGATTTAATCACGACCGTTTTACAACACGTAAACACAATATAAAAGCGACACACATAATTTTTTGTTTTTTTTTTATTTTTTTACAATATAAAACACAAATAAGAACATAATTTTGTAGCTTTTACATATCACATCACAAAGCGTTACGAACGATACATTTAAATTAATTGTATGACATTGAAAAAACATTAATGTGGGCTGGTAAGCTATTAGCTTACTTACAAAATCTAGTGATTGGATTGTTAACAGCATAATTCGTCCTATGGTACCTAATATTAAAAAAATTAATCTGTCTGGTATATCGTTGTGGGACCTGCAACATGTATCAGGAGATTTGATTATTCTAAAAATTTTTAAATCATGTGCATACATTAATGCATTTGAATACCTAAGACCTTGCACCAGATCATTAATAAAACACAAAAACATCAGTGGAGAAAGATGTCCACCCTGAGGCACTCCAGAAGTTACAGCAAATTCATCAGATAAAAAGTTTTCAATCTTAACAGTTTGTTTTCTTTCCAATAGATAACTAAGAAACCAATGCAAAAGTGAGCCAGTAACACCGTAAGCATATAGCTTGTCAATCAAAATTGAAATGTTCACTCTGTCAAATGCCTTCTCTATATCCGTATAAATTACATCAACTTGATGATAATTTTCCAACGACTCAGAAATGTTTTGATATTCCAAGAGGTTGACAAGGTAGACTTAAACTTAGTAAACCCATGCTGTTCGGGAACTATTTGGTGTTTGAAATGTGGTGAGATATAATTGGCAACTATAGCATCAAAAATTTTAGAAATTATGGATACTTTTGTTATGCCTTTATAATTTATAACATTAGAGCGATCACCATTCTTAAATATTGGAGTCACATAGCTTAGTTTCCATTGATCGGGAAAAACACCATCACATAAAGATTTATTAAATATTTTGGTTAAAATATCAGAGAGTATCTTGTACCCTTAATAAATTTAACCGGAATGCCATCAGATCCACATCCCAAATTGTCCCCTAGATTTAAAATACTATTAAAAACATCTAGTTAACATTTAGTTGACTGTTTCATCCTGCCAGGCTACCCTGTATAGTTGAAAAAATGATTTTTTTATATATACAAAAATTAAAGTAACTTTGATATTTATCACTGTTTTCTATACAAGCTAAATGATTTTTTTTTCAGGTAGCTCTTTCTTCAACCAAGTACCACCCTATATAGTTGACAAAAATATATATATAAAAAAAATAATAGAAGTTTTACATATTTATTCAGTTTTCACACTTTAACATAAAATATTTATAAATTGGGCTATTTATTTATTAAGTACAACATATCTATTTACTTTTTAATCATAACAAAGCTGAGAAAACCCTTTTTTTATTTCTATATCGCCCTTTTTAAGAAAAAAACAGAATATTTATGTTAAAATATTGAAATAATCAAATATACAACTAAGTAAATTCCTCATTTTATTAAAAAAAAAGTGCAGTAATAGATTACTTCTGATTTACTTACATTCAATTATCTCTAGGTGAAAAACATAAATAGAATGGAAGATTCAATATTGTTAACAGATCATTTAAAACTCTAGGATTTGTATCCCGCACTTTAAGAGACTTTAGTGATATAAATTGTTTTAAGATACTATATTGTGCATTTGTTAGGTCAACATTGGAATATGTCAGTCCAGTATGGTCACCTCATTATAATATCTATATTGATGCACTAGAGAGGGTACAAAGACGATTCTTAAGAATCATTGCATTCAAGCTTCATATCCCGTTTGAGCAGATCAATTATCTTGACCTACAAAATCTGCTAAATTTAAAAACGTTAAAACACAGGCGTGATATGTTGGATCTGTGTACTATATACAAAATTATTAACAACCATATAAAGAGCCCCGAATTATTAGAGAATATTCAATTTCATGTTCCACAAAGATCTACAAGGGTTAACACATTATTTTCTATACCTTTCCATCGCACAAACTATGGTATGCATAGTGCATTAACAAGATGTTGCAGACTTGCTAACATAAACTGCAAAGAAATTGATTTGTTCAATGTTTCAATTAATTCCTTTAAAAATATTATAAGGAGGTTGGACATACTAAATTATTAGTTAGTTAATTATTAATAGTTTTTCTATAACAAAAAAAATAAAAATATGTTTATTGATTGTTGATATGTGGATGTTTATGTTTTTATTGTCAAATTGTATTATTGTTGATATGTGTTGTTATAAATGGGAAACCGTTAATAAACATTTCATTTCATTTAATTTCAAGATTCAGGCAGGCTTTTATACCTGACTTGTGCTCGGCAAACCATGACCCTGTGTTAAGAAGGGTTTACACATGTGATATAGACCACAACCCGTATTTCTATTGAAGTTTTTTGTACGCTAAGTCTAGTGGATATTGAGCATTGTTTCTCCCAGATACACTTGTCCACAGGAGCAAGAAATTTTATATACTCCTGTTTGAAAAGGTACAATATCTTTTGCAGATTGCAAGCATTATCCAATCTTCTTATGTGTATTGAAGATTGTATGTATATTGGACCTCCAAAGTAATCTTCTTATTTTGTCTGTAGTGCCATATATGTAGGGAAGAACAACCCTACGTATTGGTGGCTCCTTATTTTTCTCATTTCGGGGGGGCGGAGTACTATATCTTTTAATTGAACACGCAAAATATCTTTAGTGCAATACCCGTTCCCTCTGAAAGCTTCGGTCCGTTTTGATGTTTCTGATGTTAAAGATTCTTGATAAAAAATTGAAATTGCTCTAAATACCAGTCAGTTAATAACCAATTTCTTTTGTGCTGGATGGAGATGGAATTTGCGTTTAAATATTTATTTGTGTGTGTCAGTTTTGGAGTAAAGATCCCTGACGATGCCTCGTGCAATTGAAGACGAAACGTCGGATTGTAATTCCAGTTTGACACGGTCTAGTCTCAAGGTTAACTGATATAGTTGAAATTTGGTATAGAGGTATAAAATCAAAAAGAATCAGCATTTTCCTTTACCATTTTTATATTGAGGTGAAAGCTTAGCCCTTCTTTTCAGAAAATATAATGGCTGTATGAAGTATGAAAAATATAAAACTTAGTTACTAAAACAAAAAGGAACCTACATATATATTGCAGGTTATCCTAGGGACGATTTATTTGGATAGGAATTAAGTACAAAATTAATATTGTTTGTTGTGTGATCTCATCGGAGGAATTCTAAAGTTTATCATTCAATTTGTAAATACAATGGAAATAAATTAATTTATATACTTAAAATACATTATTTTACTTTGCCTTATTGTTCTAGCAAGTTTTATCTGGCTTACTTTTGCTTTTTTTCCATATAAGTGAGTGTGACTGGGGCTTTCGTTTAAGAAAGCGACAAAAATGTTAACTTCAGTTTATATATCACACAATTCCTAATATTAAACTTTTTAATTAAATTAAAAAGTTCCTGCTTTGAAAGTGGTGATCTAAATGTGACCAAAAATGTTCTAATTCATAGACACCGAGTTCAACAGGTCATCCATATTGTGTGTTTAAATTTTTTTCATCAAACGAAATTTTATGATTTTCTTATTGAAATAGGTAAAAAATATTTCCCTAAGTGTTCTAAATCAGGGAAATAATCATTCTGGTCCTCATGCGAGAGGTTTTTGTGCTCTGTTTTAACCCCAACTATTGCGGGTTTGTTTATGTTTTTCGCCTTTTAACTTTCATTAGTTTTTTGAACATTTACTAACTATAACACAAACCAAAAATGACATAACATAAGAATTACTTTTGATTTAACTTTCTTATGTGTAGTTCTGATGACAAAAAAACTTTGTAGAGAAAATGTTTTTTTTTTGCAATATGCAAGGTTGTTTGTTTGTTGTTTATAGATTGTTTTTCTTCTATTTTTTAGATTTTAGATAATATCAAATTATTACATAATTTAATATCAAGCTTTTAATGTTAATATTATATAGTCTGCTAACAAATTAGGAATAGTGTTTCAGATTTTTATATTACGAGAAAAACGAGAAGAGACGAGTCTCTTTCGAGTAAGAGAATGGCATTCTGGAAAAAAACAGGAGGATGTTTCTCTTATGTCAAGAGACAAGACAAGAGGATACCCCCTCTTATCTCTTCTCATCTCAAAGCATCACTAGCTAATATAATAAAGATGAAAAAAACAAATCTCTTGGAAAAACAGCTAATTCAATCTATATGCCAAATTTGCACTAGCAGTTTTCCCAAGAGATTTGTTTTATATTAGCTGTTTGATCATCTTTCTTTATATTCAATCAATCAATCTTTTTTTCAATTATTTACATACTCAGGCTGGGAGTTATATGCATAGGTGGCTTATTCTGTCGCGTTGGATTAAGGTGTTGGACAATCTAATGGATGTTCACCCAAACAAAGAAATGTCAGCTGTCCTGTCCCAGTTAGTGGTTTTTGTTTGGTTTTTGTTTATTTTTGATGCTAGCTGTACTTGTCTTTCAACTAGTTTTTTACTGTACTGATAAAAACTGAAGTCACATGTTTACGGTTGTTCCTTTTGCAGTAGCGGTTTTCACAAGAGATTAAAATAAGAAATATGACATTGAAATGCAAAGCTAAAAAATATAACCCTTTGTTTTGCCCACCATCAGAGGCGCATGTGTCCCTTGTGCCCTTTATCAGAGGAATGAAAATGTAAGTAACAACTTCTTAATTCAAAAAGATAAGAAAAGCTCACTTGACCCAATATGTGCATTGGATAGTTATATATTATAGTGCAACATTTTCTATGTTTAATATTTCTCAGGACAATACAAATCACACAAAACTAAAACAAGACTTACCTCGATATCCTGTAATGTTTGTGTCCACTTGTATTTTTCCAAATCACAACCACTGCCCTGGTTTGGTTTGAGCTTTCCTTTCTCTGATTCATCTTCATCATCTTCAATTTTTTCTGATGTGCTTTCTGATGGATCAAAAGCTGATTCCTTACTAGAGGAAGCAATATTTTGATTGTGTTTTCCATCTAATTCTTTCTGCAATTTGTCTGCTTCCTCATCAGTTAGTTCTGTAATTTCTGCAGGCTTTACTGACTGCTCCTCTAGTTTTCTAGCTTTTTTAGCAGCTTCTTTTTCTTTCTTAGCTTTTAATTCATCTTCATGATTAGCGCGACTTATTTTTTCATGTTTTTTAAAGGTGTTCATTACAAGCTACAAAACAAACATTAGAGTTATACATGTACCTACTTAAAATAAAAAATTGTACCTTTTCCCAGTCGCCTTCATTACCGCCAGTAAAGAAATCCGTTTTTCTACCAAGAAAGCTGACAAAAGTATCCAGGAGCTGAAATGAATCCCTCATTTAGTAGTGGATTGAAAAATTTTAATAGAGGTTATGTCAAAAAATAGTACCTGATGTGCCCCTTCCGGGTGGTGTTGTGCAATAGCAAGAAAAAGGGAATCAAATTGTTCGGTTTTATTGCCGTCTCCACTCATTATGTTCGCGATATATATTTAATAGTATCAAAACGTTTAAAAACTGCTTTCTATTGACAAAACAGTACAAAACCAAAAAGAAAATTCAAAATTGTTTCCGTCTTCTTTATTCTACCTATGGCCCTAGGCCCACATCTCATTACAAAGATATTGGACTGAGCTGCCGAGCCAGACGAGTGAAATTCCAATTTCTAGTACATTGACTTAGTTTTATACAACGTGACGTTTTCTTCAGGCACCAATAGTTTGGTGTGAGCCCCGTAGCTCAATGGTAAGGTTCTACAAATTCATTGTAATGGATATGTTTTCGAACTCTGTTCAGTCGGTGACTTTATTTTTTTAACAAAACTTGTAATTTTGTATTTAGTTATGTTATAAAAATATGATTGCGTTTTGATTAGCTCGACCTTTTTCTTTTAAGGTAATGAAATTTCACTGGTTTTGTATGAATCTGCTACAAACAATAATTAAACATAAAATCTCTTCTTTATTTCTTGCCTTTTTTAACTAAAAAAAACTGAACAACCATAAATTGCCATACTTCATACTTTTTTATTAGGATTTCCCGTTCATACGGCTGTCTTAAGACGGTCTAAAACAAAAGTTGTATTTGACGAACATTAACAAATAAACAAATATAGCAACATAAATCTATTTCGTTCCAAGTTTGACGTCAGATCTATAGACAGTTTCGTAGCTTTTTTTTACTTTTATTGTAAGAAGTTCAATAATACGAATGTTTTATGTAGTGCTGGTGAAACACCGGTAACTTATGAAATGACTCGGTAACTTATGTCACCTTATATCCATTTTTGGTGAAAAGTGACTCGGCTGTTTTAAAATCTGTGTCACTCGACGAATATACTGATTATTTTTATAATCCAGTAGAAAAATACAATGAAATATCTGGTTTCGCGGCAAAGGGTTCCATATTTACAAGCATAAACGTGTCAAATAGGCCTATATCCAACGAGCCAATCAAATCACTAGAAATCTGTGCAACTGCAACCGTCGTTCAAAGTAAATTTGTTTACATTTAGAACAAGGAGTTTTTTAATGTTTATTTTAGTTAAAGAACTTTATTTAACTTATATAAATTTAACTCTTTTAAAGTGTTCGATTGTAAAATTAGTTTAGTTTAGTGACTATGAACGAGAGTATTACACCATCGGAACCGGGAAAAGCTCATTTTCGTAGTAAATGGAAAAGGAATGCTGCAAAATCTAAAAGTAATTATTCAATATTAATGGGCTTGTATTATTTTATCACTATGGTTAATGATTTATTGTTTGTTTGTTTTTGATTTTCATGTTGAACAATATGTTGAAAGTGAATTATACAGAATATAAAGAAATTATTAGTTCCGCGCAACACAATACTTTAAATATTTTTTAACAATTTTTGGCAAAAGTCAGTTTTTTTACCACAGCCTAAAATATTGCGATATTCTTTTGCAAACTATCAGTTTTTTGTTGTTACAGATATGATCCTTTTCCACCACGATTTTGTTGCGAACTTCAATAAGTTTATAAAACAATGAGAGATTATATGACAACTTTTACTCAACGCGCGAAAAAACTCCCAGATGCATCATCAAACACGTGAATCATGCGAGAAGACCACGTTGTTTTTGTACAAATTACTACATTCGAGTTTTCGTACTTAAGTTTTTTCTTTGTGTAATTTCATCAATGTTTATCAGAAAGAGAATTGGTTTATTTTTAAATACTGGTAAATGATAGATAGGAGAGGTGGGGCGAAGCCAATTATGACAAGAAAAGGGTCGCTATTAAAGAATTTATAGAAAAACTAAAATGCTGTGAAAGCCACTACTCCCGGGGAAATCGTTCATCGGAGTTATTTGTCCAAATTATATCGCATTACTTTGATGAATCAAAGTCGAAAAAAACGTTCTTTCAAAAAATTTTTACATGAACTGCAACATTGGTTTTGGCACGCCTACCAGGATGTAAATGTATAAAATCAAAAGTGGATCCAAAAAGAGACCAATCCTCGTGATAAAAATAAGTTGATTCTGAACTTCAATTTCACAAAATGCGATACAAGGCGTTTTTCAAAAAACTTCAAGAAAAAGGTCTCTTAACACTAAGTTTTGACTGTCAAAAAAATCTGGTTTTACCAAAGGTTCAAGATCAAACTGCCTACTATAGCAGGCAAATGTAATAAAAATTGTAAAGGTTCAAAAGACTGCTTGAGTTCGGAAAATGTATATTGTTATTCTTGGACAAACACAAAAACTAATGAAAGTTTTTATTTTGTCACTTTGATTTGACATCTTCAACGATTAGATTGTGTGCTGACGGATGCGGTGGGCAAAACCGTAATTCAATTATGATTGGGATGCTGAGCTACTTCTTGGCACGAGTCGCACCTCCTAACCTTCAGGAAATACACATGATTTTCCCCATTACTGGACACTCTTTTTTGCCAGCAGACCGTGTGTTTGCTTCCATAGAGAAGAAACTGCGTAAGCTACCAGTAATACTACAACCAACAGAATATGAAACAATTTTTTCAGAGCATTCTACTATTTTTAAAATGGGTAGTGACTTGAAGGTATACGACTGGAAAGCTTTAGTTGGGACTTACTACAAAAAAACTACATCTTGGCACTTTAAGTTTAATGAAGCAAAACGTTTTATTCTCACTAAATCTAAACAACAGAATATATTGGTTAGAGGAGAAACATCTTACAACAGCGATTTAAACAATGGTAAATTGGTTGTAAAAAATGGTGTTAAAATAAAGTTAATCGGGTTGCCAGATGAAATACCGATGGGAGTTGCATTAAAATCAGCCAAAATTCAAGACGTTAAAAACCTTTTGAAAAAGCACTTTGGCGAAACATGGGAGACAATGGAAGAATGTTCTTTCTATAAAAATGTGTTAGCTAGCAACATCGCAGTTAACGAAACTGAAGAAGATGTAGAAGAAGATGTGTTTTGTGAAGGGCATGCAAACGAGCAACTTGCTGATCGAGTGTAATGGTTCCAAGCATATTTGTTTTCTAAAATGTGTGTTGTTTAATTACAGAAAGACTTTTAGTTTTGTTTTTTGTAGACAGTAATGATTTTTAATTTTGAAAATAAAGGTTATTTTGTTCGTTCTGTCTAAGTGTATTATTGTGTCAAAACAGCCCATATATTCATGTTGATGGAGCAAAAGTTCCTTTATCCATTTTGTTACAGCAAATGGTTCTATATCCAAATTTTAAAGCTACGTTTTATCTTTTTCACACATTTGTCGTTTATTTTCTTTGCTTATTTATATATTATCAGTTGGTAAGAATAATTCAAAGCCAAATTACAGCTATTACCACCTATGATAGAGTTACAACAGTTTTTCGCAAATACTGGAAAATTACTGGAAGTGGATATGGGCGCTTTTGCCGTGAGATGCCTCACTTATAGTTATTTTTATAACCAGTAACCACTGACACCAAACAACCGTCAACCTGTTAAATAAAAAAGACATTTAATGCTTTTTTTTATGTAACAGTCATTTATAAATCGGCCACTTATAAAGGTAGATAAACGGTCATTTTAGGTCATTTAAGCAGTAATTTTCAAAAATGGGTTAATTTTCGCAATTATTGCTCATTTATGAAAGTGAATTATACAGGTTAGCCGCGCAACACAATACTAATTACATCAACTTTTTTTTGTGTTTTTCGGTGTTTTGTTAGATACTTTTTTTTTAACATAAGTTATAAACGATTATATTTAATTCCAACGACAATTATCATTTGTTTTTGTACTACTACTGTGTACTTCCTTTTTAATTTCCGTTTTAGTTGGTTTATTTTTACGTTAAATGATTAGGATAATTATCATCGTGTTCCTGGCGTTAGTTATCCGCTTACTTTTGATAAGTAACCCCAAGAACTAAAAAGAGTATTATAATCATGGTGGGAAGAAAACAAGGTGTAGTCGCCAGCCAGCGCATCTACGTCAGGAGTGAGGTAACTTTCGAAAAAAATTTATGATGCCCTGGAAATAAACGTCAATAAAAATTGTAGGTTAGGGTACTAGTTAGACAACAAATAACAGAGTTTTTATTTTTTTTGTCTAAATAAATTTTACCTCGGAAAGAAAAGAATTTCATTGTTAGAGTCATTTGAGTATTAAGAATCAAGAACAATATGTCTTGTGAGGTTACTGGTTGCTTCAGCCACAATAAAACGAAGGACAAATGTAATATAAGGTCTCATAGATTTCCTAAAAACCCTGATTTCTACAGTACAGAGGGTTTATGCTTCTCACAAATATGACAAAATTAACTTAAATAACGGTAAATATTTGGTTAAACATTTATAAATCAAATGATTTCTAGCAGTTATATGCTAAGCTAAGCATTTTGAAAATAAAAAGAAAAATTAATGATGCTACAGAGAGCAACCTGCTCCAGACTTGTTTAAAAACCAATAATTGAAAAAATAAAAGAAATATTACAGATGAGACAGGATCAGATTTTGGCAGGCTTACCTGATAACAGGAAATTTGAGTAGAGTAAATCAGATAAAGATTCAGCTAAAATGTGTATAAATAGTATGTAATAAACATACATTTTTCTAAGGTGTTCAAATACTTGATATTTTCACATACCTACTGTAACCAGATGTCCTCTTTTTAAGCATGTGTATAGGCATCCAGTATATGTTTTGCAATCAATTTATCCGAATTGTTCCCATTTTGTTCATAAAAATTACATAAAAAAAGCATATAATTATTTTTTTTACATCAGAAGTAAAAAGTAAAAGGACCTTTTCTTTTAGTCATTGGTTTAGATCAAAGTTATTAGTACTCAGATACCAAAGGGGTGATCTTTTGTTAGTCATTTGTTGGATCAGATTAAGGGAATTGTG
This sequence comes from Kuschelorhynchus macadamiae, assembly GCA_030620095.1. Taxonomy (NCBI): domain Eukaryota; kingdom Metazoa; phylum Arthropoda; class Insecta; order Coleoptera; family Curculionidae; genus Kuschelorhynchus; species Kuschelorhynchus macadamiae. Next base: position 57,520 of record JAUTXW010005180.1, on the reverse strand, counting down.
CTGTAGTAGATAATATTTTAAACACTTGTCCGTTTGAAGTTATTAGAGTCTGTTAACTTCTAAGTCTTTAGTTCTATAAAAAGTTACAAAAGAATACATTTTAACATTCTGTTTTTAATCTGTTTTATTTATAATCATTTTATTAACATTTTTTTTCCTTTTTCTTTTTTGAGCTGTATTTATTTTTTGTGGGTCATCAGTTTGTTTTCATTCTAGCTTAGTTATCCCAGATTGATATTTCTAAAAGCTTTCAACCTTAATTTAATTAATTAATGAATTAAAGATTCAAAGTGTTAACATTTATACCACTCCACCGTCAACCTTACTAGTGTATGCTGCTGCATCTGCAATTTCATTTCAAAGTTTTAACTCGAAGGCATATCTGTATTTAAAAAGAAATAGGAATGCCAGCGTTAAATACCCTTCAAAGGTCGGCTTTAAACATTCAGCTGAATCCCAGGATTTTGACACATATTATTTAAGGTAATGAGACAAAAGTCTGCAGCTTTAACAGACTTGGAAAGGTTATGCTCATTACTATTTGGTAGATAGGTGGGTAGTTCTTAAGTTGACATGATTTTCACTTTTAATAAAATGTTTTCGACACCTAGTTGTATACTTCTTAAATTAGATATACATGGTACCGTGTAGTGTTAAGTACTCAAAACTAATTTCAACTCCAGAAAATGTTTAAACCTGACAGCAGATTCCATTAGGTAAACTGATAAGTACTGAGTGTAGGTTTTTTAAAGTGGCAGGTATTCCCAACCTCAGGTTGTGATACAAATTAGAAATGTGATGTGTAACAAAAAAACATTGCTGTATGCAATCTTTTGAAGATATTTTTTAAAAGTGAAATAAATTTAACCTACCAATTTTCATTTATTTTTAATGTTTACTTTAATGAGGTAATTGTCATAGTTCCTATAAATCTAGTAAAAATAATACTTAAAAAATAAATCTAGAAGGTTAGGAAAACTAATCATTATAATAAGATATCCTTAATCACTAAAATACAACACAGATACACCGTAGCAGTAGTTTTACAAGTTTTTGGGTGACTTAAAAAATATCAGCATTAAAAAAAAACTTGTTACACATGAGGGATCAAGTGTGTCCAATAATGATATTCTGTCGCTTCACTGTTAATTAAAAAATGTACACTTTTACTTAAAAAATTGCCATTTTACTGCCCAAGTTAAACAAGTATATTCTACTGTGTAAATGTTTTCTACAGAATTTTACATAGAACTGGAATAAAATTCAACTAAATGCTTATGGAAAGTATATTTTTTAAACCGCCATATTTTTACTCATTATCTTTACCTATAATAGGCTTAACGTGTCGCTTAAAAACTTCCTAGAATGATATACATAGATGGAGGCTACGAATAGTAGAAACAAAAAAAAAGAAGCTGATACTGGAAAACTCCTATATTGTCAGATACACAACTAAAAACAACATTTTCTTAATCTTAATTAATTAAATGCATACCATGCAATGTAAATTGAATACAGTTTTAGTTAATACCACTTAACACACAATTGTCAGAGACATAATATTGGTTTATTTCTACTAAGACAATGCCAGTAATCTAATTTAGTTGTAATATGTAGTTACAAGCATATATCAACATTTTCACATTAGGTATATCTTCTTCAAACATAATTAGGTTTGTGCAGTCAGTGCTAAAATTTCATCAAGTTCTATACAGTAGCTGAACACTTCCTAGTTTAAAGAATACAAATTCACACAGAAGACTTAAAGTAGAACTTAAATATACTTATTATGGTAATTGGAGGTTTTTTGTTTTATTTACTTCTAGAAGTTCCTTCTGAATGAGGGGTAGGCTCGAGGTAATTCTTAAACATTTTCAGTTATATTTTCTTTCTTTTGGTAATTTCGATTATGAAATGAATGTTGTTTGTTATCTGTAGTGTATTCATTAGTCAGCATCCATATGTATCAACTAAAACAAAAATATCTAGTTTAGGTACATATAAAAACTATTGGAATATATATAATATGTATGTTTAAATAATATTATAATCTACATAATAGCAAAAAATGTGTTTTATTTACTATCAGTTGTGTTATGTAAGGCCTCAGGGGTCTGGTTTCAGTATTTGTCAAATAACTACTCAAATACTTATGAATATTAAGTAACATATTCAGCTACACATAGGATATTTTACTTACTATACAATTTGAAACCAAACATATTTTTTGAAATACTCGAGATTAAAATGTATAGCTTGAACTAGTCCAAATAAAACTATTTCTACATACTGTCTTAAATTCTTTTACATCAGTTTAATGACTATTTGTGTATTTACATACATCATCTAGGTTTTTAAGAATTTTTTGAAGTGAATAGTTTGGTATGCTAATCCTAACGAACTACATAATTTTCTCATTATATATTATCACTAGAAAATTAAATAATACATACCTGTACTTCAAAGGATATATAAGTTTATTCCAATAAACAACCTAACGATCTGCAACTATCATACGTCCAAAATTCGACGAAAACACAAATACGAATGAAAAAAAAAATAGAAATATATTGTAACATCTACCTGTCAAATAAGGCAATCTAAGAAGCTGTCAAACAAAATCCAATATGGCCGCCTTAGGACAAACAAAGTTTTGTTTACCGTATGGTTTGCATTAGAGAGAAGCTAATTATCCAATATATTTCGTAATTTAAGTTAGATTTTTCTAATAGAGACTTAAATATGCCTTCGTTTTGCTGTGTTGTGAAGTGTGGAAGTAGGGGTGATTGCGATAAAGTAGGATTTTTCCGTATTCAAAAGATAGACGACACAAATGGTTATCAGCTATAAAAAGGGAGGATTGGACTGAAACTAAATTAAAATATGCATCAGTTTGCAGCAAACATTTCTTGAGTGGTAAGTAGCAAAAACATTAGGTGCACTAAAACAAAAAAAAATGCTGTCTGATTTTGCCAAATTTGTTTTATTCTCAGATATTAGTGGTTATCCTTTTAGAGGAAATGTTGGCTAAGCTAAGTTAATTTAATCTGTACATGTTTGTCTAATTGTCAAATATCATTATACCTTCTTTTTCTGGCTAAATAGGATTAGCTAAGATTTCTTGTAAAAGGAAAGACACTATTATTGAAGTACTGAAATAAATCTTACTAAATCTTTGGTTTCAGGAAGACCATCCAACCTGTCTGACATCCAAAATCCAGATTGGGTCCCATCACTCCATATGGGATATGAAGTATCAAATAAGCCTTCGACTGGCGCTCAAGATCGCTATGGTAGAGCTGTAAAGAGAGCAAAACTAGCTGATTCAAAATTTGAACAGAGTTCCCCTTCCCCAGCTTCAACTTCAGCTATAACTCCTGTTGAGGAGGATCAAAATGCTCCAGATGCATTTAAAAATAATAAAAGTTGTCAAACGGACATTTCAGCAACTGAGTTTTCAGACATGGTTGTTTCACTAAGTTCAGGGCGACCTCTGGGACATACTTGTTCTTCTGAGATTACGTATAGATCACTGATGAACAATGACAAAAAAATAAAATACTATACAGGCTTTAATTCATTCAAGAAACTTGACCTAATAGTGAAGTGTTGTGAACCATTCATTACTGTTCATAGTAATACACTCTTGGACGCATCAAATCAAATTTTGTTGACATTATTTAAACTGACGCTAAATCTGGATTTTAGAGACCTCGGGTTTAGATTTAATATTCACCCGAGCACAGCATTAACATATTTCCGATCGGTTATAAATGTGCTGTATTCACGATTTCAAAAGTGTATTGTGTGGCCAGAAAGAGACGTTTTACAGAAAACTACCCCTTCATGTTTTAAAGAAAGTTTTGGGACAAAAGTGACAGTCATTATTGACTGTTTTGAGTTGTATATTGAAAAACCAAGCAATCTACAAAAGGCAGCACAATGTTGGTCAAATTATAAACATTCGTACACCCTCAAATATTTGATAGGAATAACACCACAAGGAAGTATTTGTTTTATTAGTGAAGCTTGGGGTGGACGTGCCTCCGACAAGCATGTAACGATGAATTCAAAATTTTTGGACAAAATTGGTTCAGGTAATATGAACATCATTGTATTTGCTTATTGCTTTATGTTTATTGTTTATCTTGACTTATACCTACAATGTTTTTTATGATTATTTCACTAGAGTGTATTACACCAGCAATAAAATCTGTAGTCCCTTAAAATATTTCTACTTTGACAAAACCAACATCATAGACATGGTATTGCCAAGACATTTTTTTTAACACGCCTATTAATCTTTATTCTGTTTCTTTTAATAATAATAATAAACACATTTATTATTCCAAAATAAAGATTTATAAATACCAAAAAAAAAATACATCGAAATAAGTAGATAAATGGAATAAAAGGCAACTTATCAGCTTCCCTTGCAAAAGAAAGAGCTGTTGAATTAATTTGATTGAAGTTGTTAATTTCTACTCTCGTAAAAATAGTCATGCCAAATACCACTCGAGAAAACATTCTGTAGGCAAAATCATTCTGGTTCAAATTTGTTGCCTTTTGGTAATTTCGCTCAAGAAATTTTTGATGTAATCAATGGCCTGGCGGCTTGTTATTTTGTCAAAAATGTTATTCGCAAAATCAGTCGAAATTTTTTTCTCTAAAAATATATAAATAAATTTTCAAGAACCTTCTAATTTTAAGTTGCAGAATGCAATCGACAATTGAGCAAAATCATTTTTGTCCTTCATAGGCATAGTTCTGAATTTCTATTAACAGGTATAAATAGTCATTAACAGAACTGTGCTCGGGATAGTGTGTTTTTAGTACCTACTATATTGTTATTTTTCTAGTAGCTATCTAATATTTTGACTCTCGTAAAGCATCGCTCTACTTGTATAAGTTAGCAATAGATAGTTTTTTTTACTTCTAAACAAACTAAATATTGTTTTACTTTTTAGGTGACTTGATTCTGGCTGACAGAGGATTCCTTGTAAAAGATTATGTCAATTTGCTAAATGCCAATATAAAGACCCCCGCTTTCACAAAAGGACAGAACCAACTGCATCCTTATGAAATTGAAGAGACCAGAGCAATTGCTCACGTGAGAATACATGTGGAAAGAGTGATTGGCTACATTAGACAAAAATTTCGTATATTAGCAGATGAAATGCCAATAACTTTTTTGTGTGTTGGAGATGATGACCCAATCCTAGATAAAGTGATGGTAGTGTGTTGTGCCCTGATCAATTTAAATCCCCCAATAGTTAATTTGTAAAAAACCTACTTTAATAAAAATAACTGTATATGATTAACTTTTACGAGTTTTATTTCTTTTAAATCACATAACACGTGAAAAAGCCAAAAGATTTTGTTAAAATAAATTTGTACTTTAATTTTTATTTAAAAAATTTAAATTTTTAACACATAAAGCATAAACTAACTAACCTATTATGTAGGTACTAGAAAAAAGATTAAAATAGTTTAAAGAACTCTCTTTAAATATTTAAGAATTATAAACTATTGAGAAACGTCTTATTTTTCAATGCACTTCTATTATAGAATTTCCACAATTTTTTTTTTCATATTTTTTATGCTATTTGCGTAGTCTACTTCTTTAACTAAGGGGATTAAAAGAAAAAAAATCAATTTTAAAAATACATTTTATTTTTATTAAAAAATATATATAATAATGATAAAACTTTTATTTATTAAATTAAAAAGTACACATAATACAATAATTGGACAAAAGTTCAAGTAATCTACGATATAATATAAACCAAAACCATAATACATTGCATACTTATCTAGAAATAAAAAAGATTAAAAAATAGAGTTACCATACCCAAAACAAAATGGTTTTATAATAAATCCAAAAATGGCATTACATTAGTCGCAAAGCATATTTGAAAAAAAAACATTTTGACGTACAAAAAGGTTCCTAGAAAAGAAAATCTTTGTCAATACATAAAAATACAAATGAAAATAAACATACACATCCAGGATAAGAATACATTCTACGTGGATCTCGTCAAAACTTTCATCAAAAAATTTTACATCACATAGTAAACATGACAATTGAATGATTTAGCATCATATACAAGAAACTTAGAGCTAATTACAAAGACTAACTAAAAATTAAAAATCAGAAGAAATATGGTGTAGGTTAAATTAGAAAAAAGAACTGACTTTATTTAAAAAGATTTTAAAAAACCAAAATAATATTTTTAATGCAACTTTCTGCTCTACAAGACATCACAATAGCAATTTAATTTTTTTAAATAAAGCCCTTGATCTTTTATTTTATTCTTTAAAGCGATCGACCCCCTAAACCTTAGCAATAAGGTAGAGATGGAAAACAATAATTAACTGAAGTCATAATGAAAAAATAAATTACTTTATAAGTGTGGTACATTGTTGGTTTAGGGAAGTTGAAAGCTTTCCAAAAATGAATTAAAAAATCCATATTTTAAAAAATAAAGTGAATGGTGGGTTTCGAAAGACGAAACATCGTATTCAAAATCTGATTAGACCAACTTACAGAGCAGAAAAGTGGCAATAAAATTATGGTTTGCTTTTTTTTATCCTTTCAAATAGTATAACATTTACAATAATTAAAATATAATACAAAGTTTTAAAAATATGTCAAGATACATGCAGAAACGTCAGAGAACTGATAAAAAAATATATACACACTAAAATTAGAACCAAACAAAAATTTTATGGTCAAATATTTTTTAATATACAATCTATACGGCAGCTGATAAAGTTCCAGGAACTTCTTCACTGCATTGAATGCATGTCCACAAAGTTTCTGAAACCTCTGAGAGACCAACACATCCTAAATGAAACCACTGGATACTACAATTATCGTTTTCACATTGGATCATTGGACGATCTTCTTCGAGTTGATTACATGTACACCAAGTCTGTGCCATGTGCCTTCCTAGCGTAAAATATTTTCCTAGGAGTTCAGGAATAATTATGTTTTTATGAAAATCCAGGGCTTTTGGAAATTCGACACTCCAAAAATCTTCATCCAAATATATTCTTTTTTGGAAGAATTTCTTTGGAGACCAAACTATAAAATCACAGTACTTTACACCAGATAGTTTCAACTGTATCTGAACTTGATAATAATACGAATGATCTCGGTTTAAAGCAAAGTCATCACCATCATATATTAGACACGATTTCTTAGAGTTTATGTATTTTGACCATTCCATATTTTTAAGAACATATGGGCACTTGACTTCTATACAACCTTCTCCACAACAATCGCATGACACTAAACTATCTGGGGTAGCTCCAAACGATGGGAAGGCTGGATTGAGTAATAAACCACAATTTTCAAGTTTTAAATTTACGTGTTCAAGTGTATTTGACGATAAATAATTTTGAAGAGCAAGCTTTTCATTGTTTGTTCCCCACTGAGTTGCTTTGGTTTTGAACAGAAACTTTAGAGGATAACAAACATTCTTAATTAATGACAGAGATGGTTTTGAAAGTGATGTCCTGCATGCTCTTTTAAAATTTGAACCAGTGATGCGTCCAGTTCTTTGCCTAAACCATTCTTCGGAATGAGTTTGCTTAACTGTGGCTTTACAGATCTTTTGGCAATCATCAAAAGATAATGACTGGTCAATTTTCTCTCCAATTGAGCACAACTGCTGATAAGAGAGTGACTCATAATACTCCTGGTAAATATTATAAATCACTTTAAGTTTTGGTTGACAAATACTGATCCTATTCTTGATGCAAAAGGTTCAATAACTCTTGCAAGAGCTGTTTCGTCGCCAACATTTTCACAAGCTGTCAACAGTTCAATAAGTTCTTCGCCTTCAATGGCAGGTATCGGACTAAATAAACTTGAAGAGTCTGAGACAACTGTTTTAGCTTTTTTTGTTTTGAGCTTAAGGTCACATAATCTTACAATGGGTACATCTTTTGTAGAAGGAGCAACCCACTGAGCTAACATATCAGTCGATGAAGTAGAAGTAAGCGAGTTGTAAATATATTCTGTTGCATATAGAACAGCAGCAACATGGCTACAGACTTCAGATAAACCAGCCATACAAGTACAGTGGCCAGTGTTAATACTTCCATTATCTTGTGTCAGGACCCACACATTTAGAGGGGGTTCCCTAGCACGCTGACTATGTCGAACCTTTGCAAGTATAACGGAAAGCTCATTGACCTTTTTCATGCCACGCAGATGAACAAAACCAGCCTCAAAATACTTGTAGCCACTGAGACTTTTATAAGCTTTCATTTACTCTTTTGTGTAAAAACTATGAGTTAGCACTAAATACGTCATTACATCAAAGGCTTGAACAGCTGGTAGGGATGCAAAGTTTTTATCAAGGTCTTCATCCATGATTTTAAAAGGATCAATGGAATTTATAAGACGAATCTTGTTCTTATACCTTTGAGCAACGTCAGGTTTTTCACTCTCTAGCTGGACAAGGTAGTCACTCTTTTCAGACTGTTGTAAATCCATGTTAATTTTTTATCACTTTATCTACTAGGTCACTAAGAAAGTCTTTTAAATGTGCACTTATCACTCTTCTTAATTAACACGAACTAAACTAAAAGTACATCTGCTTGCTCCCAATATCAACTAATTTCATGACCAGGTACAGGTAGCTAAACGCAATCGACCTTTCTAGGCCGTAAAACATTCCAAATCATAAACAGGTACCTATGAATATATTAGTGGCCTTTCTTAAACCACTTAATAACTAAATCACTTTAAAATATATAAATTAAGCAATAATATCGAGACACAACTGCTGTTATAACCCTGAACTTTCATAAGAAAATAAACATCAGATGGCAAATGTATGTCCTAAGCCGGCCATATTTGATTTGACAGGTCACGTGTTTTAGATCGCCTAATTAACAAAACTGATTAATAAGTCTAGGGTGATTTTATAATTAACAGCTCTTTAAGCGATAGGCATATTTCCATCTCTGTTTTCGCCGTAATCATAAAAGAAGACAGAATTGTGACGGATACATGAATTCCGTTAACAAAGTTCAGCAAAGGTGTACTATAATTTTTTGAGGCCTTTACACGATTAAAACATGGCTAACCTGTCATTTTAATCGGCCCTGATTTCGCCTCACAATAGACGTCATCAAAATTTGCTCGTAGGCTCAGCTTGTTTTCTTCCCACCATGATTATTATAAAGTGACGGACTAGTTTGAGATTTAAGCGATTGTCGGATTAACCAAGCATTAGCAATAATAATTATTATATTGGCAAGTGTTGCCAATATAATAATTATTATATTAGCGGGATAATAATCATACAAATAAGATAAATTGGAATTTTATACGCTAGAGGAGTGGGGAGTTATAATCTGTTCTTTTAAATTCTATTAACAGTAGGCCCTGGTTTTTAAATTATAAGCAAAGTAGTAGACTAATACTTCGATTCACTAACGCAGTTGATTTTCTTTTATTAGTCGTCACATTTCATTTCCGGCAGTAAAGACGAATTTGAAACACCAGCCCAATTTTGATGCAACGAATAAAATGTACGATGGTTTGTTTAAAAATTCGATAAAAACATTCGTATCATCAAACAATACCTGGTGTGACACTGTACACAAACTACTACCCAAGTTTATTTCCTGTACTGTGACTACTGTAGACACTGTAGCAAAAGCCTAAACAAATGACAATCAACAAAATAGGTAGAAAATTAAAAAAACAAATCAAGGAAAGCAATGTTAAGCATCAATTAAACATCTTTACCTATATATATTTATCTTTGTTAATCAATTTGTTTGTACGGTTGTGGCACGCCGTACAATCTGGACAGTTCAGAAAAGTCGGAACCATTTGTGACCTGTAAATTTTTGCTCAGTTGAGATTCGTTTTAGTATTCTATTGACCTTAAAATCTAATTATAAATATGGCAGATGAAGAATTTGATGATAACGACGTTGGGGACGATTTTGACGATGATGTTGAAGATGACAACATTGAAGACCTAGAGCAGCCAGAAGAAGAAGGTGATAATATTGATATTCTGCAACCAGGTAGGTATAATATATATTCACATTTTCTTAATTTCTCTTTTTTATTCTTTCTTAAAAAGTATAATTCAGTTGTGAGTAGTTATTAACTATATTATTTTCAGGCCAAGCTGGGGGTGGTGTACCAAAAAATAAACGAATAACAACAAAGTATATGACAAAATATGAAAGAGCTCGAGTACTAGGGACAAGAGCTTTGCAGATCGCTATGTGCGCTCCTGTAATGGTAGAACTAGATGGTGAGACTGATCCACTACAAATTGCTATGAAGGAGCTGAAACAACGTAAAATTCCCATTATTATTAGAAGATACTTGCCCGATCACTCGTATGAAGACTGGGGTATTGACGAGCTAATTATTATTGATCATTAGTGTTTCAAACATTTGTATTTATATTTAAATATAATATTTTGTAAATATATAGATGTTTTTATTTGTAAGTATAGTGGGACATTCTGGCATCACTGGTGTCTTGCTTTTTGTCATTTCTTACATGTGGTTTTCAGGTCTTTTTTTTTAGTTATTAAGTAGCTTTATTTATTTTACCTTCGTTATCCATTAATTTTTAAGTTTATACATATTTTTAAAGGTAATTTTAAAGTTATTTTGTTTGAACTTGTATTGACACAATCTATGCTCTACAGGCAAATTGTAATTTTGGTCAAATAAATAGGTACATATATATAGTTATCTCTCATCAAAAGACTTTTCTTTCTGTACTTAGGGAAACTTGTGGGTAAAAAAATATTTCATACCTAGGTCATCTTTTATTGTTTTATCTATTATTAAGACATTTTTTTTCAAAATATGAAATTTAAATTAAAACAAACACCGATAGCTTTAATTAAACTGCTAGTCTTACACTGTCTTAATAATAACCCTTTTTTAGAAAAGGTTAAAATGAAATTCTGTAGTCCATGAGTTAAAATAACCTGACCTTGACGTACCTATATATTAAGAAAGGTTAAAACGCGAAAGTAAACAAAAGATAATTAATATAAACTTTTTTAACATAATAAAGATTAAAAATGATGTTTTTATATAGCCCATGAATTACAAATAAACTTAATAAGACTTTATCCACAAACGTTGTCGTCCGTGCCTTTATTTAACCTTAAAAAAATTGTTAAAGGAGGATCTCTGTATACTTTTTTTATTTATTAGCCATGGGGGATACAGAAAAAGTTCCTCTGTCAAATGAAGATGCCTTAAAATTATGTGGTCAAACTCCAGAAGAAACAAAGGTATTTTCTTAACTTTAGTACAGTTTGAAAAAAATTAGTTTTTTCATTTTTAAAAATAGGTATTTTTAGGATTTCATCATGCAGCAAACAATGTATAGAATAAAAGATCCTCAAGTATCCCTTCCTTTCTATTCTAATGTTTTGGGTATGAAACTATTGACAAAACTGGATTTTCCGTCAATGAAATTTTCTCTGTATTTCATGGGATATGAACATGGTACACCAGGTGAACTTGGCACAAGTTCTCGTACTGAATGGGCTTTAGGCAGAAAAGCCACTGTTGAACTCACTCAGTAAGTATATTTTTAAGTTATTTTAATTAATTAAAGGGATTCTGTCTGGTTGGTTTTGCCACTGACTAGTTGAGTTTGGTTTGATTAGTAGTATAATTTCTAAATCTTTATCTAATTTAAAAATTTGAATAAGATGATGCGTTGTCACATATCATCTCAACTCCACATAAATAGGTACAACCTTTTTCTTCTGAGAGCAGTAATTTTTAAATTGTCAGTTCTAAAAGGTTACCTTTCGAGAGAAGCTATTTTCAACACAAGAATTAAGGAGCTAATTTGCTTAGATGAATTTTTTCTGACTCATGATAGTTGGTGAGAGTAATAGTTCTGATGCTCCTAAGTTCTATTTTAATTTTTTTGTACATTTTTATAACCTTTTATTTACCCCCTCGTGTGCTATAAAACACTAGAGACATCTGTTGGCCCATTAGAAACCTTTCTGGCTCTCTGGATGAGTAAGTGAGTTTTGATGTTCTACACTAATTAAGCTTTTATAAATTTTATATTAGATATATACAATTTTACAATATTTGACTCTCCCCCATGCACCATTAATTATTCAACCAAACTAAAAGACATAAAATGTGTATAACTTGATAATAGGGTTTGGGATCATCAAAACTATCACTCCTCCTACTGGTCAGCAAAGTTTCTAAAGTACACCACATGGATCTAAAGCCACGACAAAAAGGGAGAGAAGTGTCAGAAGGGGGCTGTTTCCATGGATATGCAGAATTTTAGCCAACCGCGAATGTATAATGCACTGTTTCCATAGTTACTCACATTCTTTTCATAGACTCAGATTCGTGTGCCAAACTTGAAACGGTCAGCAGATTTTCCTAGTATTGATTATTTTATAGTGTGTATAGGGGGCAAACGAAGGGATATAAAATTCAGAACAAACTAAACAAACATTTAACAGAATCAAAACTCACACCTCTTTCTTGGTGCAGCAAAGTTTCTAATGGATCAGCAAAATTCACCTGGTCAGCAAATTAGGGTCTATTCCAGTATTGTATGCATGGATGGATGGTTGCAAATATTATAGTTGTTAATTACTTATGTAAGAAAAACCAAATTGATTATTTGTATATTTATTTCCAGAATAAAGAAATAAATACATTAATTAGCATTTATTCACACTAAGATACAATAATCAAAATATAGAGACTGTGTTATTTAAAGGTAATATTTCGGGTCAGGGAGAAATAAATTATGATTCAGTGATAGGTTTTGTTCCCAAGTTGTCTTTGGTGCATTTTAATTGATGTGGTAAGTATAAATATTTCTTTGAAAGTTACAACGTTTGCAGTTGATGCAACAACACAAAAGTTCTACTCGGGTTAATATTGTTAACACCAGTCTTATAAAGTAAAGCATTAATATGATGCAAATCAGTCAACACTTAAATTGATTTGAACACTCGATATTTCCAAAATTACCATCATGATCTTTTTATGTAAACTGAATGAGCTATAGTGGTTACTCGAGTGATTAGTAATTTAACAGGAAATAGATTTAGGTAATCGAAGTATGTACAGTAAAATCCTGATTATCTGACTCTGATGGGACCAGGTGGGTGACGAGTAATTGAAAAACATGGATAACTGAAACACTTATTTATTTTACATGCAAACTAAAAATTTGATATATTAACATGTAAAGAAACTAAAAATTTGATATATTAATATATAAAGAAAACTAAAAAATTACACAAACCTTATTAGATTTAAATATCAGTAGGTCATATAACCATTTTATGTATCTGTTCGTACAATATGAATTCAGCAATTTTTATTTATTTTTCAGTTTTTTTTTATTTTGCTTTATATTACACTGTTGTATATATCAATATTTAATATATTAACGTGATTATTTGGTGAACACATCCTGGTGCACATCAACTTGAAAAATATTGAAACATACTGGAAAATTATAAGCACACAACAAATGTCTCAAATGACTAATAATGTATTACTCAATGCAGACATTATTTTATAAAGATACATTATAGTTATAGGTTTGTTAAGTTTTAGGTTAAGTTAGGTTAATGAAATAGACTTACCTTAATTTTTAATGACTATGATAGTGTAAAAAATCCTTCTCGAATGTTCTGTTAGGTTTAATCCTTTTAGCCTGTAGTATTTAGATTATTTTAGATCATATCATCTATACAGACTACATTTTTGCTGGAAGGCAGCACATTGACTATGTTGTCATGGAAACCAGGAATACAAACAATAACGCACTTCCATTATTCTGACATTTTTGAATGAGTTATTCAAATTTTAGGAATTAATTTAAGTATATGATTTATATTTGTTTGCTTCTTTTTAGATTATCGGTGATTGTATTTCAGATTGATATTGCTAGCATATTTGTATGTTGTATGTTTACTATTGCAAAATACTACGAGCATTAATTTGGAACAACCTGTATTAATTTTAAAAAAGATCCTGAAGGCTACAAACGCTAGAAGGAGCTAAATACGGGACCGATTTTGCCTATCTATATTATAGGCAAACTGACCAATGCTTTATCTATGATTGTGATTCAGTTTGGTTTAAGATTTCAGAGTCTAATCAAATCAACAGTGACAAGTTTAAGGTTACTTTAGTTACCATTATTAGCTATAACCAGCCTTTACCTGTGGTACCTGTAAGCTCTGTTTTGTGAACAAAAGTAGTGCATTCAGAAACTACTTGTGGTTATTGGCCAATCTGGAACAATTTATATTGTATACGTTATGTTTTATTATGAGTTGAAACAAAAACATATTTAGGAATTTCAAGAGAGGCCAAAATGTGCATGGATAATCGGGGTTTTACTATACTTTTGATAGTATTTTAATTACTTTTGTATTTCAAGTAAAATTTATGAATACTTTGAATATTTTTTTGGTACCAAACCAAATTAGGGAGTAATTATGTCAAGTGTAATTCGATACTAAATAATTAAAATATATGTATATTTCAGATACCAAAAAGTATTTAAAGTATTTGACAAGTACTTACAACTTCATTCTTGACTTTTTATTTAATTTAACATGCATCACAAAGCTTTTTTTTTTGTTGTTCCAGCAACTGGGGAACAGAAAATGATCCTAGCTTCAAATATCACAATGGAAATCAGGAACCCAAAGGCTTTGGTAAGATAATTCCTTTTTATTTTTAGAAGGCCTTCAGTGATCAATGTTTCATAATTATTTTTATTGTGCAAGCACTTTGTTTGGGCAACAGTGGGTATCCTAAACTATTCTGATATCATATTGTAACCTTTTGTAAGAAAATATTAATATCAGGGGTGAGTCATTATGTGACATGCATGTTGTTTTTGTATATATAGCACTGGCATATTTTATAGAGGAAAATAAATCACTGATGATTTTTGTAAAGGACATCTTGGACCTCTGCATTAGCAGGGGGCTGAAGAAAGAGGTAAGTGTTTCATCTCCCTCAGCGAATTTCTGAACTCAGACTAAAATTGGACGACAGATACTTTTTTGTAGTGCATTCTTAAATTAAAAATGTTTTTCTTGAAACCAAGAGAAATTACGTTTTCGAGTAGGCATATCCTTTTTACATTTAATATCCTTGAAACAAAGGATAATTAAATTAGTTACAAAAACTATAACTAAATCTGTTTTTTTCTTCAGTACAAATTTAAATCTAATGTAAAATGTGATCAAAAGATACATGCTATTTCCTGTCGTGCAGGTAGTCACTGAAATATTGAAGGCAGTTCCCCTCACACCCATATCCGTCTTTTGGAGCAACATTTGATGGCTCACTGTATTAAATATCTTCTTTTAAGACCAGCGAGAGAAAAGCATACATATAGATCTTGTCAACATTTATTTGAATGTCTGAAATCATGTCGACAGTGGAAAAACATGTATCACTGGACTCGCGGAAGCTATACTTATTGTCGTAAAAAAACCTGAACTTTTAAAGTAGTTAAACAAATTAACGTTTACAGCTTTTTCCATTTTTTTTGACAATTGGCTATACCAATATTGCACAATAATTATCTACCAATCTGCTGCCACTATTTTTGAAAGTGCTTGCCCTATATTTCTATAGCAATATCAGAGGGAAAATTATACCAACTGTTGATTGCTTAACGTCATATTCTATATTCTTGGCTTCTGAGAGAAATCCCTAAATTTTTTTAATAATTCTTAGCTGGCATGGTTTGTTACCTTCTCGAACAGTTATTGGGATATTAATATGATTGCAGACTTTTGGGGTCGGGTACGAACAGTAAAAAGGCCTCTGACTTAACAATTAATTAGAACAGATTCCCTGATATAATGGTCTAGTGTAGTCATGCCAAACACCTTCTTTATTAGAAAATAGGTTCCACAGCCCACACTGCCAACGACAACGCAACACCCGAGCCAAGTACTAACCGCAAAAAAAGAAAGAATAATTCTAGGGTATTTTTAAGTACCTTCATAGTGACCTATTTTTCACCACCCAACTGGTGGTAATTTTGTTACTTAGATTCTTTCTTTAAGATCGTTTCTTCGCTTGGGGCATTTTTTAAATAATTCATTTGTTTTAAGATCAAAATTATTTTCTTAAAAAAGACTAAGTTTAAAACACATTGAACTTTATCATCGACATTAATATGAACTGTTATTGTTTCAGTTGATCATTAAACATTCATATCTCAGTAGTTTGCTGGGACCTAGCAAACAAAATAAATTTATGTTATTGGCGGTAAACTCTTTAAAATGCAACTTCCTTATAGACTAGGAATATTTGTTTACTTATAACCAACAACCACGGCATACTGGTCGCCGAAAAAAATGAGCTATAATATAATGTCACAATCTCAAAACGTTTACAATTAAAAAAAAAAGCCTTGGATATCCAAGTTATGTCTACTTATTAGATAGATCAATCAAGCTAGAATCATGAAGATGGTCTTTAAACAGCATAAAGGTTTAAGGAAAAATGCAAATTAGAAAAATAAAAACGTTTGGGCTAGAAAGACACAATTCATGATATTTTTAAATGAATTTAAATTGATATTAAATAATTATGCTTATCAGATATCTTATTCTTCATTGTACTTTTCAATGGGAAGATACTAACTCAATCATTAAAGTAAATATTTTTTCTGAACAGTCACAGTGACTGTGTTATTAATTTTAGCTATGATAACCCTGTCAATATTAGTAGCTTTGATGTCACTAATATATCTGTATAAGTTATGCAGTATACAGTAACAGATTTTAGTTCTCCCTACCCCCAAATTAAAACTTGCTTGATATTTTCATGTAGCCATCTTATAAGTTACTGATAAAAGGCAAATTTAAGTTTCTAATTTAGTACCTTAGCCCTCCTAAACCAAAATCTTAGATCCGCGCCTGACAGTATAACAGATTTGAGGGGTAATGTTGGATGTAATTCTGATGGAATTCTAATTAAATTTCTTAAAAACACTACATTTATACTGTGTGAAATTAACGAACCGAAACTTTTCAGAAATTCGTGTTTTTTAACATTCGGCACCCTCCAGTACCATAACGGTACGTCTGGGAAGAAGTGAGCCTAAAGGCCAATCGTAGAGGATAAATTGGCGTTTGGTAAAAATGAAATTTCGGTGGAGTCTATAATAACTTAGCAGTGGCGTCCGATAAGGGCTTTTTTGATATCTCGATGATTCAAAATGCAGCTCGCTATGGTTAATTTTTCGAGGTGGGGCATTTTTTTTTCGGATTTGCTGTCCAAAAATCTCGGACAAGTCTGTTCACGGACGACATCGGAGCGTGGGATGTCGTTTAAAAAAAATAAAAAGGGGGTAAAAATGAGGCAACTTTGGAGGCATTTTGCGGAGCTGTAACGCGACTACTTCGACCAAACTGAGACGACAGTTCGATGGAGATCATAAAGGAGATTCAAAATCGAAATAGGCTGCCTATGCCTTAAATGCGGAGAAAGTGATCGAAATTGAAAACAAAAAACTAAAAAAACTGTTTTTACCCTTCAAATGTTAGCAGATTTTGCTTACAGGTTTATACAGGGCGAGCCTTTTAGAAATACAACTGCAATTTTGTTTCTATGTTTCACTAGTGTTTTAAGTTTGGCACTGTAACATCTGAACGATTGACTCTATGCGAATCAAGTAATATCTCCAACGAAACGTCTATGTTTCCTCTAGACACTAGCATAAAATTCAGTTCGATCGGAGTTAAGGATTAATTTTGAGAAATTTTTTTTAAATGTAGTGTGCACACATTTGTTTGTCCGGCATTAAGCCTTCGTAACGATGTGTTGGTATCTTTTTGATCTTTTTTCTACAAAACATATTATAACGTGTTCTTTTGTCGGAGGTACAGAAACCGGGTAAAATCGAGTTTCACCAAAAAATGCAGATTTTGGTCGTTTTTAAAGATAATTGCCTTTTTTAAGGTAGGCTGTAATGGATAGGTTTTACACTTACACTTTAACAAGACACCAAGTTTTTAATTCAATATAAAGAGGTCCAGATATTTGCTAATATCTTCTCGATTGCAAGTATTTTAAACAGAAATATGTATATTATAGAGGAAACAGTAAATTTAATATAGTCAGAAAGCTTCAGTAAATATACGAAAGTTAAATTTTAAGATTGACCTGTGTACAGAAGCAGAGTGTTTCAGAAAAGTCAGATTTCATGTAAGTTTTTACTTATACTATATCTAGTCCCATATAAATATGCAGGCATTTTGGGATAATACAAATTTGAACGTTAGTATCAGTTATAAAAATATATGCTTATATCTCTCGATATTTTTTGGAGGTAAAAAACAAAAAAAAATCATATTTTGACAACGCACAAACCGTTAAAATCAAACTGAAAACAGCCAGATCTAGGGTAAATGTTCTGATACTGAAAAATTGTGGAATTCATTGGCGTAGAAACGGGGCGAGACACGACGAATTTACTTAATTTTTGTAGTATACAAAATACTGTTTGTCCAGAATACAGGGTAGCCCTAAAAGGATAGTTCCCCAGAAACGAAAAAAAAATCAAAAAAAACGGGGAAACTACAATTTTCTTGAATAAAACCATGTTTTTTCATTATATAGGGTAGCGCTAATAGAATTAAACAGACCTCTGAAAACGAAAAAAAGAGCATTGAGATTTTTTAGCAAACGGTGAAGCTCGTCAAATGTCTTTTATTTTTAAATACATTTTCTTCTGTTACAGAGGTAGCCCTAGAAATATGAAGCAGCTCCCAAAATCGTTTTTTATCTGTTTTAAAGGACTTAGTTATTTATATATAATTGAGATTCTACCGACTCTTTGTTTCCATCCTGCCCCATAGGGGTAGTATTATCTATATCACTTGTTTAATAGTTCTATTGTACTGATTTCTTTTCCTCAAGAGTGAAAAAAATCTGTGTTTAAATATAGGAACAGAACGGGCATTAACAATTATAGAGTTATAACAAAAATTTCCAATAATTCCTGTAATATTGAAGTATCTAGTTTTTTTTTTATCTTTTAGTCAATCACATAGTTTAAATAACCTACAGTCATTAACAAGTTGATGCAGCTTATACATGTTTTACTAGAGCCTTTGTCAGCGATTTATTTCTTGAAAAAGTTCAAACCTTGGGCATTCGTGGCCAACTATTCAATTGGCTAAAATCATATCTTTTGGAAAAGACACGAGATATAAAAATTAGGAATTTGGAGTTCCACAATAACATTTGGTGTACTGATGTCTAGTTGAAACTGTCAAATATCTTAGTGTAATAATGCTTTAAAACTAGACTGAGTTTTATCATGAAATGTTTAAATGAATTTAGAAATGCTAATACTTTAAAAGGTGTGTAATGTGTTCTTTACCTTGAGTATGCCTGGTCAGTTTGGTCACCATATTATTTAGTTTTGTAAGAGTATTGCATTCTTGTTTAAGATTGCGAGTGGCTTGATTGAAAATATTTTTTTTTAATTGTCACTATTTTTTGGAGGTAAAAAACGAAAAAATAAACATATTTTGACAACGCACAAACCGTTAAAATCAAATTAAATAAACAGCAAGAGCTAGGGTAAATGTACTGATACTGAAAAATTGTGGAATTCAATGGCATAGAAACTTAATTTGTTTTATTGTCTGTCGGTTTGTCTGAATAACTGTCCGCGACAAAGCTCAAAAACTACTTATCCTATTTACTTCAAATTTTGGTTCCAAATTAAAGATCATATGGAGATGACGTGGTGACATTTTGGTAAAAATCCAATATGGCGGTCTATTAAAATGTTAAAAAAATTATTATTAAAAAATTACCACAAATTTTGCAGAAAAATCGACAGGTAAGTTTTGATACAAATCCAAAATGGCGGCCTAATAAAATTTTGTAGTCAGTGCAAAAAACAACTTCATCGATTATGTTCAAATTGTGCTCAAAAATCAAATATATAGGGAACTGGTAAAAATTTTGAGAAAAATTCACCGCCATGGTGGAACGAAATGGCGGTCTAATGAATTGTTTAAAATATCAGTATCTACTTAACCCAAGTTGAAATTTTGCTTAGAAATCAATTGTGAAACAGAGAAGCCTCATTAAATGTTTAATAAGCCGATAAATTTCAATTTTCTCGAATAGAAACCTTTTTATGAAGAAAATTAATAAAAGTGATAGATCCGACTAAAAAAAAAATTAAAAATGATATATTGGAGAATCGAAGCTCTGTTTACGTTTTTATCTAAGTAGATACGTTAAATTAATGAATATTTGTATGTATGTATGTATATGTATGTTAGATCTAGACAAAAAATTTGGTAGATAAAAAGTGTAGGTTTGTTTAAATCTGAACGATTGTTAGGTATGTAAATAAAACAGGTATATTGTCACACACATTCTTAACAGTATCACGATTCAAGAGATCCGCGACTATCGACTTTACAAACCCAATAAAAAAAATGTACCTAAAGCGGTGGATATATATATATATATATATATATATATATATATATATATATATATATATATATATATATATATGTATGTATATTGGAAAGTTCTGGGTAAATGCCAAGTTACTGATTTTTCTAGATATATTTTTTATAAAATTGTGTAATTTTACAATAAATAATAAAAACATTAGTTAATGAATATTTATTACTAAAAATCTATGACTTGCTCTCTTAGTATCGATTTTTAATCAAATCTTCATAAATGTTAAAATTCGCTCACAAATTTGACATTCCTACTCAGATTTTTTAAAATATTTACTAAAAATGTATGATATGTATTCTCAAATGCCCCCAAATCCTGACTTTCAGTCAAGTCTATACAATTGTTAAAATTCCGCCGCCAAGTTGGCACCACCCTGCATTTTTAAATGTTGACAAAAATTCATGATGTACAGTCTTAAAAACCCCCCAAATGCCGAATTTTAATCAAATCTGCAAAAATATTAAGATTAGTTTGCCATGTTAGGGCCGCCATTTTTAATTCTCAAATATTCACTAAAATTTCATAACTTTCACTTTTAAATACTCCTAGATACCGATTTTTCAGCCGAATCTATATAAATGTCAAAATTCGTTCACTATATTGGCGCCGCCATTTTGATTTTTTTTGCGCATTCTTAAGTAATTCGCACAAATACTAAAATCCATCCGATTGTTAGCATTGCCATGTTGAATTTTTAAATGCTGATAATCTTAAATTTCCAGTTCAATCTACAGAATTAACAAAATTCGACGACTGTTTTGGCGCCGCCATTTTGAATTTCTAAAAGTTGACTAAAAAAATTCAAACTTTTATATCCGAAAGTGTGTGCGTGTCAAATTTGAAAAAAATTGGTAATGTGGAAATGGTGAAAAATCTATTACAAGATTTAAACCAGACATACCAACATACAGTCAGACGAGTAGTGAAGCCAATAAAACCGTGTTAAAAACATTGTTTTTAGTTTAAAACTCTGAAAGTACGAATCCTTCCTTTTGTGAAGGATAATGAAGCATGACCCATTTCTTTCTTTTAGTACATAAAATATTTTAACAGGCCGTCATTCTGTTCCACCGTATGCAATTCATACAGTTGTTTTTGTACCAGACGTAATTTTTGTGGAAAATTAAATAAAATTAAAGTTATTAAGTAGATTATTTAGCTATACCGAGACCGACCGACAGAAATGGAGAAACATGTTATTCGACATTTAGGGACCCTAAAACGTGAAGATCTGTAATAACCTGAAACGATGATTTTTTGACGATTAACGATATTTTCCTTTGCGGAAAGTAAAAACTCGCGCGGCCACTGCAATCATCACCAAATATCACATACTTCGATATTGGCCATCCCCCTCTCAATTTATTGTAAACCTTCGTAGATAGAATGTGAAAAGTAGGGGGAACCATGTTGGCGCATACCCCTAACATGATTTATGAATGGATTGCGATCTCTACTTTAATTCTTACTCAAAGATTTAGACTATAGACCAAATTATGTAGGTAATGTATAGCCCTTTATCCTTGTTTAGTAGGCTAGCAAATGAGTTACTCAATCCAATTGGTATTTGGTAAGTCATTTGGCAGATGTAAGGCATTAAGATTTTTTTAAATTGGAACGATGTTATCCGTTGATAAATTTTTTATTAATTTATTTATTATACTGTGTTTGTTTCAGGGCATATTGGTCTTGTAGTACCTGATGTCTACAAAGCGTGTGAACGTTTCGAAAAGCTTGGAGTTAACTTTGTAAAGAAGCCAGATGACGGAAAAATGAAAGGAATCGCTTTTATTACTGACCCAGATGGTTACTGGATAGAAATTTTAAACAACAAGGTTACAACAGAAATTACTCAGCAATTTTCCTAAAATGAAAGAATGTAAAACCATTGTAAAATAAAATACATTTTTAAACTTGACATTAGCTTTATTTAATATCTATAAAATGCAATACATCTTAAACCAATTAAAATTTATTGGACTATTTAAAAATATCTTACAAAAATCACACATGACCTTACCATACTTTAACTATTTCTAATATTAATGTCTGACTAGAATATACCAACCACAATTAGTAGTTAAAAATAGAAATGAGTATAGAAAACACCTTAGTTGCATTTTATTAACATTTTGCATTCAAGATTAGGTTTTTTAACAATTTTAAATATCTTTAATTAAATTACACATCACATTATTAGTTACTTCACATATATTAATATATAGTCTGAACTTTTGAATATACTGTTCATTTTAGCAGATTTTCCCTCAGCTTACACAATTTAAAAATCTTGCAAAAATCAGAAAACTTGGATTCTATTCTGATGATTACAAAAAGTCCTCGTCCAAAAACCAACCAGATTTAATTTCCATGAACTTTTCTATGTGTTTTAATTATTTAGAATGTTATCAATTTATAGCAAAAATAAAGACAAAACTTGAAAAAAAAATTAAAGTACCAATAGAAATAAAATCAGGTACCTAAATTCTATTCATTTGTACACTTCCAAAAAACTATAAGAGAATGGTGCCCCTAAAGTATATGACATTACATGATTTAATAGTACACCAAAGATAGTTTTCCTTCTTTTTTTATGTGTCAGTTGTATGTATCAATTTTTAAATGAGAAAATACGAATTTCCTTATCAGTTTGTGACATTTTAAGGCAATTGGTTTGTAATTGCTTAGTCCTTTTGAAAAGTTTGTTTAAATTGCTTATTAGTCCTTTTACCTTTGTGTAGAAATTCTGATCTTACTTTGAAAGAGAGTAACAGAAAAAACCATTGGAATTCTTTATATGTATTAAAAATCATTAACTTATTAATCACATCAACAACACATAGATTTCCAATATTAATGTTTCGAAAGATCCCAATTGTAAACACATAACCTGAACTGCGCAACAAGGAATACAGTTTTTTTTTAATACACCTATACTATAACATAACTGTCATGTTATTGTACCTATGACAGACAGGTGACAAAAGTTTGTTAGAAACCTACTAGAGTACATTAATATTTCCGTATTTTTAATGCAAAACATTTCTATATCATGCAAATTTTCAAAAAGATCATTTTAGTGCTTCCACAAAGTATAAAGTTAGTTTAAGTCTACCATGAAATGAGTTCTAATTAACAGTAAACCAAACTACATTCATATTAGGAAGATAATATACATTAAATATTTTTCAATAGGGAATTTGATTTTGGTAGTACTGAATCATGTCATAAGTACGAGTCCTAAAGTTAAGGAAGCTGTTTCTGATGATTTGTAACATATAATTGGCCGCTTCTTTGTCGTTTGCTCCTGGATTGAAACGACCTCTGAGCAACTTAATGGTTTGTCCTCTAAAACACGGCAGCCCAGTATCAAGCATAAGAGACACTAATGATATAATAGCTTCTTGATAAGGTCTGCAAAAAATTGTATTGTTTAATAAAGGTGAAATAATTTCACTTTAGAACTTACTTAAAACAAAAAGAGAGCAATTTTTAATATAAAAAAGAAGAAAATTAATAATCTCGAAAGTTGCAGTGTACTGAACAAAAAACATAACTAACCTTACTGCTAGGTAAGCTTGAACACACAGATCAGAAAACCACTTAAATGGGGCCGCTTCCATTTTACCGCCCATTATCATTACCATTTCGTCTGTAAGCTTTATATCTGGTTCAAATCCTAGATTCCCCCCTGGCGACGATTCAAACATAAATCCAAAATCTAAAAAATAAATTTATTATGAGAAAGATGGATAGAATTTATATAACCACACTTTATTTTTTACTTCCCTCATAGAAGGTAAGTATTGTAATCGTCAAAAAAAAATCACCCTCCCAGTGATTTTTACAGATCTTCACCTTTTAGGGTCCTTAGATGCCAAAAAAACATGTTTTCTCAATTCCGTCGGTCTGTCTGTCTGTCGGTGTGTTTATTCGCAGCATAACTAAAACACTACTTATCCGACTGATTTAAAATTTTGGTCACAAGTTAAATGTCGTATGGGGAGGACATGGTAATATTTTGGTTACAATCCAATATATCGGAACAAAATGGCGGCCTAGTAAAATGTTAACAATTTATTACCAAAAAAACTACTTATCCAATTACCTCAAATTTTGCACAATAATTAAGTATTATCTTGCAATCACCCTGGTAAAATTTTGGTACGAATCCAAGATGGCGAAACAAAATGGCGGCTTAATAAATTAAAAAAAATCAGCCAGAAAAACTACTTTTTAGATTGATTTCAAATCTTGTGCAATAATGATATGGAGATGGCTGATCAAAATTGTGGCCAAATAAAATGTTCGTAATCCTGAAAAAAATTACCCTCCCAGGTTTTGCATACATTCACATGTCCAAAAAACATATTTTCTCAATTCAGTCGGTCTGTCTGTCTGTCAGTTCGCAGCATAGCTACAAACCACTTTCCCGATTGGCTTAACAAAATTTGGTCAAAAATTAAGGGTTACAGGGACATGACCTGGTAACATTTGAGTAGAAATCCAATTTGGCGGAACAAAATGGCGACCTAATGAAATGTTAAAGTTATTACCGAAATACTCCAATTTACCTCAATTTTTGCAAAAAATTAAGTGATACCTCTGAATGAACTGGTAAAATTTTGGTACGAATCCAAGATGGCAAAACAAAATGGTGGCCTAATAAAATATTTAAAAAATTAGCATGAAAAAAACTACTAATTAGATTAATATGAAATGTTGTGGAGGCATTAAAGTGTGGATATTGAAATAAACTAGTAAAATCATGGTATGAATCCAGGATATCGGATAGAAATTAAATTTTTAAAATTAACGTAAAAAAATCATCTTATTCAATTGATTCCACATTTTGCACAAAAATAGATAAACTGGTACGAATTCAACATGACCAAACAAATTGGCGTTCTTAAAGAATCAGTGTTAAAACTACTTATTCAATTTGTTATAAATTATGCCCAAAAATCAAATGTGTGTTATATGTAGAAACTGGTAAAATATTGGTATAAATTCAATATGGTGGAACAAAAATTTTTTTCTTAATTTTCTTGTTTTAAGGTCATTATATTAAATAGCAAATTAGAAGGTATCTTTTAAAACTCACCATAGAACGTAAAATTATCAAATAAATAATACCACTAAATTACACATATTCTGACATACACTTGAACATTTATTTTACATGTTATAGTGCATGTCAGAATATGCGTAATTTAGTGGTATTATTTATTTGATAATTTTACGTTCTATGGTAAGTCTTAAATTTTAAATACTTTTATTGTAATGTAGAAATTGTGCTAAAAATCTTTTAGGTTTGAAAAAGACCAAAACTATGGTCGAAACGTTACCAAGGCATTAAATATATGTTTTAAAAGATACCTTCTAATTTGCTGTTTAATATAATGACCTTAAACCAATATAATTAAGAAAAACATATTATTGAAAAAGGGTCCAAAAATACAAAAAATGAACGGCAGAATCGATTTATGCACATTTACATTTTCTTCTGAGAAGGCTTTTTGCAACATGTTACAAGGTATATTCTAATGTCAACGTAAGAAGGATTATTATTTCTCTCGCCTTAAATTGAATTGAGCATCGGGCGTCGTTGACATGTAATTGATTTTATGGATGGTCTGCCCTACTTAGTTATAATCGAATTAAAAAAATAAGGATGCAGCAAAGATTAATAGTAGCAGTTAAAAAAATATTATTCCAAGAAAGATACCAAACTAAACTTTGCACTGAAAGTGAAATATTCATGTATAACCCTTGAGGGTAATTTAACTTGGAATCTTTAGTTAGAAAGAAGACTAGACAGGCTCTGGACTAATAAGAAAAGTGGCACAGAACCATAGAAAATATCTGGAGAATGAAATCTAAAGGTCTGATGTGAGATAATTCCATGCTTGCTCCAATTGGATGAGAAGTATCTTTACACCACATGATTAAAAATATGTTTTGAAAAAACAATTGCAAATAATTTTAATTTTTCCATAGCAATGTGGTCATGCAAGAACCTCTATACATTTTGCAACAATGCAATGCAACATTTCTTAATGAATATCAGAGAACATTCGGTTAAATGAACAAAAATGTGTAAAATATCAGTTAATTTTATCAATAAATTAAGAAAGTAAAAAGAATACATAAAAACCTTAAAAATAAAAAAGGGCACCTAGTATAAACAGAAACAATCTTAAATCCTTTTCGCGGATTTCCGCAAAAAAAATCTTACAAAAATTGCATTATTTTATATAACTCTGAATAAATAAACGCTAAGAATCGTCCTCATTAATTCTGGAGAGAATTTGCTAAAATGTCTCGGTAATAGCACTTCTATAGCTTAACAGAACTAACAATATGGGTCAAAAAAATCTAAACATTCCAATTATTTTAAATATTTATAAATTGCAGGTAGCTGTTATTGACAGCTGCTTACTAACCTACTTACCTATATGAATGATATGCCCTTCCGTATCCAGCATAATATTTCCATTATGTCTGTCTTTGATTTGTAACAGAAATCCCACAACGCTATAGGCGGCCATAGAAATAATGAAATTTCTTCGTGCATTTTGGAATTCTTTGGTGCTTTCATCCCCATACTTTTTTAAGAAGTATTCGTACATCCCAATATCGGTTTGCCTGCCCAGTTGGTCTCGAGACTTTGCATTCGGTACACATTCTATTACACCACACTGAAATTAATTATTTATTTGTTTTAAGATAAATTTAATTAAAAAACATTTGTGTAGAACTGTACGATTATAAGAAATATTAATCTATTATCGAATGTAAAAAATAGCAATTTCAAATAATCGATTAAGCAAAAAGATCCAATTATTATTAATCATCTTGATAAATACTTTTCTTTAAATTATCGGCCCTTTACTTAGTTGAATTGTTTTTTATTCAACATTTTTTACAATAATTATTTTTATTATAATTTTACTGATTATAAACCACTTTTCATTATAAAAGTTATATTTTATTATTTACGACATTTTATGAGGTATTTTACCACCAAAAATTATAATATCTATAGTTTTTTTTAACTAAATAAAAAATTAACAGGTTTATATTGCAGCTTATAACAGTGCTTACACACAACTTTTATTGCTTTTTATTCACTTCAAAAACTTACCCCTGGAGCTGTAGCCACCACTCTGTAAGGAAACAGGTACAAGTCTAACCCAACCGTTTGAAAAATATTTTTAAATATTCCAATGACTTGCAGGGCCAACATATCTTGTCTAACATCATCTCCCACTTTAAATATTGCTGCTTGCCACATTTCCGGTCCTAGAGAGTACTCATAAGACTAAAAAAGAACAGTATTATATACAAGGTGTTTCAAATGTAATGTAGCTGCTTTCATATATATATATATATATATATATATATATATATATATATATATATATATATATATATATATAGCTACATTATTCTCCACCCTGTATTTAAACACAAAGTAACAGACTTACTTTAAAAACTGGAAGGTAACTTTTTAAACCATATTCGATTCGATTTTTGGAGCTGTCGTCAGTGTAATAACCAACTACTATATACATTACAAATAGGCATTTAGGTATTGAAAAGGCTAGCTTACTTGAACGCTATTTATGATTTTGTCAAACTTCTTCGGTTACAATTTTGGACATACCTAATGTAATAAACAAGTACATGGAACAGCCATACCATATACATTTTCGCTTGATCCGAGGTGACAACAACAAAAAATGAGATATATTTAATAAAAAAAATCCACTTCCGTTAATAGCTTTTTGCGCCATTAGCAGGATACAAGCAACATCGATACATTTCAACAGTACAACGAATTACAAAACGGAGTTCATCTCCAAGCCTCAAAAAAAATCTCGAAAACATATGTAACACGATATTTTTCAAATCTTACCTCGAAGGACATTTGACAAAATAAAAGGAATGTAAAATTTTATGACGTCACAGAGCTTTTCCTATTATTTATAGTTAGAGGAAAGTAAATAGCATACGAATAAAATTTAATCTATTTATATACTCTACAAAATTCATTACAAGTGGCATAAAATAAAGTCTATAAAAATATAAATTATAAATCAGGTATAAAAGGTGGTACATGACTTAAAAGATCACATAAACATAGACTTTACAAATAGAATTGGTAAAATGACACAGACATCAAAGACATAAAGAATATATAAAAATACAACGGACGTGCAATACACTCAGCTAACCATGTAACCAAACAACTCTTAATCTTTTTTTTTTAAAGGATTCATGTGCACAATTCAGGAAAAAGTTAATTGGAATATAGATGTTAAAATAATGCACGATTTTGTTCAGGACATTGTTCCTCCTAATATTAGTGCGGCTCCTAATAATTGAGAACATATTGCAAAGGCTGATATATCGCGATGGTGCATGAAAATTAATAAGTGCGAGTAGGTTAGGGCGATCAATTTCACTAATAAGAATTTTATGTATAAAGATCAAAGTTTAAGTACATTCCTCGAATTTCGAGGGGGTCTATTGTAATTCAGTCTTTGCTGATGCGAAAAGAGGTGTTTATCTATATTTAGTTTGTAAAGTAGAAAATTTGCAAATTTTGACTGAATGCGTTCGATTCTTTTGGCATGTATTTTGTAAAATAATGGGGACCAGAGAAAACAACAGTAGGTACTCTAGGTGACTTATATATGAATATATAGGATCTTTAAAACATTGATGTATGAGAAATCCCCACAAGGTCTCATAATGAAATTTGCCATTTTAAATGATTATGATAGTATATAATTTATATATTCATTGAATCTTAGTTCGAAATCAAAGATTGATTTTAATTTTAAAATTGTTTAAATTTACTATCGATATGGGTGCATTTGAGATAAGGTTGAAATGTAATATGAGTGATATTTTCCTGGAAAATATTATGATCTTACATTTCGAACTACATTTTATTTTATGTACAGCAGTCTGTTAATTTGTCAATTTCTAGCTGTAGTTGTTGACAGTCGTTAATGTTGGACACTTTTTAAATATTTTTAGATCATCTGCATAGAAAAGGGATCGACAATTTTTAAATATACTGCTTAAGTAAAAAAAATAAAAATAAGATTGGACTCAAATGTGACCCCTGGGATACACCAGAGGAGACTAAAATTGCCTTCGACAGATTACCACTCAATCAGAAAGGTAACTAGAAATCCAAGAAAACAAGGGGTCAGCTACACCAATAGGAGTATAACTAATAAGAATATTGTAATTGACTCTATCAAATGCTTTTCTAAAATCAAAGTGAATTGAATAGACCTAAGTTCTCAAGTCTACTGCTGTAGTGAGGTAGTTTTAATAGAGAGAGGCTTGTTTATCCATAATACCATATCTATAATAATATATTTTAGAAACTGGTTTACACTATAATAATATATTTGAAAGGAAAATAAAAACGAAGCAAGTGAACAGATACAATAGTCTTAACAGTCTTAAATAAGATGAGAAGAAAACTCTATGTTACTAGATAGAATAAATATATTACCTCGTTCACTGATACTGCCATGGCAATATTTTCTAACTCGTTTATACCACATCTAACAACTTTAAACCTTGCAAGATAGGGTGCTTTAGCAGCGCTCTGCATCGGAATACCACTTTTATAATCGATATCAAGTACCATAGCCTCTGGGTTACTTGGAAGATAACATCCAAGTTGAACCTAAAAATAGATAATGATGATAGAAAGGAACAACTTTATGGTAAAAGGTATTTTCTATTATGTATTATATGATAATTCACAAAAATCTAACTTTCCTAAAAATCTCTTATAAAGGCTTATTTTACTCCTTTAAAACAAAAGTTTTTATTACTTATTTACTTTATCAAGCATAACATTTTCTTTGACTCCCATCTCCTTTATATACTTAATAGAGGTTGATCCTTGTAGACGAGTATGGCACTTCAATAAGACAATACAACGAAAAACAAATTGTATTAAATATTACATGCAGTTTATATAAAATGTAAAGAATGGTCATGAATTTAAATGAATTTTACATAAAACACATACAATAAAACGATTGCGCATGTTACAAGACAAAATATAATTTAATGGTTTACTGGAATATAAACCAAACGGCATTACCTTAATTTTACTTAACGCTTCTAAGCATGCCTTTCTCCTTTCAGGACCTTTTGGAAATGGCCTGATTTCTCCAGAAATATTTGTAATTTTGTCAAAAAAGTCAAATTCTCTTTCATAAAACATTTTTGCTGGTCCTGAGAGCTCGCTAACGATGTTATTAACTAAAGATTCCAAGCATTCGAACAAGACAGCTAAAAAGTATATATTACTTTAATAGTTTATTTTTCTTTTAATAGGCGAAAACATTGAATATTTTAAAAATTCTTACAATCTTTCATCTGCATATCTTCATCAGTATACATGTTCGTCTTCATATTCCAAATAAGTTGGTGTGCCACAATTTGTGATTTCTTAGCGATCCATTTTATAAATTCGGTTACGTATCCCATCTAAAATAGAATGAACAAAAATTTAGAAAATATTAATGAATCACTAATCAAAAAATCAAAATTATAACAAAGTATTTAGTGGTTTTCAGTACTTATTTATTCATTAAGTTTTTTTTAAAAGAATTTTTTCGGCTTTTTCGCAGTTTAAAAAATTGGTAAATTCGCCTTTACCCACAACTTTCCTTGTACAGAATTCCACTACTTACGATGTATATATATGCATATAATTATTTGGTTATAACTTTATATATACAAATTCTATAAAATAAGTTTTAATTTATTTATTATTATTATTATTTATTTACAGTGAAATCTCCCTTAGCGGACACCTCCAATAAGCGAACACATTTCCATAATTTGGACTATAAAATCCCATATAAATCAACCTCTCTTGAGCGGACTCAACCTTGGGGTGGACGCGGACACGGGTTTTTATACAAAATACACCCAAACTCTCTTTAACGGACATTATAAAATACATTAATCAGCAACATTGCGATAGCACAGCACAAGCAAAGATTGCGAGTAGTTCCCCGTCTCCTGCAATCTTAAATGAAATATGTATTGTTGTTTGGGAATTTTAGTATTTTTTTTGGTAGTTCAGAATTGATGGTTTACAATAGGAAGAAACTTAATATAGGAAAGACACAAACAGGTGGAATTATTAAAAACAGAAATGAATTACTAAGCAAGTGGCACACTAATGCTAATACGGATATAAGACGAAGTTTTTTAAAGCCAATGGGTTTAAATGTAAATAAATGATTGGTTCGTAAAAGCAAGAAACAAAGGAATTCCGTTTGTCCTGCAAATTTAGAAAAATACGCTGGTGATTGTTTTCTAAACATATTCATTTTTAAATTCTTAGGATCTCTAATTCGAGCTAAAACAAAGGAGATTGCAGAGAGCTTGGGATACGAACATTTCAGTGCGTCACCTGGGTGGCTTTAAAACATTCCGTAATAGGCATAACATAACTTTCAAAGCCATATCTGGGGAAGCTGGAAGTGTCAATCCAAATGTGGAAAGTTTTTTATATAAAATGACCTCACTGTAGAAAGGCTATTCACCAAGAGATATCTTCAATGCGGACAAAACTGGTGTATTTTTTCGCGCTTTTCCGGACAAAACTTTAACACTTAAACTTAAAGGCTTTCTTAAAATTGTTGGTGAATGGTAAGTCACATGGAAGCAATGGAAGTATGATTTTGACACAAAAATGGAGAGAGAGAGAAAAAAGGAAAAATTGACTATTTTTAGACAATGCGTGTTCCCATCCTAAAGACATTCAGCTAGAAAACATTCGAATAATTTTTTACCCCCAAATTGGACTTCAGTTATTGAACCTCTAGACCAGGGAATTATCAAAAAATTTAAAGTATTCTATAGAACAATTATGGTAAAAAATGTATTAGCAAAAATGGCATCTGTTGATACTGATCAAAGTCTTACCAAAGCTATGCATGTGCTAGATGCGGCATATTTTATAAAAACTGTCTGCAGAAGGTCACAAGAGAGACAATCAAAAATTGCTTTCGTAAAGCGGGATTCACTCGTGAAAATAACTGAAGAGTGAAAATAAATGTTGAAAACGTTGATTATCCAGTAGAAGATGATCTACCCTTGTCTGTCTTATCTCAAATGTGGCGAAACTCTGAAGCAATAGGCATTAGCAATGATTTGGAAGAGCTTATCAACATCGAAAACGATTTAATATTAGAAGATGATAATGAAGCCTATCCTGCCGATTTTGTAGCACAAACTGAAACTGTGCACATTTCTGATGAGACGGATGAAGAACTAGAACAGTAATCAAACAAATATAACAAGTTATCAATAAGGTATTGGTGAGTCGCTAGAGCAAAGAAGATATTAACTGATTTAGAAATACATTTTCAAGATAGCAACTTTAAAACAAAAAACTCACCAAACTACGTTATTAATTTTTTTTAGTGTTTCCTAATTAATGTTGTTCATGATTTTATTTAGTTAACTGAACATGATATTATATAAATACATGGTGGACATACCAATGAATCCCTGTTTAACACATGATTTTTGTGCAAAATTTTAAATCAATTGGATAAGTAGTTCTCTGGCACCCTAAACATTTCATTAGGCCGCCATTTTATTCCGCCATAATGGGTATATAAAAATTTTAACAGTTTGTCCCTATATCACACTTTATTTTTGCACAAAAAAAATATACATAAATATAGATTAAATGAAAAACAGTTTAAGAAATTTTATGTCTAAACATGTAGACTTACCATTCAAACTTAAAAAAATTTATTATAGGGAGCTGGATCAATTATATAAATTCAGAAATGCTGACAGATTAATATTTTGGATGTTGCCACAGACTTTATTGGTCCATTTTTTATATCCTCCTCCAGTTACATATCGAATATGTCGATTGAGCAAATAGTATAGCGTTATTTAAAGATTATTTTAGTGGCAATAAGTAGTTTTTTAGGGTTCTATTAGAACTTTACTACCGAAGTTTCATTGTCCGTCCGTTTTATCGGTAATTTAATTTACCGATTTCGCTGAGAAAAATTTTATGTAGAACAATCTTATTATTACATCAACAATTTAAAAATTCAAAAATGGTTTTTTAAATTTTTTTCGAAAAAAAAAAATATTTAAGCCAATCGAGTATGGTATCAAAAGATGCGTCATATTTTGCTGATTTTAAAAATACATATATGTTTGTCTCTCTTTTTACCTACTCAAAACTTGAATGACCGATTCAGGCATCTAGACGTAGAAGTCTTCTGATTAGGGAACAATTCTAAAAGTTACATATAAGAAAAAATACAAATAATCAGGCATTCTTATTTTGATAATCATTGTTTACGTATTTACACAACAAAATTCAAGTTAATTCGAATTTTTAGCAACTACAAGCCATTACTTGACAATCCGTTGTACACTTACAGGGCTTTATCAAAGACACTGGAAAAGGTAGGTTTGTCATGTGTCGTAGGTACAAATTATCGTCTCTCTTCACAGCCAAATAAAGTATAATCAATTGGCTAAAATGGTTTTTAATAATATGTTTCCCAAAAATGCTAGAGTTTTTTGTACGAAATCCAACGATGCAGTTTTTGGTGCCCAATCTATTAGTATCGCAACCACTTATTGATTGTAATGCTCGCAAAATAGGACAAATGTTTTTACCTGAGATTAAGGAGCCAAATGACGCCCTGAAAATAGAACCGTAGAACCATAGATCTAGACAACTAAGAGGTGTTAGTTTATTCCAGAAATAAATCCCCTTGATGAAAACATCTGTATCAGCGCTAAGGATTATAACATCTGCAAATTGAATTTTTACCGCTTGAAATATGTGAAAGAACATTCTTGAATCTGCTTCTAAGTGGTTCAAATTAAATTTAAATACCTCAGAAAATTAAGAACTTTGTAATTTAAAACATTTTGTCTTTTTTACTTATGTATATGTAGGAGCCCTAGTACAAAAGAAAGTTGCAATTTATTTTCAGTGCTTGAAAGAAAAGTAAGTTTTTTTTTGTCCGGTAGGTATAAAAACAAAATATCAATTCAAATTAAGGGCATTTTTGACTTCAGATGACGTAGGCAATACAATTGTCTAAGTTAACATCAATCCTATAGAAATATTAATTAACCTTCTGCAACGTGCGATAAGAAAATGATGGAATGGGACCAACAATAATGTGGCAACATTCATTTTTCTGTTATTTTGGGGTCTCAGGTAAGGTACAAGAATGTGAACATAGTTGATGGTCCTCGCAATTTGCATATTGAACTTCCTTTGGCGCCTGCACTATTAAGTTAGTTGCTAGATAACGTATAATAACTACATCAAAAGCTCATGTTTGAAAAAAAAAATAAATATCTGAAAAAATTTAGATGATCTTTAATCCGAATACTAACCTATCTTCGTCGTGACAATTTACATAAAACTATTTTTAATCGTATAATCTACGGCGGCGATATTATGTATTTATTTTATTAGGACAGTATTAGTACTTACTTTTAAATTGTGTCTAATGTCCTCAGAAAGTTAACAAAATACGCCTAATTGTACTTTTTTGATATAACAAAAAAAAATTAACAAAAAATTAAGTAAACAAACAACCAAAAAGTCCTCTAAAAATACTTTTTTCCTTTGATAATTTCTATTAAACAATTAAAAATAAATTAGACATGGATAAAAAGTGTTGATTGGACATACAACTGCTTTTTTGTAATTAATCCATATTATATACTAATAAGGATCTAGTTGTCGCAAGGCTAGAAATTCTAGCCCAGTTTATTGTTTTTAGTACTCATTGTCTCACTGGGTGTTCCGTTATGTTTTTAAATTAATTATAAATAAATATCTTATATTTTTAAAGGTTGCCATGTCCGCTAGAACTTTAAAAGTAAAATATAAGTATATAAGTATAAAATATATATATATATATATATATATATATATATATATATATATATATATAATAAGTTTTTTAAAAAACTAACAAACTAAAATCTCACCTTATCATGACGCAAACTTTGTACCAGTTGAGGAATGTAAAATAGCACTGCATCAGCCTGATAAGAACTTAGTACCCTGACTGCATACTGGGCAGAAATTGGATGTGATGGAAACTGTCTACTGAAGTAAGCAAGGGCCTAAAATAGACAACGAAATTATTTGGGTTTATTGAATAAGATAATTGTGAAGGTTCCTAAAAGTATACAAAACACATGAGCCAAAGCTTTTAAGATTTTTTTAAAATAATCCATCCTTTAATAGTTTAAAACTAATATTAAATTGAATTAATTTCATCTTTTTTTCATACATTAATGCAAACAGCTGTGATTTTTCATGCTTTAGTTTCCTTTTCCACAGGAGATTTTATATAATAAAGTACTACCATTTTCTAACACAAAACGGTTAACAAAATTTATATAGAATTAATCTCTGAAACAGAATTGAAAAAGTAAAAAGAAGATACCTGTATGGGCGACACTCTCGCCCAAGTTAACATGTGTACCAATTTGGGGCTGTCAGCTAAGATAGCTTCTGTAGTTGCCAAATACTGTAGAGCTTCGGGAACGTGCGTAACGGAAGTTGGATTCATTTGCACTTGGCTTTTGATTTCGCTTATTATGGCATCATTCGTTTTAAACCTAGTTGGTAGATAAACTGCTAATACTGGAGAAATGTCCCAAGCCAATCGCGTGTAATCGTGCCACTGTTTATCGGTTATAGTTTTTGCTCGCCAAGAAGCTATGTTCTCTTCACCTGGTATAATTAATTCCGGCCTAAAAAATTAAAAAATAGCAGTCATAGAAATCCAAATTGGAGTTGAACTAGGTCCAGCTTTTTCACCAAACAAATGAATACATTAAATTTTAATACATTCGATTATTGCTTTTATAACTGTTTAGACTATATATCGACAGATAAACAAGTTTATAAAGATAAGATTTAATATATGTATGTAACTCATTAGACTGAATTATTTTCCAAGTGTGGTTTCGAAGATGTCCTAAAGATTATATAAAATTAGTAAAAGGATAATCAAAAATATTTCAATGTAAAAAAAAAGTAGTTTACAAAGCGCAAGTAGAAACGGCGACTTTTTAACACTAGCGTACGTGTCGCAGTAGTTGTTTTAAACTTAAATTGCACAAATCCATTCTTTAAAATTTGCAAACATGTCAAAGTATATCTTTACATACAGTGTAATAATATGGCTTATTTAGCAAAAATGCTACTATTACACTTTATTTAAATACAGAATATTTTATTAATTATTACAGTAAGATTATTTTATAAATATATCAATCTTGGCTATTTAGTAAATATCGTTTTAATACTTCTTTAAATTTATTTAACGATGTTTGTGACCTAATAGATGATTTTAATTTCTTATCATTTATCAGACCATCATAAAACACCGATTTATATCTTAACGATTTCGAAATTCTATTTAGGTAAAAACCAACAAAAGGGCTGCGTTTTTTATAAGATATAAGAGAAATTATTAAATGGAAAAAAATTATTTCCTTAAAATTTTTCAAATCTGTAAAGACATTTTCAAAGCAACTTTGTGCGTCAAATTTTAGATGTTGTCAGATTTTGATTCCGACGTTTCGTAAACTAAGGCAGATACGCAAAACCGACCTGGTAAATAAAGCAGGAAAAGTGAATTTATGGTTAAATAAATTTACCTTGATGTAGGATTGTGCCAAACAACCAAAAATTCAATTTCAACAGCAAGCAATTCTAAAATCAAGTTTCTCTTTTTCAAATAACACTTAACAAAGTTGTCTGCCATTGGAACTTTTCTTGCAGATTTGATTGATCTTTTACTTAACGTAGCTGTGCTTGTAGACAATGGAACTGTGTTTATCCAACCCGAGGTTGGCCGTGCAAAGTCGTTTGGTTTCGCTAGCTCGTTGTTTTGTAGACCTGAGATCGGAGTTGTTGGACCTAAATCTAAAAAAAAACAATTGCTTATTTTTACATACTAAGGTGATTTTATTTACGCTTACAAAATTTGGATTTACAAAATGTATATGTATTAATTACATCAGCGTCATGATTAACAGCTATTATATATGAGTAGAATAATGTACTTTTTCTAAGACTAAACTTACGGGATTGGTTGTAGGCCGTGAGTAATAAGTCATTACTCACTGGTAAGTGTAATATGTATTTTACTTGACCAAAAACATGATTATGTTGGTATTATGTATTAGGCGTAGGAAAAAGAAGTTTTATTTTCGAAACGAATGATTCACACAAACATAATACAATGTAATAAATTGCAAATAACAAAACACAGTTTAATTTTGGAAGAAAATCAATTTTATACAATAGCATTACGAGTCTTAAAAAAATAAAAAGTATACAAGACATATAGGTTTTTAAATCGAATTTAAAGTTCAACTTCTAGAAAAAATAATTGTAAACGTTTTATTGTTATGGTTAACATTAGTCTTTTAATTTTAGTTATTGACAAAATTATAATTTTATTTATTCATTAACATTTTTTTTATTATTTTCCCTGTTGAACTTTTGTAGTTAGTTGAAAATAATGTTATTGAACAGCAAAATATTTCTATTGCATCCCCCGCAGTTTTTAACATTTTAATCCTACTACAAAAAGCAAAAAAATAGCTTGAGCATTACAAGGTGAAAGAGAAACAAGTGCAAAATTTTAACACGCGTAAATGGGGTAAATTATAAGCAACCAAGTCTTATATAACCGGGGATTAATAGTCAATAGGTGTCAACATTTTGTTTCTTATTTCGGAACAACAGATAATGGAACCTGCATCACAATAAACAGAAACATTATTGAACAAAAAATTATTTTATTTATATCAACTTGTGTTAATGTAATAACTTAACCAGAGTTCAACAGCTTTGAAGTTACGGTCATTTTAAAATTTATGCTCGGAACACTCCACAATTTGTTATTTTCATGCTAGATAGAACAGATTTTTTCATTTGATTTAAAAATTAAAATTTAAATTTGTATCGTCTAATTATTATAAAAAAAAACTTAATGAATAATAATGATTGTTTATCAGGCTTGAATCTGTTTATCTTTTTTTTTAAGAAACCGATACTTTTGTATAAATAAAAATATTGATAAGAAACACCTTATTTGTAATTTAAACTACAGATAACACACCCACGAAAAAAATTAAAGTCAGGGTTGAAAATGAGCACCATCACTATTCACACAAGCTCGGAAAAGGCTAAGTTTTCACAAACTCTCTGAGGTGTATCTGGGGTATTTTTATCTGCTCCGCTGCGGCAAAAAGCCGATTGTGATGATCGTTTTCGTCAACAATTTTATCACCACGGTACACTGAGGTTTTCATAAGATATTAAAAAATAAAATGTTATTGAAATTAGTTCGCAGGAATTACGTTTCCTGTTTCTCGAGCGCGTTTATACTAACACAAATCTTTTATGATTCGGTAGTCTTTCATTTGGAAATCTTTCCCGATAAATTTTTACAGCTAAATAAGTGTTGTTACGCTTCAGCCTAAAGCTAAATCAACTATTATAGTAAAAAACCCCGATTATCCGTGTGCAATGGTATACGGTACTGGAATTATCGAATCTGCACATGCTCAAAACCATGTTGTCAAAAGTTAATTTTTATCCACGAATTTAAGCAACTGTTACAAATTAAGGTTCGAAAAGAAATACTATTCATAACCGTTCATATCTGAATTATTTATATGTACAATTAATATTCGTTAGCAATCAATATTTATTTACAACGAAAAGTAAAATATGTAATAATTATTAAATCAACTTTTTTAAACAGATATGCAACATTCGGCAACCATGTGACAATCTGACAGTAACATGGTTTTGTTTGTTTTTACATTTTTAAGCTATTAGAAGAATTATACAAAAATAAAATAAATAAAACACATTAAGAGTGCAAATCCACGCTATAAAATTTCTCGTGTTCATTTTTCGAACTCAAACCTCAAGCGCCACTCTGTAGATGACGCATCAATGTCGGAATCCGATTATTTTTTAATTTTTTCCAAAATAGGCCATATAAATA
Source organism: Kuschelorhynchus macadamiae (assembly GCA_030620095.1). Lineage (NCBI taxonomy): Eukaryota > Metazoa > Arthropoda > Insecta > Coleoptera > Curculionidae > Kuschelorhynchus > Kuschelorhynchus macadamiae. The sequence continues at coordinate 17,857 of JAUTXW010005180.1, read as the reverse complement.
AATTAACACGTTCAATATTTAATGTTATAACATATTTATGTACGAATATTAAATAATATCTATCAAATACTATGCAAATAAGTAGTTTCACTTTTAACGGAAACATTCAAATATTTCAGAAAACGCTTAACAGTGACGCAACATTGTGGCATCCCCTCCATCCCAAGCAAATAACTTTATGAGTTTTACATTCCTTTGATAGAAAATTCAAAATATTGCACATGACATGTATTTCTTGCCTCGTTGATATATCTATCTTTGCTGCGAAATGAAATAAAACGAGAGAGGCTGTTAAAGAATACCTCTTTCCCAGACTATAATATTTCTGATCTCCCCTATTGACTGTTTTTTTATCAGCTAGCCGAAGTCATAATTGCAGGGCCTTTCGACTCTCGGCACCTTTCGGTGTGTGCCGATAAAAACAAGTTTTTTAATATCTAAATACCCGGAATATTGCTTTCCTTATATTTTTATGAACATGATTTTATGATAGCTTGAGTCTTGGGTTGAGAATTTCCTGTTTGTTTATTATGGGTGTATTTTAAAATGACTAGTACTTGTATTTTTAAAACGTCTACGTTTAGTTTAGAACTTCTCACTCTTGTGACTGTGTCTAAGCTTTCTAAATATTTGTTTATGAATTTCTGTGTTACCTGTGTAATTAGGATATGTGTAATGAGTGCTAAAGGGCATAAAAATACGAGAGCAGCAAAACCTCGGCGCCGAACTGCAAACAATTTTGCAATGAGAATCTTGGGAAAATGCAGAATAAGGTAAGTTCAAATAATATAACTATAGGTGCTCGATTTTGAGACCATGAATTTCAAATATTAGAAATGGACTGATTACAGTACATATATATTAAAAATATCAACATACTTTTTATGTTTGGGACTACTTATATAAACTATTATCTGTATATGCATTCTATTGTAATTTTTTAGAAGGTGGATGTATTTCTGAAGTACACATCTTTTGTTTGAAAGTTAAAATAGCCCAACTTTGAAGAAGGAAAACTATTTTTTTTTAAACAATGATGAAAATAAATAAAACTAATAAAGGTGTCTTTTATAGGTACCTAGGCAACACGATTCTTTTAGAATTTTCTGGTTCATTTTTATTTCATATTGATATTTTTATATATGAGGTGAATTATCTCTGAAATTCACATAAATACCTATGGTTTTTATATTTGTAAAATTTAAATATTTTTTGTAGGATTAGTTTTTAAATTTTAACTTTTAACAAAGATAGGGGTATAGTAATTCGGTAGGTATAAAAACTTATTTCCTGTTGGTCATATTATAGTGGTAGAGCTTAAAAGAGAGATTAAAAGCTCATAAAATTAGACACTTTTTATGCAACACTACTATTTTCATAGTGGTAGTCTCATAATGCTGGCTGATGCAATTTAACTCACCGGATCCATGACAATCTGTGCAAGAATAAAGCTTTTAGCTATCAGTATTATATCGATCCTTTTTATGTGACCACTTAGAAAGTTTTGCTGTTGCAGACAGTAGCAGACTTTAACGGTGTTTACCCCCACAGTTATCATATCACAAAGAGAAAATTATTGTGAAGCAACTGTTTATCGGTACCTAATTTACTAAGGCATTGCTTTCTAGTGAGAAAATAATTCTTGCGCATGGCTATGCATATGTAACATATTAAATATCTTAGTCTTGTATCTACAAACAAATAAAAATTGATCTTTTATATATTCTCAATCTTGACCAAAAATGTACATACAGATTCCTCGAAAAGTAAGAAAAAATTGGGGATATTAGTTTTCAGTTCTCAAGTAATTTAGTGTACTAATGTATGTTACTGTATTTATGTATGTACAGTGTGATCAGTGTATCTTGATAGCATTTTAATGTTAATAACTTTTTTACTTTTTAACTTATCGAAGTGAACAAAAAACCAATTGTTGGGTTACTTAAAACCTTTTTTCTGGTTATTAGAAAAACAAAAGACTATTAATTTTACAAGATATCAACATAAATTGTATTGTTTAAATCGGACACACCTCGGCACACACTCTATACTATATTTCCCTCAAATGGAACTCTTGCAGATTATAAATATAATATCTGGTTTGATAACTTTATCTTCAAAGACACCCGATCAATTTAAGAAAAACCATATGAGGCAGTGTGTTAGAGAGAGACGTGGACATAGTGGAGTGAATAGGTATCAAACCAGATATAATTATAATCTGCAAGAAGAGACCCATTTGAGGGACATATAATAGGCAGGATGCCCCATTTGAAAAATATAATTTATAGTAATATCTTGTAAAATTGACAGTCTTTTTTTTTTCATTTTTTACAAGCTTGGTAATTTATGTAATTTTTTTTAACAAGCATTTGACAGATAGTTTACCAGATAGAATAAGTAATGATATTTTAAATTTCTTTTTTGTAAGCAGCTCAAACTTAATTCATGTACAATGTTGTACTAAGGAATATTCTGAGACTAGTGTCAGTAATTGTGAAGGTGTCCCAATAGAACACACAGATGACGATATTGTTTTTTTGGGGGAATGCTGGGATGATGAAGTTTTTTTAGGTCAGAATCTACAGACCAAGATCACGGGCTAGCTGAAGTATCCCAGAACACTGTATCCTTGTTGTTACTTAACATACAGTGTCTACGAAATAAAAGTGATGAACTTTATATATTCTTGATGGAACACAATTTTCCTGAATTTGTTCTTTTGACGGAGCATTGGCTTAGGGGTGGAGAACCTGTAGCCATTGAAGGATATTCAGTTGTCAGTATATATTGCAGAAATACATATTCTCATGGGGAACCTTAATATTAATGAAAAAACGCGCTTTAGAACTGTGCGATTTTATGGAAGTTGATACATATAACTATATTTCAGTGGAAAAGGAATTTGAATTCTCTATGATTTTTAACAAATCGTTAAATTTGTACATACTTTGTATATACAGATCTCTTTCTTCAAGTGTCCCATGTTTCTTAGAGAAGATGGAGCTTCTTTTAAGCTGTTTACCCATTTCCTCAAAAATTATATTAGGAGGAGATTTAAATATTGATCTTAGTAACCAAAGCTCAAACAACACTACCGATTTAATTAATTTACTTAACTCGTTTAATGTAAAAATACACAACAGTGACTTCTCTCGAATCACCCCATTCTCTGCCACAATAATTGATTATATATGTTCAAACCTTGATGATCTCAATTTAAACTGTTGCACTGTCCATGCGGGGTTATCAGATCATGAAGCAGTCATTTTAGAGACTCGCGTCACAGACGTTGTCTGGAAGAAGAAATATAGATACGGTAGAATCTACAGTAGGAGTAACTTTAATAAGTTTTTTCATAATTTCTCAAGTGTAAATTGGGGTAATATTCTTTCTATATGACACAAATCCTTTTTCTTTATTTCATTCATTTCTGATTAAAAATTTCAATAAGGCCTTTCCATGGCAAAAAATAAAACTTAAGAAGAAAAAGCCCTGGGTGACAAGGGGAATTCGTGTTTCCGCAAAAATCTGCGTTTTTTATGTTCTTTAAGAAAATATTTTTTCAACGACTTTATTATAAATTACATCGGTAAATGTAGAACCCTCTATAGACAAATTATTAAAAATAGTAAAAGAACTTTATTACAGTAAAAGAATCCAGGAATTAAAAAATAACACTAGGGAAAACTGGTTCATTATTAATGATCTTAGCGGAAAAAATAAATCTTCTAGACCCAACATCTCAATTGAGCCCAATGTTATAAATACCTTCTACTGTACCATCGCAGACAAATTAAGCAGCAACTTAGCTCCAAAAAAAAATCCCTTAGAGTACCTGCATGACGTGTATGTACCGGAGAATTTTGAATTACATGAGACAAATTTTATAGAAGTAACTAAAACCTTGTCCGAAATTATTAATAAAAAGTCCGCAGGATCAGATGGCTTGTCAGTACGGATTTTGATAAACCTCCCTGACGCAGCCCTGCATACACTGGTAGACCTGATAAACCTTTCTTTTTCAACTGGTATATTTCCGGACTGTTTGAAAACTTCTTTAGTTATCCCTTTACATAAGAGTGGCGACTTGGACGATCCATCTAATCTTAGGCCTATTGCATTGCTGTCTTCAATTTCTAAAGTTATTGAAAAGCTTGTAAAAGTACGCGTTATGTCTCATTTGGCTCGTTTTAATATACTTTATAAAGTGCAGTGGATTTCAGAAATGTAAGGGTACAAATTATGCAATTTTTGCATTCTTGGAGCAGGTGTATTTGGGAATGAATGTATGTGATTCAGTGGCGGCAGTGTTCTGTGATTTTTCAAAAGCATTTGATTGTGTATGTCACAGAACACTGCTACTAAAACTTAATGTATATGGCTTCCGTAGTCAGGCTTTAAACTGGTTTAAAACTTACTTGTCTGATAGATTTCAGTTTGTGCAGTGTGGTAGTTCTACGTCTGATAGCCAAAGAATTATGAGTGGCGTTCCACAGGGATCAGTGTTGAGCCCCGTGTTGTTCCTTTTATATATTAACGATTTATCTTTTTTAAAGATTCAAGGTAAATTCACGTTGTTCACAGATGATACCTCAATTCTTTGGCGTGGCTTGAGTGAAAGCTTACATGGGGTGATGACTAGTGATATTGTTAAGGTAAAAACTTGGTGCAATTCAATTTCACTTTGTTTTAATGTTAAGAAGACAAACATCTTGTCATTCAAATTTTCAATGGATCCCCTTATATTAAATGATCAAACCATCGAATGCAAACCTTCTATTAAATTAGGTATAACACTGGATGACAGATTGAAATTTGCAGAGCATATTTCTTCCCTAAATTCAAAGCTAGCGTCTGCATGCTTTGCGCTGAGAGTAGTGTCTAATGAACTGAGCTGGTCTGTTGCAAGAATGTTCTATTTTTCCATGGTAGACTGTCAGTTGCGTTATGGTGTGGCATTTTGGGGCCTAAGTGCCAATCATTTACTGAACTCAGTGTTTGTATTGCAAAAGAGGACGGTTCAGTATCTGAACAAGGCTCGACCGCGAGATCATTGTAAACCGTTATTCATCTGGTCCAGGATCTTAACCTTGCCTTGCCTGTTTATTCTAGAAACAGTGTGCCTTATTCATAAGAGAAGACATGATTACACCAGTGGCTCTCAGTATAACACTCGACAATCCATCAACCTTCCACTGCCCATCCCCAGGCTTGCCTCTACCAAAAACTCTATCATCTATGAAAGTGTTAAAGTGTATAACCACTTACCTATATATTTTCGAAACATAAATGATTTGAAAACGTTTAGAAAAAAATTAACAATCCATCTGGAACAAAAAGCCTATTATAGCTTATTAGAATATTATTCAGATTGTTTATGATTCATTCTAAACATCAAAATCTTAGCTGCATTTTTTAAATTTATATGTGTATACAACTTTTTAATATCTTTAACTTTTATGTAAATTATTTGTTAATTTGTTTGTTTCTTTTTTAACTTTTTAGACGTTTTTAGACTATTTTGTATATTAATGTGTAATATTTTTTTTTTACTATTAGTTATGGCAAGACCATTACTAGCCATATAATAATTATTATTTTTCAGCTTTGTCAACAAGATTAGTCTTAGACAATAAAGCATATTTTGACGTTAACTTTGACACACTAATAATATAACAGACTTAATATTTGGACAGCACATATTGAAGATTTTCCCATAAGAGACAATGTTTTAGAGAGAGAGGGATAACCTTAATTTCCTCAAATTTTAAATAAGGTTTGTTACAAAACAAATTAAAAAATCCAGGTGTATATTTAAAAGTTAATGATGGCCCCTCCTTTACGAAACATCAGATTCAAAATATGACAGCACCATAAAATGTTAGACAAAAAAATGCTTTGGCAATATGTTTACAACTTTAAAAAAATTTTAGGATTAAAAAAGTTACTGCATAATTTTAAAAATGTAATATATTGTTCTTTTCTAAATATCTCAAGAACATAATGGCTAGAATTCGCCTGCAGGTGCTATTAGGCTTGTAACGAAATTGTCTAAAACTTTCCATATTTAACCATTTTTCTATCTCTTGCAATAAGCGAGATCTGTTTTGTGATTTTACATCCTCTCCAAATATGAAAATACAAATTTTCAGAAGTCAAAATCTCAAAACAAGTAAAGATACTACATACAAATAGCTAGAATCTGGGACAAAATTCAAAACCCAGAAGAAATTGGTGTTTTATTTAAAAAATAAAAGTTGATACCACCATTACGTTTTATACCAATATATATATTTAAAAATATTTCTAAAATGTAACAAAAATAAGTAAAGTAAATAAGCATCCAAATGTGTATTCCTCTTTTTTTTTAACTGGAATTTTTTTTAATACAGAATTGTTTCTAGTTCAAAATTCCAGGTATTACTAGTACTACTCTATATTGTCATATTTCTTATTAACTTGAACGAAATTGTGCCATCCAGAACTGGTATTTTATTTGTTAAGGCAGTGTGCAAGTTAACAAATATCACAGGAATAAATACAAGCATTAAATCCATTTTTCGAAAAAAAAAGTATACATGGTAAGAAATCACAACACAACTGCCTAAAAAATATATGGAACCTCTAAGTTTTACACAAATTCAATGAAGATTGAATAATCATTTTAGACAAAATACGAGCAGAAATATTAAAATATGTAATATTATTTATTGCTTCTTTTTAACATTATCTCTATACAAGGTTCAGATACTAACAACGATGGTAATTTTCTTTAAATATAATACCATTTTTTTTATTACATGCTTAGTTTTTTAAGGTCTTTCCGAAGGTCTTTCTTATAGCATCAGCTTTTAGTCTAAATAGAAGAAAGAGTTTTTCTGATAAAAAAAAATCGATAAATTCGCCTTTACCAACAAGTTTCTTCATACAGAATTCTCTTACGAGACCACACGGATGACCATACAAAACTGAGGTAGGAGGGCATAATTTCTGCTCTTCTAAATTTCAATGGAAATGGGAAAACATGTTTTTTTTTGGGATCCCGGAACCCTAAAATGCAAAGATCTGTAAAAATCTCCTAGGGTGATTTTTTCACGATTACAAAACTGAAGTAGGAGTATACAATTTCTGCTCTAAGTAGAATTATTTAGATTTTACAGCCTTTCTAAATATCAAATTGTCATTTTTCAAATGTCATATCTCAAAAACAATTGAACTTAGGATTTTTTTTTAACTGGAATGTTTTTTAATACAGAATTGTTTCTAGTTCAAAATTCCAGGTATTACTAGAACTACTCTATATTGTCATATTTCTTATTAACTTGAACGAAATTGTGCCATCCAGAACTGGTATTTTATTTGTTAAGGCAGTGTGCAAGTTAACAAATATCACAGGAATAAATACAAGTTTATCATTAAATCCATTTTTCGAAAAAAAAAAGTATACATGGTAAGAAATCTGGCCTACAACACAACTGCCTAAAAAATATATGGAACCTCTAAGTTTTACACAAATTCAATGAAGATTGAATAATCATTTTAGACAGAAATACGAGCAGAAATATTAAAATATGTAATATTATTTATTGCTTCTTTTTAACATTATCTCTATACAAGGTTCAGATGCTAACAACGAAAATTTTCTTTAAATATAATACCATTTTTTTTATTACATGCTTAGTTTTTTAAGGTCTTTCCGAAGGTCTTTCTTATAGCATCAGCTTTTAGTCTAAATAGAAGAAAGAGTTTTTCTAAAAAAAAATCGATAAATTCGCCTTTACCAACAAGTTTCTTCATACAGAATTCTCTTACGAGACCACACGGATGACCATAAAAACTGAGGTAGGAGGGCATAATTTCTGCTCTTCTAAATTTCAATGGAAATGGGAAAACATGTTTTTTTTTGGGATCCCGGAACCCTAAAATGCAAAGATCTGTAAAAATCTTCTAGGGTGATTTTTTCACGATTACAAAACTGAAGTAGGAGTATACAATTTCTGCTCTAAGTAGAATTATTTAGATTTTACAGCCTTTCTAAATATCAAATTGTCATTTTTCAAATGTCATATCTCAAAAACAATTGAACTTAGGATTTTTAAATATGTAGAGTCAAAAGCCCAATGTAATAAATAACTTAACATGCTTTAATATTTTTTCAGATATAATAACCTGAATTATTCAAATTTGTGAAAGGCTTTAAAGACGCATGATTTAAGTATGCACTTGAAACTGCAAACAAGAAAAAATATGCTACAACTTGTATCACCGAGATATCTAATCAATTTAATGTTCCAAAAAATTTATAAGTCTTATTGATTTGATTACTTTTACTAGTTTATAGATATTACTTATATATTTGTTTAAAGTTATTCTAAGTAAAATAAATATATTTTTATAATAAAATGTATTTTTTGGAATCTTAGTCTTATTATTTCAATTTTCACTTCAAATGTATGTCTTAAAATCCGCCTGACATTATTTTTCTTTCACCGCCCTCTCTATTTTAGGAGCCTCACTTGGTTCCCTCAAAAACAAAAGTGTATGCCCCTGGGCATTATATCATAAGTTCCATAGATATACCAGTCAGTTTACCATGTTGTTAAGATATAATAGCACGTTGGATATGCCAGAGATATTTATAAAGAAAAAAAAATATAGTTCCCTAATATTTCAGATAATATTACAACAGTTTCAACTACATGTATGCATCTTTTATTGTAGGCATGATATTAACAAAGGCCATACATATTCAACCAGTTTTGCAAAGAAGCGTGGTAATGATGTTGAGAGTTTAAAGTTCCAAGATGAGTCTCCAGCGCGGTCTCCAGGGATATCTTTGTGAGTATAAATTAAGAGATCTTTCAGTAAAATATTTGAAAGTATCACCTATTTGTAAAGTTATTCCTAATACAATGTGCCAAAATGAATTACGAAAAAATCTTTTAAAGGTTTAGATAATTCAAGTGGATACTAAAACCCTGACAAAATTACAATAAAAAAAAAGATTATGCATGCACAATGCAAGGTGGCAAAAGGTGTTGGCTGTAGAGACCATATTCCATAATTTTGGGCACTTGGTTGCACTGTTTTACAACCACATTTAAAAAGTAAAAATTTGTCTTGCTATAGGCCGTTAAAATATGTAGGTTAGGGAAGGGGTTCACATGAAGAGAAATATAGTTGGTTGATGTGAAAAAAAATCTAGCAACATATAAGAAGACTGACACTTATATAATTCTAACACCACTTTTATTTGTTCTTGATTATTACTGGTTTATAATAATTTAATAATGAATATAATGAATCAGTTAATCATACAGCAAATATATATATATATATATATATATATATATATATATATATATATATATATATATATATATATATATATATATATATATATATATATATATATATATATATATATATATATATATATATATATATATATATATATATATATATATATATATATATATATATATATATATACTGACTGCTTGAGAAAACATAAAAGAATATACATTGTTCCTTAATTTTATGCTAATTTTTAAGTAGGTCATTTCTTGACGTATTTTATGAGAATTCATATAAACATGTTTGCTATAGTCTATGTTTCGTTTTGTCTTTGAGATACAGGTCTTAATAAAAGGAAATAATTTTTTATGGATATTTTAAATATATTTCACGACGATTATGGTCAAGCATTGCAAGTTTGATTGGATGACAAGGGGCTGAAAGTATTAGGATTATAATTATCCATTTCATGGCGTCTGGGGCAAGGGCAACATAATTCATATTAAAGAAAAAGTAAAGTATGCCACTGGTTTATAAACGGTTTTTATTTTTGTTTAGATCAAGAGAATAAAACTACAGTTTTTTGAAACTCGCCTTTTTTGTTCTCTCTCTTTAATATTAGGTTTTTCATTTTGTAACTTCCATCCAATGTTAAGCTTGTTTTTGGTATGCATTGGAGGAACTCGCCCAAGGCAGAAATTAAAGAAAAAAAGAAAAATTAAGTAAAATTATTAATTAATTGAAATAGTATTTAACACATTGATTGCAGTAGCTAAAGTTGATTTTTAAACAACGATGCCTGAAGTATACTGCATTTCATATAGGATTTACTTTAGACATTGCCTCCTTAAGAATTACATTGACCATCATTAATTTTAGGCCAAAGGGCAGCTATATATGTATTGATTTAGAGAAAATGTAGACACATCTTCCTGTGTGACTATATTTTTGTATAGCCTGCATTTTCTGTAGGCTTGGTTCATTTATACTTATACTGGTTGTAATAGTAGTGGGAGGTACAACACAAAAGCCTATAGTTTTTACTATTTTTAGAAATATATTATATAGAGTGTTAAGATTCTGGGGCAACTTAATATAGTAAGACAACTGAATGGCATTTATGTATTGAGTAGGCACATCTCTCTTTGCGAGTATGTTTTTGCATAGTGTTCATTTTCTGTTATGCTTTCTTTATTTATACTTCTATATAATACTCTGGTGTATTACATGTTCCCTAATATTTTTAAATATATGAACATTTTTCTAGGTTACTTCAGAGGATATTATGTCTATAGGAAAAAATACAGTTGGGTAGTGGGCTAATCCATTTTATAGAGAAATTAGAAAATACATATTTACAGCTTCAGTATTTGGCACAGTATGTAAAAGGCGACATAACACTTCCTGCAATAACCTGGTCAGTTCCATTATAAATCTAAGGCACTTTAAAACCTATTACACACTTTATGGAAAGCAAAAAGAGAAGAGAAGGCAGAAATTTACACAGTCAAGACCAAATGCAAAAATCAAGGAACCTGCCAATTTTATTCATGAAGAATTTAGCTGCTACACCTGATGGTAAAACACTTTTTATTATAACTATTAAATTCCCAAAATTGTATTTGTTTATTTAGACTTTTTACATTTACATTTATTATTATCAGGTAATATAATTATTCTTTCAAAAGATAGCCTTTAAATCATATTAATACAAACTAAAATATTATTTTTATCTCCAACCATTTTTTTCTTTGTACGTATTCAAAATACACAAATTGTCGATTTTTTTATTAAAGAACAATAACTAAGAAGTTTAGGTCTAAGGTGTGGTACATCAATTATGTTTTCTTTCAAAGAACTTGCTAAATCTTTTCTGTTCTATTTTGAGGGTTCTAGCAACATATAAACATGTTCTTTTATATGCACTTTTCCCTTGCTTTTCTTTATTTGCTTGGGCCTTGCCTGAATCTAATGGAAAACACCTGTTAAGTTGAAATTATAAATAAAATTGTTTTCATTCTTTTCAGTTTATATAAATAATATTTAATTATTCTGGCTTTATTATTACATCGAGCCCATCTGGCTAATGAAGCTAGTTTTTGCGTCTTTTTTTCCTACTAATTAGCATTAAAGAAAATTTGTTCTATATTATTACTGTTAATAATAGGCCAAAAAATATATGTAAGATATTTTGCCTATTACTAATATGTAGGAAAGCAAAATGCAACAAACCCTTCTTAAAAATTTGCTTTTTTTGCTTACTACCTAGTATTAAATTAAAACTTCCAAAGCTTTTACAATTAAACATTAACTTATACCTATTTTACTTGGACCTCTTTTGTGTAGTACTGATAAAACATATTTAATTTTGACACAGAATTTAATTTTTTTATTTTGTTAGGTATGTATTAATGTTATTTGTAGAGAGTAAACACCATATTTTCACATAAACAAGGAAAAAAATAATTCTAGTTATTTTTTCTCTAGGTACAAAGAAAACTCCTTATCACAAGAAAACTGCTACGAACTGTACAAGCCAATAGACCATGTAATTTTGAATCTCACCATCGATGAAGAAAGCAGAAAAGGAAAATATATTTTAATTTATAGATTTAGAAGTTTGTAATCGTTAGTAGAACAGTTTATACTTTTTTAGTAAATCCCCATGACTAGTTAATGCATCTTATGAGTATGAGTAGGCGTGTTTGTGGTGTGCAGAATTTAGTAGTAAAATTTCTTTATGTAAAGATATATTTGAATTATATTTAATGCAAAAGTTTCTACTTAGAAATGGAAATAAAGGTGGCCCCATAGCTATCCCAATTTTGTTGCTGATAGTCATGTTATATTGAGAGTTTGTTGTTTTATATACCGGGTGGTCGAAATTGGTCTGTTTTAACAGAGAAAACCTATTTCCTGACTAGATAGAGCAAAACTGACTTAGGTGTCATGGGCTCGATTTCTGAGAAATGTTTAATGGCAAAAACCGCCTGCCGATATTTTCACTGCCAACTGAGATATAGGGCGTTTTTCAATTTTCGGCCATTTTGAAAATTGTCCATAACTTTTTTATTTTGCGGAATATTAACATTCTGCAAAGACATTCTAAAGGCACTTTTTTATGTGCAATCCAGTGGCGTACTCAGATTTTTTCTATAGTTGTCCGTTTTATCATAAATAGGCAAAACTTTTTTTTTCAAATGGAAATCATAGTTGGCTATAAATTATAAAAAATGCCCGCGTTTAGCCCTTTTCAGTGATATAAAGTTGTAGGTACTTATTTTCAAAAATAACGAAAATATTAGGTGTTTTTGGTTTACATCGAAGTAGGCCTTGGAATAATGACGCGCGTTCAATATTTTGAATATATTGCTGTCAGATTACTGTAGTCTGGTGTAATTATTGCGTTTTGGTGTTATCTTTATAAAGTTGTGTTAAGTTGCTGACAAAATATGTTTTAGAATTATGAAAAGTATGATATGTTAAAATGTTACATATTATCTAACGAAGTTCCTGAAGCAGCTAGTGAATTATATTTTAATACATTTCCCGAGCGACGTCAACCGGATAACCGAATTTATCAAACATTAAAAAGTAATTTAGTAAATTACGGAAGTTTTAAAAAGTTAAGAACAAGACATTATGAACTAAAGGAAGAAAAGGAAATCCAGCAGCTAAATATAATTGGTGAGGTATTAGATCATCCTGGCACCTCCTCTCGAACATTGGCTAATATAACGAATGTTCCAAAGACCACCGTTTTAAAAATACTCAAAAAACATAAATTCAAACCGTACAGAACGAGAAGAGTTCATCAACTCCGTGAAGGGGACGCCGCTAGAAGATTGAGATTTTGTCAGTGGTATGAGCAAAAATTCATGGAGAATGAGAATTTTCCATTAAATATTATTTGGAGTGATGAATCCAGAGTAGATACTTCTGGTATATTTAATAGATATAATTCATATCACTGGTCCACTGAAAATCCACACGTAGTTGTGCAACAAGACCGGCAAGGTCGGTGTGGATTCAATATATGGGTGGGGATATTCCGAGGAAGATTTGTGGGACCTTATTTTTACGATGGAAATTTAACTGCAGATGATTATGTAAATATTTTGCGCACATATATTGTCCCTTTGTTGGAAGACATACCTTTAGCTGATGCCAGAAATATCTACTATCAACAAGATGGTTGTCCCCCGCACAATGCAAGGATCACAACTGATCTTTTAAACTTCGAATTTCGAGAAAATTGGATTGGTACGTGGGGCCCCATACCTTGGCCTGCTAGGTCCTGTGACTCCTTAGATTTTTTTTTGTGGGGAAGATTGAAGGACTTGATATTTAAAGGAAGAACCTTTCACACAAAAGAAGAATTGCAAGAGGCCACTAGGCAAGCTTTTGCATCTATTAGCCCAGTTGAACTAATAAATAGTTGCAACTCGGTACGCAAAAGATGCTTAGTTTGTATTCAACAGGGAGGGGCTCAATTTGAACAACTTCTCTAAACATATTTATCAGAAACCTATCTAACTAAATACCTAGATTTTCATAATTATTTTTTATTTTCACTTGTAGCTGTAAATAGTAGTTTAGTTTGTTAATTTTGTTCAACTTTGCTATGTAAACAAAAAAAAATAAAAAAAATTAATAATAAATAATTAAAATAACGTTAGCTAGTGTTATTTAAAGTTGTGTTTAAGTTGCTAACAAACTATAAATCTTAACAATACATAATTGAGATATTGTCATCACAAATCAAAGCCTACTTCGATGTAAACCAAAAACACCTAATATTTTCGTTATTTTTGAAAATAAGTACCTACAACTTTATATCACTGAAAAGGGCTAAACGCGAGAATTTTTTATAATTTATAGCCAACTATGATTTCCATTTGAAAAAAAAAAGTTTTGCCTATTTATGATAAAACGGACAACTATAGAAAAAATCTGAGTATGCCACTGGATTGCACATAAAAAAGTGCCTTTAGAATGTCTTTGCAGAATGTTAATATTCCGCAAAATAAAAAAGTTATGGACAATTTTCAAAATGGCCGAAAATTGAAAAACGCCCTATATCTCAGTTGGCAGTGAAAATATCGGCAGGCGGTTTTTGCCATTAAACATTTCTCAGAAATCGAGCCCATGACACCTAAGTCAGTTTTGCTCTATCTAGTCAGGAAATAGGTTTTCTCTGTTAAAACAGACCAATTTCGACCACCCTGTACACTGTAACTGGTTCAGTATTAATGCATTGTTTCACTACTACTTATTTGTGTTGTTTGCCAATTCATACATTCTGGAGTGTACATTTCTTAAGGACCATTTATCCGATGCTTGCATGAGCCATGTTTTTATATTACTAGTTTGTTTGTTCACCTATACTGGTATGATTTTCAAGTTTATTTGTTACATTATAGTATATTTATAAAAGACTTACATCAGAAAACTTGCATTACCTGTCAAAATTGACATTTCTTTTAAAAAATTACAGAAAAATGGTCTTATTTGCTAAAATATGAAAAAGTTGTATTAAGAAAAGTTGTTTATTTTTTAATTTTACATATGCATACCAAATTTTGTTCAAAAATTCTAATATTTTTTTAAACTTTCCTGATTTTTGAAAATTTAAAAAAATTGTCTAACTTAAAAAAAAAGAGTTTTCTGTTAGTAACCTTAACATAATATTAATTTCTTACACCTAAATATTCCATAAACTGTGTCTTTTTTGAAAATTAAAATTGCTTCTCAAAAGTATGTTAAGCTTGATGCAAAGTTGTCGTGATTTTAGGAATTTTAAGTATATATGTATTAATTAAAGATTTTCGATAGTAAATAGATATCTTAATACAAAAAAGTCGTAATTGACTAATTTAGGAGCATAATCCAAATTTAAAACTATTTTTTTAATATTTATGTGCCTTGGACAAAGTTATAAAAATTGAAAATTAGCATTGCTGACCAAAATTCGACATATGTAAAACTATAAAAGAAACACCTTTTTTTATAGCACTTTCTTGTATTTTAGCAAATAACCCCTTTCTCTGCGACTTCTTTAAAGAAATATATCAATTCTGGCAGGGAACAAAAGTTAGGTGACTATTCCCTCTAAGTCATTTTTCATACTTAATAAATAAAATAAAACAGGTTTGACAGGTAACGCAGGTCACATATTTATTTTCGAATAAGCCATTTTTCATCCTTAGTAAAGCAAAAGTTATTAACTATGTTAAATTTTGAGAAAGTGATCTAATAAAAAAATTCCCATATGATGCGAACTTTTTCAAGGACACTATATATATATATATATATATATATGTTTTTGTGTTGGAGTATGGAGGTTTTAACTTAAATCCATTCAGAATAGGCTGAATGTTACCTCTAAACTACACTACACACAAGAAAGTCAAATTATTCTCAGAATTTTATAATTTAATATACATATTATACATTTGTAGTGTATATGTGCCACAGTTTGATAGCATACTCATGAATACCCAGCCAAACTACAAAAAATATCTTTCAATTGCTACTAAAATGTTATCTTACGTATTATTTATTTAAATGCTATAAGGAAAAAAAAAGATAATTACTGATTTGTAAGTTAGGAATATTTAGTTTAGAATTTTAGGATACTAATATAAATATGTTCATTTCTACATTTGGTTATATATGTAGTTCAAAAATAAAAACATAATTATTTTATATTTTAACCAACTCGAGGGCATAATTTGAATTATTGTTTTTTTTAATCTAATCAATATATATTAATTAGACTACAAATATAGTTAGTTCGTTCTGTTAGCAACTAAGCAATTATATTTTATATGAAATAAAAGATCTATTGGTTTCTTCAATAAATCATTATTACTGTAGATAGATACTATTTTCCTAATCTTAAAAATGTATATGATGATATTGTAATATATAAATACATTTTATGTAAATGCTATTATTTCCTAATAAATTACTAACCCGCAGAGTTTTTTATATTTTCTCATCTATGTTCAATATTTATAAAAGAAAAAACTTTATATTCAAACTTTTTCTCTTTGCTATCTTTTAGACCTATCAGAAGATAGAAAAATCCTATCAGAAACTTGCAAAACAATTTTTTATTTCTGTAAAAGCAGAACAATTTTTTTATCTGCTTAGACTAGAAGCTAAACCATTAGTAGAACAATTTTCATTTTACTGACATTGCAATTATAAGATTTCAAACGAGACTAAATATGTTTAGAATCTTGGGGATATTTTTTAATATTTTGTATTTGAAGTTTAATTTTTTCTGACCTTTATAACAAATTGTAGAAGTTGGAATCAAAATAAAGAAAAAACACTCTTCTACCCAGATATACCTGAAAACATTTCATGACTAATACATTTCAGTGCTTAATTTATGCTAAAATAATTTGTCATAGTTCATAAAAAGCTGTTTGTAATTGTTCAAAAAAAGAGTAGAAACGACATGCTTATTCATGTTTTGTGCTATGGCAGAATTATAGTACATTTAGGTACTTACTTTACTTTTAAATTCTATACAGTTGTTCCTATTTTATTAATAGTTTGAGGGAGAAGGGTTTTCGCCCGCTCAAGGCGTATTTTGCATACCCGATATAAAAATGATAAACAACATTTGAGGACGTTTAAAGGTATGCAGGAAATTTTATAAACTTGTTTATTTTGAAATTAAATGTCCAGGTAGGTATACTTTACTAAATACCTATATGAAACATCAATTCGTTTTCTTTGCGTAGGGTCAAATAAATCTATATATTTCCATTTTTTAGAATAGAACAATTTTGAGATAAGAAATCCTTTCCAAAATTTAGTATATTTAGCATAATTTTTTGCCACTAAGAATAGTTTGATTGATTTTTTTTGTTACATGACAAAAAACAACCAATAAGGATGTGAATTTTTATTAACTAAAGAAAAAGATAAAACTAAAATTTGTTACACGAACCCACCGTAACAAACTAAGATATGAGCTAAACATACATTCCTCTTCCTTAATATCCCACATAGTTCAATGAAAGATCGATTTTCTCCCCTAAAATACAAATATTGTTTAAAAAATTATGTTGTTCCATTTGCCCAAATCTACTGGTTACTTAGTTTTTCCAACATGATATGTATTAAAATATTCTAAACGTTATTTAAAAGAAAAACCATAGAATCTGATAAAAAATAATAAACGAAAGACCATGCGAGAGATAAATGTTTATTTATCTGACGTCATTGACAACACGCGATCGGAATTCCATTTTCTTTGACGTCATTGCGCTTTCCCTTCCAGTAGAAAATATTGAAAAATTTGGGCCGACCTCTTGCGGTAGGGGTTTAAGCTTTACCTGTTACCAACGGCAATTGCCAACCTAACGTATTCTCCGAAAAATATTCCAAGATTTTAGTAATTATCTTTGGTGATAGTTTGGAAAAAACTACTAAGTTTTTCGGATCAATTTTTTTTCAGAAATGTACCTATATGTATGCTCTCCAATTTGAGTATTTTGGAATTTGACGAAATTACTTCTGAGCATAGAAAAGCTGA